>CM068353.1:2725947-2850947 GCA_034769755.1 Odontamblyopus lacepedii
TTGCTTAACTATATGCTGGTGGCAACAGCAGCCAGCTAATAGCAATAGCAGTAGCGGCAATATGTAACTAACCTTGCTTAACGGTTGCGCAATTTGCTTAGCTTAACTAGCAACCTTGCTTAGCGCCAGCAGCAGCCTTAGCCTTAACCCAGCAGCCTTTAGCTTAGCGGCCTTAGCCAACAGCAACGCTGGTTGCGCAGCAGCAGCAACGCTTAGCAACGCTTAGCAACCCAACCTTAGCAACCAGCAGCAGCAGCGGCAGCAACCAGCAGCAACGCTGGACAACAGCAACGGCCTTAGCGAAGCAGCGGCAGCAAGCAGCCAGCAGCAGCAGCTAGCAACTGGCAGCCAGCAGCGGCCAGCGTATGGCGGCAACAACAGCAGCAACCAACGGTTGTATTTACCTGGCGAGCAGCAATAGCAGCAGCAGCCCAGCAGCAGCAGCAGCAGCAGCAGCGGCAGCAGCGGCAGCAGCGCCCAGCAGCTGAAGCCAGCGGTTTGGCAGCCCAGCAGCGTAGCAGCGAGCGGCGCTTAGCAGCAGCAACGGTTGAACATTTGGCGGCAACAGCAGCTAACAGCAGCAGCAGCCAGCAGCAGCAGCAGCCAACAGCAGCGAGCAGCAGCGGCCTTAGCAACCAACGGTTCAACGATTTGGCAGCAGCAACCAGCAACCAGCAGCAACTAGCAGCGGCAGCAGCGGCAGCGGTGGCAACAGCAGCAGCAACAGCAGCAGCAGCAGCAGCAACCTTGCTAGCGAGCCAGCCAGCCCAGCTAGCGTAACCTTATGCGCCTTAGCAGCAGCAGCAAGTAGCTAGCGGCCAACCAGCAACGCTGTAGCGGCTAGCCTTAACCAGCAATAGCCGGCAGCAACCAACTAACCTTAGCAGCGGCAGCAGCCTTAGCAAACAAGCTGGCCAGCCTTACTTAGCCAGCAACCTTAATATGCCAGCAGCTGGCCAGCCAGCTTAGCAATAAGCCAGCCTTAGCAGCAATAACCGGACGCCTTAGCGTATTAGCCAGCTAGCCAGCCTTAACGCCAACCCAGCGGCAGCAGCAATAACCTTAACCCAGCGGCAACTAATAGCAGCAGCGGCAGCCTTAGCAGCAGCAGCAGCAGCAGCAGCAGCAGCAGCGAGCTAACGAAAGCAGCAACTAGCAGCCTTGGCAGCAGCAGCAGCTTACTTGGCAGCAGCCTTGCTCAATAAGCTAATAGCGGCAACCAGCAGCCAGCAGCCAGCAGCGTATAACTAGCAGCAGCAAGCCTTAAAGCCAGCGACCAGCCAGCCAGCGGCCAATGGCAGCTGGCCCGGCAACCTTAGCCCAAGCAGCTGGCAGCAGCGGCGGCAGCAGCAACTAACTATCGTTTAACGCTTAACCTTAGCGGCAGCTTAGCCAGCGCTGCAGCCAGCCTTAGCTGGCAACTAACTGGCCTTAGCGGCAAGCGAACTAACCAGCTTAGCTTAACTGGCAGCAGCCTTGCTTGTAGCAGCCAGCCAGCAGCAACCTTAGCAAGCAGCGGCAACTGAGCAACCTTGCTTAGCAACTAGCGGCAGCAGCGCAGCGGCAGCAGCAGCAGCAGCAGGATTTCCGTTTCAACAACAGCAACGCCTTAGCGGCTTAACAGCAGCAACCCAGCAGGCCAGCTAATAGCCAGCTAGCAGCCGTAGCAGCTAACTAACTAATATGGCGAAGCAGCGGCAACTGGCAGCCAGCCAGCTTAGCCAGCGACGCCAGCCATGGCGGCAACTGGCGAAGCCCAGCATGGCGCGGCAACGCTAGCTAGCTGAGCTAGCAACTAGCTAACCTTAGCTGGCAGCGAAGCGCTGAAAGCGGCCAGCAACCAGCAGCAGCAGCCTTGTAGCAACAACGAACAACCAACCAACTAGCAGCAGCTGAGCAGCGGCAGCAACTAGCGGCGACAACCAGCGACAGCAGCTAGCAACCCAATAGCCAGCGGCAGCAACAGCAACGCCCAGCGGCAGCAGCGGCAACGTAACGAAGCAGCAGCAACAGCAGCAGCAGCAGCGGCAGCAGCGGCATGGCAACAACAGCGGCGCCGGCAGCAGCAACATGGCGGCAGCAGCCCAGCAACCAACCTTAGCCAACCTTAGCAGCAGCGCAATAGCCTTGCCAGCAGCAGCCAGCGTAACAGCAACCAGCCTTAGCAGCGGCAGCAGCAACAACCCCTTATGGCCTTAGCAACGCTGCTTAGCGGCAGCCTTGATTTGCTTAGCTGTTGGCAACTGGCAACAGCGGCAGCAGCGGCAACAGCCAGCGAGGCAGCAGCGAGCCTTAGCCGAGCAGCAGCAACGGTTCAGCAGCGGCAAGCAGCCCAGCAGCAGCAGCAACAGCAGCAGGCAGCGGCCAACTGGCGGCAGCAGCCAGCAGCAAAGCAACAGCGGCAGCAGCAGCGGCAAGCTGGCGGCAGCCAACGTAGCAACAGCAGCGGCAGCAACCAGCAACAGCAGCGGCAGCAAGCAGCAGCAGCAGCAGCAACCAACAGCAGCAACAACAGCAACGCTAGCGGCGGCGGCAGCAGCGGCAACCAGCCAACCAGCAGCAGCAGCTAGCCAACTGTAGCCAAGCAACGGCGGTAGCTAGCGGCAACCAGCCGGTAGTATGGCGGAGACATGGCAGCAACTGGCGGCCTTGTTGCAAGCGAAGCCTTAGCAGCGGCCAACCCAGCAGCAGCAGCAGCAGCCAGCAGCAGCCAGCAACCAGCAGCAAGCAACCAGCCCAGCTTAGCAGCGGCAGCAGCAGCAGCAGCAGCAGCAGCAGCAGCAAAGCAGCAGCAGCAGCAGCCCATGAACCAGCCCAGCAATAGCAGCAGCAGCGGCAGCAGCGGCAGCAGCAGCAGCAGCAACAGCGGCAACTAGCAGCGGCTAACAGCGGCAGCAACTAGCGTGGCAGCAGCAACAACATGCGCCAGCAGCGTGTGACAGCAGCGGCAACAGCAGTAGCAACGCCGGCCAGCAACAGCTGGGTGACAATAACTAGCCAATAGCAACGGCAGCGGCAGCTATTAGTAACCTTAGCGGCAGCAAGCAGCAATAGCTGCTTAGCGGCGAAGCTAATAGCTATAGCCAGCTGGCTAGCCAATAGCAACCAACTAACCTTAGCCTTAGCTAGCCTTAGCTTAGCAGCGGCCAGCTTGGCAGCAACTAGCCAGCGAAATATGCTTAACTGCTTAATAGCCTTGCTTAATAGCCTTAACTATTAGCTAGCTAGCTAGCTAGCAACTAATATGGCAGCCAGCAACTTAGCCTTACCTTAGCGGCAGCAAGCAGCAACATAGCGAAGCCCAGCAATGGTGTAACGTAGCAGCGTAACCCAGCAACGCCAGCAGCAACAACCAGCTGGCAACAGCTGGCCCAACAGCGGCGTAAGCAACGCTGGTTGCTGCTTAACCAGCAGCAGCAGCAGCGCTAACCAGCAGCCAGCAGCGGCAGCAGCTGAAGCAGCAGCGGCCAGCAACAGCCTTGCGGCAGCAGCCAAGCGGCAGCAGCGACAGCAGCCAGCGCCCAACCAACTAGCGGCCAGCAGCAACAGCAAAGCAGCGGCAGCAACCAGCAGCAACAGCAGCCCAGCAACAGCAGCGCAGCAGCAGCAACTGGCAGCGGCGGCAACTAGCGGCAACCAGCAGCAACAGCAGCAATAACTAGCAGCAGCAACCTTGGCCGGCAAGCAGCGGCAGCAGCGGCAGACATGGCGAACGCTGGCAACAGCAGCAGCGGCCAGTGGTAGCTGGCCCAGCAACAGCGGCAGCAGCAGGCAGCAACCGCCCAGCAGCAGCAACGAAGCCCAGCAGCAGCAGCAGGCAGCCAGCAGCAGCAGCAGCGGCAGCAGCAGCAACGGCAGCAGCGGCAGCAGCAGCAGCAACAGCGGCAGCAACGGTACTTGCTTCATTTGGCGGCCAGCGGCAAGCGGCCGAAACAAGCCGAGCCAACTTAGCAATGGCCAGCAGCGAAACTTGGTGCTTAACCCAAGCCAGCAAGCGGCAATAGCGGCCAGCCAGCAACAGCAGCGAAACGCGAAAGCGAGCCCAGCGAGCCAGCGGCAGCAGCGGCAGCAACTGGCAGCAATGACAGCAGCAGCGGCAGCAGCGGCAGCAGCAGCGGCAACAAGCGGCAGCAACAGCAACCAGCAGCGGCAGCCAGCAGCAACCAGCAGCAGCAGCAGCAGCCAGCAGCGGCGGCGGCAGCCAGCCCAGCAGCGGCAACCAGCAGCAGCAACCAGCAACGCTTAGCAGCAACAGCGGCAGCGGACTACTACTACTGCTACTACTACTGCTACTACTACTACTACTACTACTACTACTACTACTATTATTATTAAGTTTATCTGTTTTCTTGCCTGAACTCACAGATCTGAATATTCATGAGTTCTCTTGACGCATTTTCCCAAAACACGGATGGTGCGGTTTGTTTTGTTCTAAAAATAGCCGGTGTTCCTGTGCCGGAGTTCGTGCCGGTGTCACCTGTAAATCCTGTTTTTACGGCTCCGAGCGGTAAAAGCGTCACCTGATCCTCTGTGTCTGTGCAAACAAACACAGTGTGGAAGTCCCCTGAGCGTCACCACGGACAGCTCCCGTTCTGATCCGGTGTGTTGGAGCTGAAGTGGTGTTGACACAGAACCAGAACCACGAAGTCCATTTCCACACAAAGGAACAGACTCGATACTCGATACCGATTCTGATCCCACGATAAAAATAAAAACAAAAACTTTTTCTTTAGACACTAGAATGTGAATTTCAACATTAAACAGTAGAATTTTCTTTTCTGTTCACATGTGTCCTTATATTTGTGTGATCCATGTCTAAACCAGGTCTAAACCAGGACTAAACCAGTTCTAACCAGGTCTAAATCAGGTCTAAACCAGGTCTAAATCAGGTCTAAACCAGGACTAAACCAGGACTAAACCAGGACTAAACCAGGTCTAAACCAGGTCTAAATCAGGTCTAAACCAGGTCTAAATCAGGTCTAAACCAGGACTAAACCAGGACTAAACCAGGTCTAAACCAGGACTAAACCAGGACTAAACCAGGTCTAAATCAGGTCTAAACCAGGACTAAACCAGGACTAAACCAGGTCTAAACCAGGACTAAACCAGGTCTAAACCAGGACTAAACCAGGTCTAAACCAGGACTAAACCAGGTCTAACCAGGTCTAAATCAGGTCTAAACCAGGTCTAAATCAGGTCTAAACCAGGACTAAACCAGGACTAAACCAGGACTAAACCAGGTCTAAACCAGGACTAAACCAGGTCTAAACCAGGTCTAAATCAGGTCTAAACCAGGTCTAAACCAGGACTAAACCAGGTCTAAACCAGGACTAAACCAGGACTTAACCAGGTCTAAACCAGGTCTGAACCAGGTCCATGGGTGTATACTAGTTTATGTGCTCTTATACTTGCTTATTTAGTCCTGGTTTAATCTTGGTTTAGTCCTGATTTAGTCCTGGTTTAATCTTGGTTTAATCCTGATTTAGTCCTGGTTTAATCTTGGTTTAGTCCTGATTTAGTCCTGGTTTAATCTTGGTTTAATCCTGATTTAGTCCTGGTTTAATCTTGGTTTAGTCCTGATTTAGTCCTGGTTTAATCTGGGTTTAGTCCTCGTTTAGTCTTGGTTTAGTCCTGGTTTAGACACACAGAAATAAGAGCACATGAGAATAGAAAATTCTACCGTTGAAAGTGGAAAATCACACAGTTTTCATGTTTATTTTCTTCGCGGGATGGGAATCGGTATCGAGTATTGGTATCGAGTATCGAGTCCTTGGTATCGGCTCCTAAACCCCGCCCTCTCTCCAGGTCGGCGGCAGTGGTGCGCCATTGGAGTCCTGGTCGCCATCATGATCCTCGTCCTCATCCTCTTCTTCACCCTCTGAACCCGGCGAACTTTGACCTCCTCTGGCTCCGCCCCCGGCCACGCCCCCGGTCCCGCCCACAGCACTCCCGATTGGACACTCCAGCTGTCACTCACTCTTTCCGACTAAACCGAGCGGGGAGGACGAGCGGGAGGCGAGGGCGGCCATTTTGAACGCCGCGTTGAATCCGAGATCATGATGCAGATTTCATTTTGATTTCATTTTTTAATCGTTATTTTATTATTTTACTGTGTGCGTTAATTTCAAACATGTCAAAACAAGCTTAAATTACGAGATAAAAAGCAGTCGTTTTTTCCTTAAAGGGGGGGTATTGCGCAAAATCAAGTGTCCTGACGTCATTTCCGTCGCTCTGAAGGGGGAGGGACTTAGCGCCGAGAGCAAAGTGAAAGTGAAACTAAACTAATTACACGTTTTAATTTGTGGTTTTTTGGGGTGAAAACAGCATTTTCAAAACAGTAAAAGGAACAAAAGGATCTAAATATGTGACGTGTTACAGAGAATAACCCAGAGAAGCAAATACCCCTCTTAAATACCCCATAGAAGTCAAATACCCCTCTTTAATACCCCATAGATGTCAAATACCCCTCTTTAATACCCCAGGGAAGTAAATACCCCCTCTTTAAATGTACGTGTTCATTTCAAGTCTTCATCGGTCTGGAGTCGGTGGTTCGTTTGTTGCCGGTTGAATCCCTGTTACTTACGTTACTGTGGTGCCCTCGGGCAAGACACCTGCCGGTCTGTCCCCGGCCGCACCTGTCGGCCTGTCCCCGGCCGCGCCTGTCGGTCTGTCCCCGGCAGTGCCTGTCGGTCTGTCCCCGGCAGTGCCTGTCGGCCTGTCCCCGGCAGCACCTGTCGGTCTGTCACCTGTCGGTCTGTCCCCGGCAGCGCCTGTCGGTCTGTCCCCGGCAGTGCCTGTCGGCCTGTCCCCGGCAGCACCTGTCGGTCTGTCCCCGGCAGCACCTGTCGGTCTGTCCCCGGCAGCACCTGTCGGCCTGTCCCCGGCAGCGCCTGTCGGTCTGTCCCTCTTAAAGGTCCCGTGTGACTCAAAAGTGGCTCTTGGTGTCCTGACCCGAACCCGCCTCACAAACACCTGGAGTCGTGTTTGTTTCACTCACGTGTTCCAGTCGCTCTTTATTATCAGTGCAAAAGCTCCAAACGCTCCGTTCCACCTTGTGATGTCATGAAGTGGTAGTTTTCAAGCGAACACCTGCTTTTTTTACTGTTATTTTATTTCATTTTTATTATTTTATCAGGCTTCATACTCAACCAAACACCACACATCCACACATCCTTTTTAGTAATAATAATAATAATAATAATAATTATTATTATTATTATTATTATTATTATTATTATTATTATTATTATAGACTTAGACAAACTTTATTGATCCACAAGGGAAATTATTTGGACACAGGAGCTCGAACATTATAATATAATATAATATAAATATAATATAAATATAATATAAATATAATATAATATAAATATAATTCCAGACTAAATAAAAATATATAAATGGTTATAAATTCTAAATAAATAGCAAAAACATAGCAAGAGACAGGTGTTAAATAAGACATAATTATGTAAATATAAATGTACAAGTCAAAATAAGATGATAATAATAATAATAATATTATTGTTATTAATATTATTAAACAATTACTACAGCTGCTAATCATAATAGCAATAATGATGACCATAATAATAATAAAACAAAGAACATTAAAAAACAAGAACTAAAAGAATTAAACAAAAACAACAATTATTATTATTATTATTAATATTATTGTTATTGTTATTATTATTATTATTATTATTACCTGTGAGCAAATATTCCACATCCTGTTGTGTTAAGATAATTTATTATTCTCCATGGCAGTTTTTTTTTCTTATTGTGATTTTTTTTTTCATTGTGAATTATGTTTTCAAAGAATTTTAAACACAAATGTGATTTTTTTTTTTTTTTTTTTGAAGCCTTAAAACAAAAAGAATTGTCTTCAGAAAACGTGTGATCTTCCCCTCAAAAAATACACAACGATTTAGACAACGATTTTCCCTTTTGGTCACGGAGAGAATCGGGCAGTTCCAGAGGTGCGTGGTGACATCACAAGGTGGCACGGGGTGTTTTCTGTGCGAGGGAAGAGCGCTGAAGTGTAACTGTGCAGGTTTGTGCGTTAGACATGTGAAACGAAACGCTCCGGGACTGTTTGGGACGAGGAAATGACGTCAGAAGAGCAGAGGCGTCGCGTGGGCCCTTTAAGCGTCTGTGTAAAAATGTTCCACTCGTTTATGTTGTGAAATCGTAGAATATTTTCATGTATTTTTCTTTTGTCGGCGCAGAATGAATCTGAACCGCGGTTAAAGGGAGTGGGGTTTTCAGTGTTGCCTTAAAACTGTATATTTTTGTATAGTGTTTGTGAGATGTGCCTAAAGAACTACGACTGTAACGAACCGCACATAACGCATGGGGCCGGACGCCATTTTTGTAGTTTTCTGACAGTGGGTTCTGTTCCCCTATCACAGCGTGAGGTTTAATCTGAGCTGGAGACGCGACAGGCTCAGGTGGAGCTAACTGTCGGATTAGACCTGGTTTAGTCCTGGTTTAGACCTGGTTTAGACCTGGTTTAGTCCTGGTTTAGACCTGGTTTAGTCCTGGTTTAGACCTGGTTTAGACCTGGTTTAGACCTGGTTTAGTCCTGGTTTAGACCTGGTTTACCCCTGGTTTAGACCTGGTTTAATCCTGGTTTAGTCCTGGTTTAGTCCTGGTATAGTCCTGGTTTAGACCTGGTTTAGTCCTGGTTTAGACCTGGTTTAGTCCTGGTTTACCCCTGGTTTAGACCTGGTTTAATCCTGGTTTAGTCCTGGTTTAGTCCTAGTTTAGACCTGGTTTAGACCTGGTTTAGACCTGGTTTAGTCCTGGTTTAGACCTGGTTTAGACCTGGTTTAGTCCTGGTTCAGTCCTGGTTTAGACCTGGTTTAGTCCTGGTTTAGTCCTGGTTTAGACCTGGTTTAGTCCTGGTTTAGACCTGGTTTAGTCCTGGTTTAGACCTGGTTTAGACCTGGTTTAGACCTGGTTTAGTCCTGGTTTAGACCTGGTTTACCCCTGGTTTAGACCTGGTTTAATCCTGGTTTAGTCCTGGTTTAGTCCTGGTATAGTCCTGGTTTAGACCTGGTTTAGTCCTGGTTTAGACCTGGTTTAGTCCTGGTTTACCCCTGGTTTAGACCTGGTTTAGTCCTGGTTTACCCCTGGTTTAGTCCTGGTTTAGACCTGGTTTAGTCCTGGTTTACCCCTGGTTTAGACCTGGTTTAATCCTGGTTTAGTCCTGGTTTAGTCCTAGTTTAGACCTGGTTTAGACCTGGTTTAGTCCTGGTTTAGCCCTGGTTTAGACCTGGTTTAGTCCTGGTTCAGTCCTGGTTTAGACCTGGTTTAGTCCTGGTTTAGTCCTGGTTTAGACCTGGTTTAGTCCTGGTTTAGTCTTGGTCTAGTACTGGTTTAGTCCTGGTTTACTACTATGTTTAGTCCTGGTTTAGCCCTGGTTTAGACCTGGTTTAGCCCTGGTTTAGTCCTGGTTTAGTCCTGGTTTACTACTATGTTTAGTCCTGGTTTAGTCCTGGTTTAGTCCTGGTTTAGTCCTGGTTTAGTCCTGGTTTAGTCTTGGTCTAGTACTGGTTTAGTCCTGGTTTACTACTATGTTTAGTCCTGGTTTAGCCCTGGTTTAGCCCTGGTTTAGACCTGGTTTAGACCTGGTTTAGTCCTGGTTTAGTCCTGGTTTAGTCCTGGTTTAGACCTGGTTTAGTCCTGGTTTAGTCCTGGTTTAGTCTTGGTCTAGTACTGGTTTAGTCCTGGTTTACTACTATGTTTAGTCCTGGTTTAGACCTGGTTTAGCCCTGGTTTAGACCTGGTTTAGACCTGGTTTAGTCCCAGTTTAGTCCTGGTTTAGTCCCAGTTTAGTCCTGGTTTAGTCCTGGTTTAGCCCTGGTTTAGTCCTGGTTTAGTCCTGGTTTAGTACTGGTTTAGTCCTCCTCGTAACAGCGCTGCAGACAGAGCAGTGCCTCTGTTAGCGTCGTGAAGCATCGGCTGTTTCCGCTTTTTAATTCAGAACTAAAAATAACCCATAAACTGGTGTAAATCTGGACTCGGGGAGTTTCTGCAGAGACTCTGGACTCAGTGTTATTCCCAGCCTCACACCGCCCCCCTGTGGACGTGCCGGGTACTGCACAGTTCATGGATTTAACGGCACAAAAGCCGTTTTTAAAAAGACCTCCGCGGTTTTTAACGATTGTCGATCCTGTACAAAGATGATGAGTGTGTAAAATTTGAGTAAGGAGCAAAAGGCGAGTTTGTTTTATTGCTAAACTGCTTTAAATTCCAGCCAAAGGGTTTCGTTCAAAGGACCTGTACCTGATTTTATGACTTTATGATTTTTTTTTGCCACGATAAACTCTCTTTTTACGACATCGTTTGGTAAAAGCTGCTAAATAAGAACAAAAAAGAGCATTTCCTCAGGTAAAACTCACACAGGAAATACAGGAGATGATGAAGTACGTTTTACTTCAGGTTTCTGCGAGTTCTGCTCTACTGCATTTCTGAACTGGTTTAGTCCTGGTTTAGACCTGGTTTAGTCCTGGTTTAGTCCTGGTTTAGTCCTGGTTTAGTCCTGGTTTAGTCCTGGTGTAGACCTGGTTTAGACCTGGTTTAGACCTGGTTTAGACCTGGTTTAGTCCTGGTTTAGTCCTGTTTTAGACCTGGCTTAGTCCTGGTGTAGACCTGGTTTAGACCTGGATTAGACCTGGTTTAGTCCTGGTTTAGTCCTGGTTTAATCCTGTTTTAGACCTGGCTTAGTCCTGGTGTAGACCTGGTTTAGACCTGGATTAGACCTGGTTTAGACCTGGTTTAGTCCTGGTTTAGTCCTGGTTTAGTCCTGGTTCAGTCCTGGATTAGACCTGGTTTAGTCCTGGTTTAGTCCTGGTTTAGACCTGGTTTAGTCCTGGTTCAGTCCTGGATTAGACCTGGTTTAGTCCTGGTTTAGTCCTGGTTTAGTCCTGGTTTAGTCCTGGTTCAGTCCTGGATTAGACCTGGTTTAGTCCTGGTTTAGTCCTGGTTTAGACCTGGTTTAGTCCTGGTTCAGTCCTGGATTAGACCTGGTTTAGTCCTGGTTTAGTCCTGGTTTAGACCTGGTTCAGTCCTGGTTCAGTCCTGGATTAGACCTGGTTTAGTCCTGGTTTAGTCCTGGTTCAGTCCTGGATTAGACCTGGATTAGACCTGGTTTAGTCCTGGTTTAGACCTGGTTTAGTCCTGGTTCAGTCCTGGATTAGACCTGGTTTAGTCCTGGTTTAGTCCTGGTTTAGACCTGGTTTAGTCCTGGTTCAGTCCTGGATTAGACCTGGTTTAGTCCTGGTTTAGTCCTGGTTTAGTCCTGGTTCAGTCCTGGTTTAGACCTGGTTTAGTCCTGGTTTAGTCCTGGTTTAGACGTGGTTTAGTCCTGGTTCAGTCCTGGATTAGACCTGGTTTAGTCCTGGTTTAGTCCTGGTTTAGACCTGGTTTAGTCCTGGTTTAGTCCTGGTTTAGACCTGGTTCAGTCCTGGTTTAGTCCTGATTCAGTCCTGGTTTAGTCCTGGTTTAGTCCTGGTTTAGTCCTGGTTCAGTCCTGGTTTAGTCCTGGTTCAGTCCTGGTTTAGTCCTGGTTTAGTCCTGGTTTAGTCCTGGTTTAGACCTGGTTTAGTCCTGGTTTAGTCCTGGTTTAGTCCTGGTTTAGACCTGGTTTAGTCCTGGTTCAGTCCTGGATTAGACCTGGTTTAGTCCTGGTTTAGTCCTGGTTTAGTCCTGGTTCAGTCCTGGTTTAGACCTGGTTTAGTCCTGGTTTAGTCCTGGTTTAGACGTGGTTTAGTCCTGGTTCAGTCCTGGATTAGACCTGGTTTAGTCCTGGTTTAGTCCTGGTTTAGACCTGGTTTAGTCCTGGTTTAGTCCTGGTTTAGACCTGGTTCAGTCCTGGTTTAGTCCTGGTTCAGTCCTGGTTTAGTCCTGGTTTAGTCCTGGTTTAGTCCTGGTTTAGTCCTGGTTCAGTCCTGGTTTAGTCCTGGTTCAGTCCTGGTTTAGTCCTGGTTTAGTCCTGGTTTAGTCCTGGTTTAGACCTGGTTCAGTCCTGGTTTAGTCCTGGTTCAGTCCTGGTTTAGTCCTGGTTTAGTCCTGGTTTAGTCCTGGTTTAGTCCTGGTTTAGACCTGGTTTAGTCCTGGTTTAGTCCTGGTTTAGACCTGGTTTAGTCCTGGTTTAGACCTGGTTCAGTCCTGGTTTAGTCCTGGTTCAGTCCTGGTTTAGTCCTGGTTTAGTCCTGGTTTAGTCCTGGTTTAGTCCTGGTTTAGACCTGGTTTAGTCCTGGTTTAGTCCTGGTTCAGTCCTGGTTTAGACCTGGTTTAGACCTGGTTTAGACCTGGTTTAGACCTGGTTTAGTACTGGTTTAGACCTGGTTTAGTTCTGGTTTAGTCCTGGTTTAGTCCTGGTTTAGACCTGGTTTAGTCCTGGTTCAGTCCTGGTTTAGTCCTGGTTTAGTCTAAGTTCAGTCCCAGTTTAGTCCTAGTTTAGTCCTGGTTTAGTCCTAGTTTAGTCCTGGTTTAGTCCTCGTTCGGTCCTGGTTCAGTCCTGGATTAGACCTGGTTTAGTCCTGGTTTAGTCCTGGTTTAGTCCTGGTTCAGTCCTGGTTTAGACCTGGTTTAGTCCTGGTTTAGTCCTGGTTTAGACCTGGTTTAGTCCTGGTTCAGTCCTGGATTAGACCTGGTTTAGTCCTGGTTTAGTCCTGGTTTAGACCTGGTTTAGTCCTGGTTTAGTCCTGGTTTAGACCTGGTTCAGTCCTGGTTTAGTCCTGGTTCAGTCCTGGTTTAGTCCTGGTTTAGTCCTGGTTTAGTCCTGGTTTAGTCCTGGTTCAGTCCTGGTTTAGTCCTGGTTCAGTCCTGGTTTAGTCCTGGTTTAGTCCTGGTTTAGTCCTGGTTTAGACCTGGTTCAGTCCTGGTTTAGTCCTGGTTCAGTCCTGGTTTAGTCCTGGTTTAGTCCTGGTTTAGTCCTGGTTTAGTCCTGGTTTAGACCTGGTTTAGTCCTGGTTTAGTCCTGG
Organism: Odontamblyopus lacepedii; assembly: GCA_034769755.1. Classification (NCBI taxonomy): domain Eukaryota; kingdom Metazoa; phylum Chordata; class Actinopteri; order Gobiiformes; family Gobiidae; genus Odontamblyopus; species Odontamblyopus lacepedii. Next base: position 2,738,937 of record CM068353.1, read on the forward strand.
TTTAGACCTGGTTTAGTCCTGGTTTAGACCTGGTTCAGTCCTGGTTTAGTCCTGGTTCAGTCCTGGTTTAGTCCTGGTTTAGTCCTGGTTTAGTCCTGGTTTAGTCCTGGTTTAGACCTGGTTTAGTCCTGGTTTAGTCCTGGTTCAGTCCTGGTTTAGACCTGGTTTAGACCTGGTTTAGACCTGGTTTAGACCTGGTTTAGTACTGGTTTAGACCTGGTTTAGTCCTGGTTTAGTCCTGGTTTAGACCTGGTTTAGTCCTGGTTTAGTCCTGGTTCAGTCCTGGTTTAGTCCTGGTTTAGTCCTGGTTTAGTCCTGGTTTAGACCTGGTTTAGACCTGGTTTAGTCCTGGTTTAGTCCTGGTTTAGTCCTGGTTTAGTCCTGGTTTAGTCCTGGTTTAGACCTGGTTTAGTCCTGGTTTAGTCCTGGTTCAGTCCTGGTTTAGTCCTGGTTTAGTCCTGGTTTAGTCCTGGTTTAGACCTGGTTTAGACCTGGTTTAGTCCTGGTTTAGTCCTGGTTTAGTCCTGGTTTAGTCCTGGTTTAGTCCTGGTTCAGTCCTGGTTTAGTCCTGGTTTAGTCCTGGTTTAGTCCTGGTTTAGACCTGGTTTAGACCTGGTTTAGTCCTGGTTTAGTCCTGGTTTAGTCCTGGTTTAGTCCTGGTTTAGTCCTGGTTTTGGTGCGTTGGTGAAGTCAGGTCCAGGTCCTCTCGTGTGCTCTTTGAGTCTGAGGTTTGGACTGTTCATGTTTATAACGTTTATGATGAAGTGAATTAAAATCATTTGTTTCTATAAATGTTCCACTTTTATCCTTTTTTAAAATCCCGTCGATCCAAAAAAGTTTTTCTGTGACTGTTGTGAGTTTTTCTTTCATTAACCGAAGGGAACAAACTATTTTGTCCACGTTTGTGTGTGAGGGAAGTGTAGAGACCGAAACGTCGGATTAATAAAAGAAAAACCAGGAGTGAAAGAACGAGTTTTCTTTTACTTTTACTTAGATTAACTTCTGTCATAAAAGTACCAAAAAAACTTAAAATTTCCACAAACACTCGTCTAAAATACACACAAAACAGGCAAAACGCACAGTGTTTTTAAAATCTTTTATTTAAATTTGTCGTTTCTTTCCAAAAGTGTCGATACGGAGGTTATTGTGGGTAAATATCTCATGCGGAGACTCGACGGCGCCTCGTGTGGTCAGTTTGTACAGTTATTTATACCTTTATTTATATGAGGATTTATACTGTGAGGTTCTTAAAGCCGCTTCAGCCCGAGACACCAGAGACGGCCCGTTTACGCTAACATGTGGACGCTAACGCACGGACGCTAACACGCTAATGCTAACGCGCTGATGCTAACGCGCTGATGCTAACACAGAACGTTCAAACTTTATTCTTGTTCTTATTCATAAATACAACAAAAACAGTTCTATCTGATTCAGGATCTTTGCTGCGTTCTGCTGAATGTCGTACTCAGTAAATCCAAGTCCGTTCTCCAAAATGTAAACGTGTTCCGCTGCAACAGTCGGGGAAATATGGACGCCTGAGTAAGTTTAATGTTTTTTGTTAGCGATGTTAACTACATAAGCGAACAAACCAACGCTAGCTCCTGCTAATTAATAGTCTGTTAGCTAACGTTAGCTGGCAGTGATTCAGTTCAGACTCTTACATGTTCAGACGTCCGACTCGGTCTGACCGAACTCACCCGAGTTTGTGTTTCAGAACTCCGACCTGATTCGTTCCTGAGGTTGGTGGTTTCACTGAAGTCAGACTTCAGCTCCGCTCAGTTTCTGCCCTTTAAGAAGCTTTAAAAAACAGTTTTCACCGACACAGAGCCGCGATTTATCCGAACTCTTCATATTCAGACTCAGTTTGATCGAACGAATCTCAAAAACATTCAGACACAGAGTCTGAGCTTAGGGTGAAAAACGGTGCCAAATCGGCCAATGATGCTAACACATCAACTTGTTAGCATGCGTTAGCGTGTATTAGCATGTGTTAGCGTGTGTTAGCGTGTGTTAGGATGCGTTAGCGTGTATTAGCATGTGTTAGCGTGTGTTAGCATGTGTTAGCGTGTATTAGCATGTGTTAGTGTGTGTTAGTATGCGTTAGCGTGTATTAGCATGTGTTAGCGTGTATTAGCATGTGTTAGTATGCGTTAGCGTGTGTTAGCATGTGTTAGCGTGTGTTCGTTTGTGTTAGCGTGTATTAGCATGTGTTAGCGTGTATTAGCATGTGTTAGCGTGTGTTAGTATGCGTTAGCGTGTGTTAGTATGCGTTAGCGTGTGTTAGTATGTGTTAGTATGCATTAGCGTGTGTTAGCGTGTGTTAGCATGTGTTAGCGCGCGCTAGCACCTGTATTTATTTGACGGTTAAAGTCTGAGGTAAGTGTTTCATGTCGTCGCGTTTCTGAAGTTTCACAAAAGATTTCCTGAAAACTCTGGAGGTTTTGGGGCTGTGCCAGAACTTCACTGTTAAACTCTAAAAAGTCTGAACGTTTTTACTGTTTCCCAGAATCTGGAGTCGTCGAGAACGTTCCAGAGCTTTTGCCTTTGTCTGGAACGTTCTCGACGTCTCCAGATTCTTGGGAATGTTGCTGTGGACAGTTTTGTCTCATGTTTTTGTATATTTATGAAGAATTGTCGTGACATCAGCTTGTGGGCGGAGCCTCGTACAGAATCTTATCGTCGGGAGGGTTTGAATAGGGCCTGGGAGAGATCTCTAGATGACTCAAACATGCCTGGAGGACTGTCAAACCTCTTCAGACGTGTTTTTTGATGAGGGAACGTGGTTAGAACGCGGGAGAAGCTCAAAAGCGCCGCAGAACCTTCTCTTTCAGCACTACAGGACCTGATCTAGAGTGAGCAGTGCTTCGGTCTAGCACAGCCGCAGTGGGATATGGCTGAGGTTTCCGGAGGTAAAACTGTCGGGAGTCTTCGCTGAGGTCGGGCCTGGTCTCGGTCTCTGGTGCCGCCGAGGCTCTGGACACGTTAAAGACAAAACGGAACGTCTCCCGGAGGAAAACGGGAAAAACGACTCAAATGGGCAGTTTTTATCTCGCACGAAAGGAAAAACATCCGGAAAAACTAAAAAACCTTTTTTAAAAGGACGTCATGTAGTAAAATTGTCTTAAGAACAGTTTCAGTTTCACTCTTTACTCCTACGAGTCATTTTTGTGCTGAAGTAACAGAGCTCTGGAGTAAAAATCGGCGACTTCACCCTCGTACGACTTTTATTGTATCAGACGAGAGCTGGAAAGTAACAAACACGTGTCGCGCTGAATTTCGCCCAATCAGAAAGTTGCTGAATGAGAACCATGTGGAGACAGCTGCCGGGAAACATCTGCAGAACGAACGTCAACAAACTAAAGCCACGTCCAGACTGCAATCCGGATTTTTGAGTGAAATCCGATCTTTTTTTGCGAGGTCCTTCACAGTTCTGATAAAATGCACTTTATTTGTGAGCTCCAGTGTGGGAGACCAGTTTCCAAAATCCTAAACTGGGACACACTGGGTTTGGGACAGGAAAATAGTGATAAAATTGTGGGGAAAAGTGTGAAACGTGCATCATCGTGTCATAATCTGAGGGAATTCTGTCACGGTATTTTTTTTGTTGATTCACAAACACAGATCTGAGTATTTTGGCAAAACAAATGACAATTTCTGCTCCTCTTTATTGTTGGTGATATAGTCCTGGTTTAGACCTGACATAGTCCTGGTTTAGACCTGACATAGTCCTGGTTTAGACCTGACATAGTCCTGGTTTAGACCTGACATAGTCCTGGTTTAGACCTGATATAGTCCTGGTTTAGACCTGATATAGTCCTGGTTTAGACCTGATATAGTCCTGGTTTAGACCTGATATAGTCCTGGTTTAGACCTGATATAGTCCTGGTTTAGACCTGACATAGTCCTGGTTTAGACCTGACATAGTCCTGGTTTAGACCTGACATAGTCCTGGTTTAGACCTGACATAGTCCTGGTTTAGACCTGACATAGTCCTGGTTTAGACCTGACATAGTCCTGGTTTAGACCTGATATAGTCCTGGTTTAGACCTGATATAGTCCTGGTTTAGACCTGATATAGTCCTGGTTTAGACCTGATATAGTCCTGGTTTAGACCTGATATAGTCCTGGTTTAGACCTGATATAGTCCTGGTTTAGACCTGATATAGTCCTGGTTTAGACCTGATATAGTCCTGGTTTAGACCTGACATAGTCCTGGTTTAGACCTGACATAGTCCTGGTTTAGACCTGACATAGTCCTGGTTTAGACCTGACATAGTCCTGGTTTAGACCTGACATAGTCCTGGTTTAGACCTGACATAGTCCTGGTTTAGACCTGATATAGTCCTGGTTTAGACCTGATATAGTCCTGGTTTAGACCTGATATAGTCCTGGTTTAGACCTGATATAGTCCTGGTTTAGACCTGACATAGTCCTGGTTTAGACCTGATATAGTCCTGGTTTAGACCTGACATAGTCCTGGTTTAGACCTGACATAGTCCTGGTTTAGACCTGACATAGTCCTGGTTTAGACCTGACGTAGACCTGGTTTAGACCTGACATAGTCCTGGTTTAGACCTGATATAGTCCTGGTTTAGACCTGATATAGTCCTGGTTTAGACCTGACATAGTCCTGGTTTAGACCTGACATAGTCCTGGTTTAGACCTGATATAGTCCTGGTTTAGACCTGATATAGTCCTGGTTTAGACCTGATATAGTCCTGGTTTAGACCTGATATAGTCCTGGTTTAGACCTGATATAGTCCTGGTTTAGACCTGACATAGTCCTGGTTTAGACCTGACATAGTCCTGGTTTAGACCTGACATAGTCCTGGTTTAGACCTGACATAGTCCTGGTTTAGACCTGACATAGTCCTGGTTTAGACCTGACATAGTCCTGGTTTAGACCTGATATAGTCCTGGTTTAGACCTGATATAGTCCTGGTTTAGACCTGATATAGTCCTGGTTTAGACCTGATATAGTCCTGGTTTAGACCTGACATAGTCCTGGTTTAGACCTGATATAGTCCTGGTTTAGACCTGACATAGTCCTGGTTTAGACCTGACATAGTCCTGGTTTAGACCTGACATAGTCCTGGTTTAGACCTGACATAGTCCTGGTTTAGACCTGACATAGTCCTGGTTTAGACCTGATATAGTCCTGGTTTAGACCTGACATAGTCCTGGTTTAGACCTGACATAGTCCTGGTTTAGACCTGATATAGTCCTGGTTTAGACCTGACATAGTCCTGGTTTAGACCTGACATAGTCCTGGTTTAGACCTGACATAGTCCTGGTTTAGACCTGACATAGTCCTGGTTTAGACCTGATATAGTCCTGGTTTAGACCTGACATAGTCCTGGTTTAGACCTGATATAGTCCTGGTTTAGACCTGATATAGTCCTGGTTTAGACCTGACATAGTCCTGGTTTAGACCTGACATAGTCCTGGTTTAGACCTGATATAGTCCTGGTTTAGACCTGACATAGTCCTGGTTTAGACCTGACATAGTCCTGGTTTAGACCTGATATAGTCCTGGTTTAGACCTGACATAGTCCTGGTTTAGACCTGATATAGTCCTGGTTTAGACCTGATATAGTCCTGGTTTAGACCTGACATAGTCCTGGTTTAGACCTGACATAGTCCTGGTTTAGACCTGACATAGTCCTGGTTTAGACCTGATATAGTCCTGGTTTAGACCTGACATAGTCCTGGTTTAGACCTGACATAGTCCTGGTTTAGACCTGACATAGTCCTGGTTTAGACCTGACATAGTCCTGGTTTAGACCTGATATAGTCCTGGTTTAGACCTGACATAGTCCTGGTTTAGACCTGATATAGTCCTGGTTTAGACCTGATATAGTCCTGGTTTAGACCTGACATAGTCCTGGTTTAGACCTGACATAGTCCTGGTTTAGACCTGATATAGTCCTGGTTTAGACCTGACATAGTCCTGGTTTAGACCTGATATAGTCCTGGTTTAGACCTGATATAGTCCTGGTTTAGACCTGACATAGTCCTGGTTTAGACCTGACATAGTCCTGGTTTAGACCTGATATAGTCCTGGTTTAGACCTGACATAGTCCTGGTTTAGACCTGACATAGTCCTGGTTTAGACCTGATATAGTCCTGGTTTAGACCTGACATAGTCCTGGTTTAGACCTGATATAGTCCTGGTTTAGACCTGATATAGTCCTGGTTTAGACCTGACATAGTCCTGGTTTAGACCTGACATAGTCCTGGTTTAGACCTGACATAGTCCTGGTTTAGACCTGATATAGTCCTGGTTTAGACCTGACATAGTCCTGGTTTAGACCTGATATAGTCCTGGTTTAGACCTGATATAGTCCTGGTTTAGACCTGACATAGTCCTGGTTTAGACCTGACATAGTCCTGGTTTAGACCTGACATAGTCCTGGTTTAGACCTGATATAGTCCTGGTTTAGACCTGATATAGTCCTGGTTTAGACCTGATATAGTCCTGGTTTAGACCTGACATAGTCCTGGTTTAGACCTGACATAGTCCTGGTTTAGACCTGACATAGTCCTGGTTTAGACCTGATATAGTCCTGGTTTAGACCTGACATAGTCCTGGTTTAGACCTGACATAGAGGTTAAAGGAACATGCAGGTGCAGAGTTGCAGTGGTGGGATTCACATCATGGAAACCTGGAAAATGTCATATTCCAGGCCTGGAAAAGTCATGGAAGTTGAGTGTGTTTTTCACACAGCTCCAGGGTTCTGTTTCCCATGAGGCTGTTGTGATTATTTAGTTTAAAAGAGACACAACAAAAGCACCAACAGGATTTAGAATGTTAAAAACTATAAACCAAACCAAAGCCCTAAAGTCTGAGAAATTCTACGCGTGTAGGAGCCGTAAAGTCATGGAAAATTCACTGTAGGTCATGGGAAAAGTCATGGAAAATTCACTGTAGGTCATGGGAAAAGTCGTGGAAAAGTTTGAAATTTGGTGAAAAAGAGCGGGTGCCCTGGGGATCGTCGTGGGCTTCACTGCGTCACTGACGAGAAGAACGTTTGTGTGAGTCGGGGCCCAGTCCGTCCCGACTCGTATCAGGAAGAGGCCGATTTGCCCGATCTGAACCAAACCTACGGCTCTGAAATGCCTCAAAGGCCTACGACATCGTCCACGACTCCGAGGAACATGTTTCTATAACCGCAGAACTTTGTAAGTGTAAAAGACAGAAACGTCCTTTTCCCCTCTGAAAGTGCAGACATAGAGGTTTCCGTACATTTCTGCGGCTTTATCCTACGTCACACTCACGCTGTGTGATGACGGGAGCAAAACGAGTGTCCAATAGGAACTTTGTTTTCCCCAAACTCATGCGCTCCGTCCATTTTGATCGAGCCAAACTTTGCCAAAGAGTGAAGTGAGTCAAGATGGTCGACTCCTCTGACTGTGTGTGTTTAGAACGAGGGAAAAAGTCGCTCTAAGTGGAGTTAATTCTCAAATAAATGGCAAATTACACATCTTGGTGTGTGTAATTGTGCATCCGTTTCTATTTTTATTTATTTACTTTATTATTTTATCAAAATGTCCAAATCCAAATGTAATTTCCACCCTGGAAATACAGAAGTGCTGTGGCTCTGGCCGTGGTCCTGACAGGAGCTGTTTCCAGGACTTGACCAGGAAAGTCATGGAGCCACTGCACTTTTTTTGTTTTTAGGGCAATAAGGAGATTTTTAATTCACTTACAGACTTGAGATTTTGCATTTTTGTAGCTCAGGCCCTAAATTAAGCATTTTTTTATGTCCCAAAAGTTGTTTCTACATGTTTGCTGTGGGTTTGGTATAAAAGAGTGTGAATTTTATTTTCTGTTTGTTTTTTTTTCATCTCTATTTCTGGTCCTGGAGCTTTTCTCACAGCCTCATGACACAACTACAGCAGCAGATGTGAAATAACAGGTTGGACTGAACAAAAGGAGGCAGAACACTTCATTAGGGGCAAAAGGGGCAGTTTGAAAAGCAAAATGAAGAAAAAAATCCAGGCGAGGAGAAATGCACTAAAACTGCCCTCAGGTCTTCAGGGGTTAAAGCTGAGGTGGAGCAGGAGTCGTGTTGAGCGCTCAGACGTGTTTTTTATTTTACACATAAAGTTGATGAGAATCAGAATCAGTTTTATTGGCCGACTGCTCTTAATTATACAAGGAATTAGACTGGAGCAGATGTTCATCAACTCTGTTTTTAGATTTGATTCAACTTACCTCCGTGAAGTCGCCCCATCAAACCACACAAAAACTGTCAGTCGTTTGTCTTTCGTCATTTGCTTTTGATTCAGATTTTCTAGAATAACACAGACTTTTCCACAGCCTCAGGTCGTTTCTCTTCATTAGTTTTGTGGAGTTTGTCTCCGTCAGATGAGCAGAAATGACAGAATAATTTTAGAAATAAACTCACACAAATGAAAATTGTCACAGCACAAACCAAATACAAACGTTTTCTATAATTTTCTTCCTGTTTTGAGGCTGTTTCACATTCTGAGGTTCTGGACGACGTCATCGACCAAAATAAAACTGTGAACATCTGAAGAACCAGAATCACACAAACGAAACTTTCTGCAGCACAAACGATTGACTCCATTTTGGGCGTTTTCGAGCATTTTGAAGCTTCCTGGGGACTGACTGACCCCAGTTTGACCTGTAAAAGAATCGTTCATTTCTCCAAAACTAAAGAAACACAAACGACTGACAGTTTTTGTGCCGGTTTGCGTTTGATGAGGCGACTTCACGGAGCTGTTCAACTTTATCGTCATTACACTTTTAGAAATACACGGTACCGAAACGTGGCTCGGCGTTAGTTTTTCGCGGGCGCAACGACAAGACGGCGAAGGACGAATCAGGTCCTGTCGTAAACGAACGTAAAACAATGTGATGGAGCGGAGATCGGGCAATCGGGACGGACTGGGCACTGACGACGGACGTTTTTTCTTCCGGTTTCCGCAGAATTATGACGTTTGTCGCTCGTTCAGACCGAAGTCGCGTGTCGAAACATCGGATATGTGTCGGATTTAGGAGCACAGATCCAAGACGTCTGGGTCATGTGTGGAGAAATCAGATCTGTTTCATAGGGACGGGAAAAAAACGTGGGATTTGGGTCACTCCAGGCTGCAGTCTGAACGTCGCCTCAGTGTGCGCACTTTAAAAACACAGGGGAGCACTTTCTGGACTACCACCCGATGACGTCACAAGGTGGAACAGTGTGTTTTTGGGCTCTGTGTAAAGAGAGAAACACCACAGACTAAATAAAAAGTAAAAATGAAGCGAAACCGTTTTTTTTGCAGAGTGGCGTACATTAAAAGCTGCCCATTTGCTGACATCACATACTGAGGTCTCTTACAGTGAAAGTTACAGTTGGATCTTATTTTGAAAGGTCACCACTTCCTTTTCCTTCGTCTCAAGCGTTTACAGTCATTTTTACACAAACTTTAAACATTCAGCCGTTTCTAACAGGGCCGCTGCACCGAACACCCACTGACAAATGCATTTTCGAACGATCTCGGCTTGTTTTTGCATCCGTTTAAAATAATAAAATAAAAATGTGTCGTTATTGTGCATCACTGTGAATGAAATAAACGTAATCTATTGATATTTAGAAATATTTTACCTTTCGTTTTCGCTTCTTAAAACAAAAAATGAATATATAAAAATCCGCAAAGTGGTTATTTTGCGGAGCGGCCCTGCTCACATCATTTGCACCAATACAAAAACACGCCCCCTCTGACTGGACAGGAACATTTTTTCAGTTTTGACTTTTTTTTAAAGTTTTTTTTTTACAGTAAACAAACGTAATAAAAACATGTACAAACCAAAGTATAAAAAGATAAAAACAAGAAATGTATAAAAAAGAACCCTCTGGGCTTCAGGCGGCGACGCGGATGTGGCGGGAACGGGGTCCAACATGGCCGACGATTATTTATCCAAACGGGCGACGGCGACACGTGAAAACTCTCCCTTCGTCGCAATCCACGTTTTGGTCCATTTTTGTGGATTTTTGTCGCTAGAAATAATCCGATTTTACACCTGGTTTATTCCCGGTTTAGACCTGGAATCGATCTGGTGCTACTCGGAAATCGGGGGAATTTGGCGTAACGTGAGCCCTTTGAGAAAATTATCAAAAAAAACGATGTTAAAATATTTTTCTCAACTGTTCTGATGCCGTTTCCTCGTCTGGAGTTGTGTTTTTTTTTGCTTGTTTCATTCACACGTTTAACGCACAAATCTGCACTTTTAGACCAAGTTCTTCTCTCAAACTGAAAACGCTCTGTTCCACCTCGTGATGTCATCGTGTGGCGATACAGGAAGTGCTCCGCTGCGTTCGTAAACTCCACGCGCCTTCACTAGAACCACTTAAGCTCTGGAATCGCCGATCTCGACCGGACCAAAGGTAAAAGGAGCTGTTCACGTGACATCACGAGGTGGAACAGAGCGTCTGGAGCTTTGCAGATGCAGACGGACGAATAGGAGTGCGCAAAAATATCAAAATATCGATAAATCGTATTGTTTAATGTGATGATACCGTATTGATATGTCGCCAAGAGTATTTTTTGGTATATTTTACTAAATTATTTTGTTACAGCTGCAGTTTATGCGACACATTTGACATTTTCACTGTTTTGACGACTAAAATGTTTGTGTTTCATATGAAATTTGCACAAGTGGTTTAACGAAGACTTTTAGTATCACCGCTCGTGTTGTCGTCACGGATACAGAGACCGAGACCGAGACCAGTCCGAGACCACAGGGTCCAAGACCAGGACTTTAAAAGGTCGAGGCCGTTCTTTTGGCACATGCTGTTTATTTGATCTGGTTTATTCTGGTTCATTTAGACTTAAAATAATAATATTTAGACTTAAACGTTCTGCGCCCCTTCGTTGGACCCTGGCCCACAATAGTAAGTATCGTATCGTATCGGCAGCTTCAACACTAAGTATCGTATCGGCAGCTTCAACACGAAGGAGTTACTCAAACGTGCGAATGAAACAAAACACAACTCCAGCTGTTTGTGAGCAGGAAACATTCGAACACGACGGAAAACTCACGAGAATCCATCAGATTAAAGTTTCTCGGACCTTCACCGACAAAGTTCAGACCGGTCGAGTTCCGTTGTCGCGCCAACGAGGCCGAGACCCAAAGGTGCTTCAGTGTCGGGACTCTGCGTCGCCGCTGCAGCTGGACGGACAAAGCAGCGATTTCTCTCTCTCTGGCTTTAACGTTTGATTCTGGACTTTCGGTTTGTCGTTTTTGGCGTTTTCGGCGTTTTCGGCGTCTCGTGTTTGGATTGTAGAACCTGCAGCGGGCCCTGCGAGTCCAGGCGCTGCTGCGTAAGGTGCGAAAAACCACAGCGATCTCCTCACTGCTGCCCCCCGCCGGCCGGACCGGGTCACTGCGGCGGCGAGCCCCCGGCAGTACCGCCCCCGGCCTCCACGGGGCGCCGCGGTAGCTTATTCCCAGAGGAAAGCTGGTCCTGTGTGCGCAGAACCAGGTCAAGTAAAAGGACCAAGATTTGGGTTTTAGAGAAACATCGGGAAATGTTTGAGGGACGAGGTTTAAACGGCGGGAAACAGATTCAGCACCGGTGAGTTTAGGACCGCATTCGTTTTTCAAAATAAAAAAAAAAATAAGAAACAGGGAAAACAAACTCTTTTCTTCACGATTTGTCTCCGGAACCAAAATGAAAAACTGGATAAAAATTTGTTTTTTCAGTTTTCGATTTTGTGTTTGTGTTTCCCCGAACCAGGTCTAAACCAGGTCTGAACCAGGTCTACACCAGGTCTAAACCAGGAGTAAACCAGGTCTAAACCAGGTCTAAATGAGGTCTACACCAGGTCTAAACTCGAACTAAACCAGGTCAAAACCAGGACTGGACCAGGTCTAAACCAGGTCTAAACCAGGTCTAAACTAGGACTAAACCAGGTCTAAACCAGGTATAAACCAGGACTGGACCAGAACTAAATCAGGACTGAACCAGGACTAAACTAGGACTAAATCAGGTCTAAACCAGGACTGGACCAGGTCTGAACCAGGTCTAAACCAGGTCTAAACCAGGTCTAAACTAGGACTGGACCAGAACTAAATCAGGACTGAACCAGGACTAAACTAGGACTAAATCAGGTCTAAACCAGGACTGGACCAGGTCTGAACCAGGTCTAAACCAGGACTAAACCAGGTCTAAACCAGGTCTAAACCAGGTCTAAACCAGGTCTAAACCAGGTCTAAACCAGGTCTGCACCAGGACTGGACCAGAACTAAATCAGGACTGAACCAGGACTAAACTAGGACTAAATCAGGTCTAAACCAGGACTAAACCAGGACTGAACCAGGTCTACACCAGGACTAAACCAGGACTGAACCAGGACTAAACACCACCTTGACTGACCGACTTTCTGCGGAGAGTCCTGGTCAAGTCCTGGTTCAGTCCTGGTTCAGGTCTGGATTTCAGGATCAGGACTTTGGTTCGAGAAACAAATCTTTTTATTTTATTTTTGGAGACAAATCATGAAGAAAAGAGTTCGTTTTTCGTCGTCTTTTCGGTTTTATTTTGAAAAACGAACAATCGAACGACCGGCGGTTTCCTTCCCGCCGTTTTAATCCCGCGTCGTCTGCAAACGGGATTATCTTCACAAGACGAGAGTGCGTTTCCACCGTGTGCGGGTTTTGTGCGAAATTCAACCAAATCGCTTTTTTGTCCGTCCAAAAATCCGCCCCTCGACTCAAAAATGCAAAAAAAAAATATCGTTCTATCGCCGCTACTGTACAGCAAACCCGGCGTCTTCGCTTAAAACGAGAGCGGGCGACTACGCGGTTACGTTTAGCTGAGGTTAGTCTTTGAAAAGTCTGTGCACTACGGAAAGCAAGAAACAAACGGAAAACCAAAATCACGTCATAAATGCGTTTACAAAAAGCTTCGGAAACCAGTTGCGACTCTTCCCGACCTTAAGGCGAATCCGAAAAATACGCCAAAATTCGCCAAAAGTTTCTCCGGCGAAAGTCGCGTTGGAAATGTGGCGTCTTTTTCTTTTCTGTGCTTCTTCGGTGAAATCCAAAATCAGCACCAAGCGAAACACAAACAACAAAAAACAGAAATCAAGCGTTTAAAAGCTGCACTGTGGAACTTTTATGCTTCTGGTTTCCGTGGAGACGTCACTGCTCCAGGCCTGGAATGTTCCACAGCTCGACTTTACGTTTAGTCAATTACAGAAGAAAAATACAGAGAAAAACTAGGACTAAACCAGGACTAAACCAGGTCTAAACCAGGTCTAAATCAGAACTAAACCAGGTCTAAACCAGGTCTAAACCAGGTCTAAACCAGGACTAAACCAGGTCTAAACCAGGCCTAAACCAGGTCTAAACCAGGTCTAAACCAGGACTAAACCAGGTCTAAACCAGGTCTAAACCAGGACTAAACCAGGTCTAAACCAGGACTAAACCGGGACTAAACCAGGTCTAAACCAGGTCTGAACCAGGACTAAACCAGGTCTAAACCAGGTCTAAACCAGGACTAAACCAGGACTAAACCAGGTCTAAACCAGGTCTAAACCAGGACTAAACCAGGCCTAAACCAGGCCTAAACCAGGTCTAAACCAGGTCTAAACCAGGTCTAAACCAGGTCTAAACCAGGACTAAACCAGGTCTAAACCAGGACTAAACCAGGTCTAAACCAGGTCTAAACCAGGACTAAATCAGGTCTAAACCAGGCCTAAACCAGGATTAACCAGGTCTAAACCAGGACTAAATCAGGTTTAAACCAGGACTAAACCAGGTCTAAACCAGGACTAAACCAGGACTAAACCAGGACTAAACCAGGACTAAACCAGGTCTAAACCAGGTCTAAACCAGGTCTAAACCAGGTTTAAACCAGGCCAGGAAAACAGGAAAGATTGAGTCCTATTCCAGTCCTAAATTAGTCCCGGTTTAGACCTTGTTTAGACTTTTACTTTAACTTTTACGTTTATTCAGTTACAGGTGGTTTTAGAGCTCAAAAACCTGGTCTTGTTTGGTCTCCGTGGAGACCAAAGATTTGTAATGCCGCACTGTGGGACATTCCAGACAAAGCCGCAACGTTTCCATGGAGAATATTGAGTGAAATGAAACACTTTAAGGCCTCAAACCTGCCGCCAGCTTCAACACGACACGAAAACCACCAAAAACAAGACCAGAGTCTCGACCAAAGACTCGTGGGAGTTCAGGGGAAAAGTGCCAAAGTTTTCAGAGCTTCAGTCGTGTTTTCGCGTCGCCGTCGTGTCCTTGAGCAGGACACTTCACAAATAAACGCCCAAAAAACCGCGGCCTGAAAATAAAAAAACGCACAAACACAGAGCGGGTGGAGGGGTCGTAGGGATTATTATAGTGCACGGTTACAGTTCAAGTGTCTCCTCTTGTTCCAGGACGTCGTTTGAAACAGAAAAATACTCCGAAAAACATTCGGTTATGATGAAAATGATTTAAAAATGTAAAATAAATAAATAAATGTGAAATGTTTAAAGGACAAAGGGATGTGGGGCTGCGTCAGATGCCCTCCCAGACGTGGTGGTGGTGGTGGTGGATTTTTGGAGATTTGTTCAAACTGAAAACACATTTAGAAGATTTGGAGGATGTGGAAGGAGAAGAAAAAGGAAGGAAGGGTCTGAGTCTGGATTAGGGTCTGAGTATGGATTAGGGTCTGAGTCTGGATTAGGGATTAGGGTCTGAGTCTGGATTAGGGATTAGGATCTGAGTCTGGATTAGGGTCTGAGTCTGGATTAGGGTCTGAGTCTGGATTAGGGTCTGAGTATGGATTAGGGATTAGGGTCTGAGTATGGATTAGGGATTAGGGTCTGAGTCTGGATTAGGGATTAGGATCTGAGTCTGGATTAGGGTCTGAGTCTGGATTAGGGATTAGGGTCTGAATCTGGATTAGGGATTAGGATCTGAGTCTGGATTAGGGATTAAAGTCTGAGTCTGGATTAGGGTCTGAGTCTGGATTAGGGTCTGAGTCTGGATTAGGGATTAGGGTCTGAGTCTGGATTAGGGTCTGAGTCTGGATTAGGGATTAGGGTCTGAGTCTGGATTAGGGTCTGAGTCTGGATTAGGGTCTGAGTCTGGATTAGGATCTGAATCTGGATTAGGGATTAGGGTCTGAGTCTGGAATAGGGATTAGGGTCTGAGTCTGGATTAGGGTCTGAGTCTGGATTAGGATCTGAGTCTGGATTAGGGATTAGCATCTGGATTCTTCGGTGTAAACGACAGAACAGAACGAGCCCCTCCTGAGTCTGAGGAACAATAGTCTGAACATTTAAATACAGCGTCTGCAGACAGGAGAGACGGAGGGAGGGAGGAGGAGGAGGAGGAGAGGAAGGAGGGAGGAGGAGGATGAAAGAGAAGGAGGGAGGGCAGGAGGAGGAGGAGAGCGACAGACGCTCCACTCACTGAAACTAAAACACTGAAACAACAGCACAAGACAAGAGAGCGACAGAGGAGAGGAGGAGGAGAAGGAAGGAGAGAGAGAAAGGGAAAAAGGGGAGTGAAGGAAGGAGAGAGAGGAGAGGGGGAAAGACAGGGCAGGAAGAAGGAGGAGAAAGAGAGAGGAGAGGGGTAGAGAAGATAGAGGGAGAATGAGGGGAGAGGGAGAAAGGGAAAAGGGGAGGGAAAGATGGAGATGGAGCGAGATGTAGAGAGGAGGGGAGAGAGGGAATAGGAAATGTGAAGGAGAGAGGAGAGAGTGGAGTGTAGTGAGAGGAGGGAGAGTAGAGGGAAAGTTGGAGAATGAGAGGAGAGGGAGAAAGGAAGGAGAGACAGCAGGGGAGGGAGAGAGGGAAAGGGAGGAAGACAGAAAGGGGTAGAGAAGGAGGGAGAGAGAGAGAGGGAGAAAGGGAAAAGGGAGGGAAAGGTGGAGAGAGCGCGAGACGGTAGAGAGGAGGGGAGAGAGGGAGTAGGAAATGCAAAGGAGAAGGAGGGAGAGAAGAAGGAGAGAGGAAAGAGAGGAAGAAGGAGAGAGGGAGGAGAGAGGGAGAAAGGAGAGAGGAAGAAGGAGAGAGGGAGGAGAGGGGAAGAAGGAGAGAGGGAGGAGAGAGGAGGAAGGAGAGGAAGAAGGAGAGAGGGAGGAGAGAGGAAGGAGAGAGGGAGGAGAGAGGAAGGAGAGAGGAAAAAGGAGAGACGGAGGAGAGAGGAAGAAGGAGAGAGGGAGGAGGGAGGAAGGAGAGAGGAAGGAGAGGAAGAAGGAGAGAAGGAGAGAGGGAGGAAGGAGAGAGGAAGGAGAGGAAGAAGGAGAGAGGAAGGAGAGAGGAAGAAGGAGAGAGAAAGGAGAGAGGAAGAAGGAGAGAGGGAGGAGAGAGGAAGGAGAGAGGAAGAAGGAGAGAGGAAGGAGAGAGGAAGAAGGAGAGAGGGAGGAGAGAGGAAGAAGGAGAGAGGGAGGAGAGAGGAAGGAGAGAGGAAGGAGAGGAAGAAGGAGAGAAGGAGAGAGGGAGGAAGGAGAGAGGAAGGAGAGGAAGAAGGAGAGAGGGAGGAAAGAGGAAGAAGGAGAGAGGGAGGAGAGAGGAAGAAGGAGAGAGGGAGGAAGGAGAGAGGAAGGAGAGGAAGAAGGAGCGAGGGAGGAGGGAGGAAGGAGAGAGGAAGGAGAGGAAGAAGGAGAGAGGGAGGAGAGAGGAAGGAGAGAGGGAGGAGAGAGGAAGGAGAGAGGGAGGAGAGAGGAAGGAGAGAGGGAGGAGAGAGGAAGGAGAGAGGGAGCTGCTGTTTTAACGCATGAAAAGACAATGTGCTGACATCTGCATCCAACACATCCAGACAGAAGAGAGGGAGGAGAAGACGGAGGAGAGGAGAGAGGGAGGAGAAGACGGAGGAGAGGAGAGAGGGAGGAGAAGACGGAGGAGAGGAGAGAGGGAGGAGAAGACGGAGGAGAGGAGAGAGGGAAGAAGAAAGAAAAGGCAGAGTGAGAGAGAAAGAGGAGGAAGGAGGAGGAGGAAGACAAAAGACAGGGAGGGATGGAGGGATGGAGGAGCGGATGAAAGGTGCACCCGCCCACGCTGCTCCGACACAAAACAGAACGATCCCAGACGCAGGTTCGTCTCCTTGTACACGACGGAGCGGCGGCCATTTTGAGGACCTGCTCAGGGGTTAGGGTGGCGCAGCGGGTCGAGCGCTCGCCCCGACACCGCGCGGTCTGCGGTTTGAAATACGCGCTCGAAACGTACAGGAATAAAGCCAAAAACAGAGGGTCCAAAAACACCTCAGGAGCTCGGTTGGATTTTCAGTCGGTTTGTTTAGGCGACATTTCCTGTTCTTCTGCCTCTTTACGTCATATTTAAAGAGTCGTTCGGCCTCATGGTGTTTTTGTACGATATTCTCGCCCGTAAAGAAAGTGCTGTAAGTAAACTCCCGCTGTTAGCCTTTAGCGGTAAATGCGTGTGCGCCGCGGTAATTAACGATCTGCTAAATGCCAATAATTCACACCTCTGTTCACAGCTCATTTCCATATCAGTGTGTGTCCAGTAACACATATACGGCCACTATAGTCACTTTACAGTCCTACTTTAGTCCTAGTTTAGTCCTGGTTTAGTCCTGGTTTAGTCCTGGTTTAGTCCTGGTTTAGTCCTAGTTTAGTCTAAGTTCAGTCCCAGTTTAGTCCTAGTTTAGTCCTGGTTTAGTCCTAGTTTAGTCCTGGTTTAGTCCTGGTTTAGTCCTAGTTTAGTCCTGGTTTAGTCCTGGTTCAGTCCTGGTTTAGTCTAAGTTCAGTCCCAGTTTAGTCCTAGTTTAGTCCTGGTTTAGTCCTAGTTTAGTCCTGGTTTAGTCCTGGTTCAGTCCTGGTTTAGTCCTGGTTTAGTCCTGGTTTAGTCCTAGTTTAGTCTAAGTTCAGTCCCAGTTTAGTCCTAGTTTAGTCCTGGTTTAGTCCTAGTTTAGTCCCAGTTTAGTCCTAGTTTAGTCCTGGTTTAGTCCCAGTTTAGTCCTAGTTTAGTCCTGGTTTAGTCCCAGTTTAGTCCTGGTTCAGTCCTGGTTTAGTCCTGGTTTAGTCCTGGTTCAGTCCTGGTTTAGTCCTGGTTTAGTCCTGGTTTAGTCCTGGTTTAGTCCTGGTTTAGTCCTGGTTTAGTCCTAGTTTAGTCCTGGTTTAGTCCCAGTTTAGTCTAAATTTCATCCCAGTTTAGTCCTAGTTTAGTCCTGGTTTAGTCCTAGTTTAGTCCTGATTTAGTCCTAGTTTAGTCCTAGTTTAGTCCTGGTTTAGTCCTAGTTTAGTCCTGGTTTAGTCCCAGTTCAGTCCCAGTTTAGTCCTAGTTTAGTCTAAGTTCAGTTCTTCAGTTCAGATCTGAGTGGGGACGCGGATCGGTCCGTGCAAATCGGCCGTGATCGGATCAGTGAGGGACGACTGTGGCCTCACACTTTTCATTTATCTGATTCCTCCTGCGGCTCGGCGGAACTCCGGGAGACTCGACTCGAGATCCCGTCCCTCGTGTTTATCGTTAAATCCAGTCGGATGGTCGGAGCGCTGAGGTGGTCCCTGCTCCGGCTGTTTACATTAAATCCTCTCAGCCCATCGGGTCCAAACAAAGACTTTTCCACTCGGCGTTCCTGGACCTCTCCTCCTCAGCTTTCCCGGACCTCTCCTCCTCGCCGTTCCCGGACCTCTCCTCCTCAGCGTTCCCGGACCTCTCCTCCTCGGCGTTCCTGGACCTCTCCTCCTCAGCGTTCCCGGACCTCTCCTCCTCAGCGTTCCCGGACCTCTCCTCCTCAGCGTTCCTGGACCTCTCCTCCTCAGCATTCCCAGACCTCTCCTCCTCAGCGTTCCCGGACCTCTCCTCCTCGGCGTTCCTGGACCTCTCCTCCTCAGCGTTCCCGGACCTCTCCTCCTCAGCGTTCCCGGACCTCTCCTCCTCAGCGTTCCTGGACCTCTCCTCCTCAGCGTTCCTGGACCTCTCCTCCTCAGCGTTCCTGGACCTCTCCTCCTCGGCGTTCCCGGACCTCTCCTCCTCGGCGTTCCCGGACCTCTCCTCCTCAGCGTTCCCGGACCTCTCCTCCTCAGCGTTCCTGGACCTCTCCTCCTCAGCGTTCCCGGACCTCTCCTCCTCAGCGTTCCTGGACCTCTCCTCCTCAGCGTTCCCGCTCTCCGCAAACAGAAACACCGACTTAAGTGTGTAAAGTTTGGCCAAATCACACAGGAAACAGTCCTGGTTCAGTCCTGGTTTAGTCCTAGTTTAGTCCCAGTTTAATCCTAGTTCAGTCCTGGTTTAGTCCTAGTTTAGTCCTGGTTCAGTCCTGGTTTAGTCCTGGTTTAGTCCTGGTTTTGTCCCGGTTTAGTCCTGGTTCAGTCCTGGTTTAGTCCTAGTTTAGTCCTGGTTCAGTCCTGGTTTAGTCCTAGTTCAGTCCTCATTTTGGTCTTAAAATGTTCATATTAAACCTGCTCTACATGATCCTCGGGTTTTTATTTCACTATTTTGCGAAGGGGCGTTTACCTTCAACATCCTCGCTCCTGATTGGCTCTCTGGTTGCTAGGATACTCGCGGTAAGATCAAAATACCCCACAGAGACACGGGGAGGGCATCTGACGCACGGGGAGGGCATCTGACGCACGGGGAGGGCATCTGACGCACGGGGAGGGCATCTGACGCACGGGGAGGGCATCTGACACACGGGGAGGGCATCTGACACACGGGGAGGGCATCTGACACACGGGGAGGGCATCTGACACACGGGGAGGGCATCTGACACACAGGGAGGGCATCTGACACACGGGGAGGGCATCTGACACACAGGGAGGGCATCTGACACACGGGGAGGGCATCTGACACACGGGAGGGCATCTGACACACGGGGAGGGCATCTGACACACGGGAGGGCATCTGACACACGGGGAGGGCATCTGACACACGGGAGGGCATCTGACACACGGGAGGGCATCTGACACACGGGGAGGGCATCTGACACACGGGAGGGCATCTGACACACGGGAGGGCATCTGACACACGGGGAGGGCATCTGACACACGGGGAGGGCATCTGACACACGGGGAGGGCATCTGACACACGGGGAGGGCATCTGACACACAGGGAGGGCATCTGTGTTCATCATTTTACAGAAATATTTGTGTTTTGCTGATTGTGAAGGTTCAGAATTGTCATCTTCACTCTTCAGTTTGGCTCATTTTTGTCCGATTTTGGGATCGTTTTCTTCATTTTTCCCGTAAATTCCCACGTGGTGATTTGTGGAAGAGGCAGCGGAACACGAGGAGTTTAAAGAGGCTGTGAGGAACTCTGAGCCACAAACTTTCTGAAGGTTTAAAATCCCTTTTTAAACCAGG
The DNA here is from genome assembly GCA_034769755.1 of Odontamblyopus lacepedii. NCBI lineage: Eukaryota > Metazoa > Chordata > Actinopteri > Gobiiformes > Gobiidae > Odontamblyopus > Odontamblyopus lacepedii. Next base: position 2,759,210 of record CM068353.1, read on the forward strand.
ACTAAACCAGGACTAAACCAGGACTAAACCAGGACTAAACCAGGACTAAACCAGGTCTAAACCAGGACTAAACCAGGACTAAACCAGGACTAAACCAGGACTAAACCAGGACTAAACCAGGTCTAAACCAGGACTAAACCAGGTCTAAACCAGGTCTAAACCAGGACTAAACCAGGTCTAAACCAGGACTAAACCAGGACTCTGTTAGAGTCGGTCTGATCGCAGGAACATAAAAACTCTGTAAATCCTAAATTTGTCTTTTTGTTCTTGAGTTTTCAGACGATATCGGGCGACTTACTGTCACCGCTGAACTTTCCGCCATAGACATGCATACAGCCCGTTTAAACTCTGAAACCTTTTGTAATGAAAAAGCCTTAAAGAATTCTGTCGGATCAAATATTCCAAACTTTAAATCTCAGTGCATTTCTTCCTCTAAATCTTTCACAATCATTGGTTTTAACTTCTCAAAAATATTTCAAAGAGCAAAAATATTCATTCTGGGGTCAGAATCAGGTGCAAAAACGTTTAAATTCCGTGTTTTTTAAAGCGCACCGTGCGGCTTTTCCGGTGCCGGGTCCCGCAGTGTGGCATTAAACCCTCCCGTCGCCACGGAGACCAGGCCGGACCCGCGGGGGAGTTTTTGAGCTCTAAAACCGCCTGTGATTGGAGGAAAAATGTAAAGTAGAGGTGTTTAAAGTCACACTGCGGGACATTCCAGGCGGAGCAGCGGCGTATCCGTGGAAACGAGCAGGTGACGGATCCCCCCCAACCCGGAAAGTTCCACACGGGAGCGCGTCAAAAATGCCCCTCGTCCTAAACTACAGTGCACTTCTCAACAAACATTCACAAATAGTGCAAATAAAGAGATTCGTGTGATTTTCAATTGGACTTTTAAAGCTCCACTGTGTAACTTTTCTGGCATCTTTGCTGTATGGGATCAAAGATTTGTTTTCATTTGCCTGTTATATATTTATTGCGGAACATTCCAGGCGAAGCAATAACATCTCCATGGAGACAAGAAGGAAATAAACAGAACAGCTTTAGTGAAAAGTGATGAGAAAGAAGATTTTTAAATTTTATTTCATTTTAGATTATTTTTTCAAACTAAATTTTGGTTTTAGAATGAAGGTTTTTTTTTTATTTATCTTTTTTTAGATTTTTTATTTTATTTTATTTTAGATTATTTTTTCAAACTGAATTTTTGGTTTTAGAATCAAGTTTTTTTTAATTTAATTTTAGATTTGGTTTATTATTTTATAAATTTTATTTTTGTTTCGTTTTTTTAGATTTTATTTCAGCCATAAAAATGCTTATAATAGAATTGGTTTAAAGTCCTATTATGGAACATTTCTTCACTCCAGGTGACGCAATAACATCTCCATGGAAACAAGACGGAAAAAAGGTGCAGCAGTTTTATTCAGAATATTGTTAAAAACTAAAGTAGAAAGTGGCTGGAATAATGATTTTTTGTTTTAGATTTTTTATTTATTATTTTTTCAAACTGAATTTTGGTTTTAGAATGAAGATTTCATTTAATTTTTTTTAATTACATTTTATTTTAAATTATTTTTTCAAACTGAATTTTGGTTTTCTGCCAGGCTGTTTTTTCTTAATTGTTTATTTTTATTTATTTTTTATTTTTTTTTAAATAAAATTGAACGTGGTTAGAATGAAGATTTTTAAAATTTTATTTTAGATTTTTTTAAACCTCTCATTCCAGGCAAAGCAGTAACATCTCCATGGAGACGAGCAGGTGCTGGACACTAGAAAAGTTACACAGCGCAGCTTTAATTAAATACTTGTGGTGTAGTTACTGCGATTTGTGGCGTTTTCACCATTTCCACAAATCTAAAAGTGCAGAAAAATGTTTAAAAAATTGATTTTAGCGGAAAATATTGTTTAGAAATGTCAGATTTTGGTCTTTCACTTTTGACAAAAATACGACCGCGAGATTTTACAAACAAGAGGCTGATTTTGGGTCAACTCTTTCATCTTAAGACTACATTTCCCAGCATGCCTCAGGGCCCTAAGCCCGCCTCCTCCCGTCGCTATGGGAACCGGCGACACTTTATAAAGCAAAAAAGTACGAAACAACTTTTAAAAACGCGATATAAAAAAGGACCTGTGCAATGTCTCGGTTACATTCAGTATCAACATCAACAGTGTTTTTCAAACTCGGGGACAAGACTCTCGCCCCATGGAAACGGAAAAGGTCTGAAGAGGCGGGGGAACCTCCTCTTTACAAAATAAAAGGGACAGAACGAGGAAATACCAGCATAAAGATGGACCGTGGCCTAAAAGTGCTGTTTTCGTCACATTAAGGAACATTTCAGGTTCATTTTGGGGGAAATATTAAATTAAATTATCATTTTTTTCACTTACGAAACTGTTCATAACCATTTTTGTTGTCGATCTTTTAGCATTTTTTGGGGCTTTTTGTGATAATTTAGTTGCTTCTTTTGTGGAAGAAGTGCACTGTGTAACTTTCTGTCTGCTCGTTTCTACGGAGACGTCGTCGCTCTGCCTGGAATGTCCCACAGTTCGGCATTAAACAGCTTTACGTTCATCCAGTTACAAGTGGCTCTGGGCACAGATTTGACCTTTAACTCGGCCTCGGTGTTGGTCTCCGTGGAGACAGAAAGGTTTAATGCCGTACGGCGGAACATTCCGGACAAAGCTGTAACATCACCATGGAGAAAAGCAGCAGAAAAGTGACACGGCGCAGCTTTAACAGAGAAATACTGTTGTTAAAATGTGTTTGATTCTTAAAAATCAGCAGGATCACGTGTCATAAATACACCGATTATCGCAGTATCGTGATGATATCGAGTAACGAGAATCGTATCGAATTGTGAGGGACCCTGTGACTCTCGACCAATAAAATAAACCTGTTTTTCAGCAGATTTCAGCTTTAACAAACAGGATCCAGAGACGCTTCAAAACTGTTGGTCATTCGGCGTCGATTCTTTGTCATTTCTTCCACAGGGAAACAGTGGCCACGTTTACATGAGGTTTTTAATTCTGAATTAAATAGTTTGGAATTAAAATCTTCTCCTTGGAGTTTGGAAACAGGTTTAATTGGCTTTTTATTTAATAGTTCTCAGCGTCTGGGGGTGGGGAAGGTGCTGACTGGACAGCGACACAAACGTATTTCCGTCTTTGGGAAGAAAACCCACACTTCAGCTGCTCCGGCTTTTCTGTCATCTCGGTTTGTCGTTTCGCCGCCGACACAAACACGATCCAAACTTTTCCCGCAGTGGTTCTGATGATGATGAAGCAGCAGCTGGAGAGTTCCCTCCTGGACTGGAGGAGCCGGATCGTCCGGATCACGCAGAAGGACGAACCAACGAGCACCAACCACCGGGATTATTTCGAAGAAGAAGAAACGTTTACATGATCCAGGAAGAAATTCATTCGGCTTTAAAATCAGAATAAGCCACAAACTTACTTTGGAAATAAGATTAATTCCCAACTTTTTCATTCAGAATTAAATGATTTTTGTTCGGGATTAAAGCTTCATGTAAACGTGGAAACTGTCTGCAAATGTCACAGTGTCTTGAGTTTTGTTAAAAATGAAAAGTGACGGTTCCGTTCATGTTCTTGGACGGTAGAAAAGATCCTGCTCTTTGTACTGAAGCCCACAGTCCATCTTTATGCACAGTATTTAAACAAAACGCAATGGAAAAATATTTCACGTTTTTGAAAATTCCTCCCCAAAAGTTTGTAAAAATGAACCGTCTCATCCGCCTTTGTCCAGCTTCATGACAAACCTGTTTGAGTCTGTTTTTTTGGGTTCTGCCGTTTCCCTTTTTCCTTCAAAACAAAGTGCTGCCGTCGCCGGCCCCGCCCCCGAGCGCGTCCGATTGGCCGGCCGCCCCCGCCGCCTCGCCGCCATTGGCCACGGCGTCCAGGGAGGCGGGGTCGAAGGGGTCGTTGCCGAGGGCGACGGGGGCGTAGGCGATGTCGGCGTCGGCCATCAGCAGCTTGAGTTTGGGGATCCAGGACTTGCGGACGACGCGGCGGGCGTTGGTGCACATGTCGGCCGCGATGGCGTTCATCTCGCTCTCCTTAAAGCTCGGGGCGAAGTTCTGGCAGTAAACTGCAGGAGGAAAGAACCCGTTTACACAGCAAATACAGCAGAGACTGGACACTATAATCTGATCTGTGCTCTAATGTTTCCTCAACACAAACCCTGCAGATTTAGGCCGAGTTCTTCCCTCAAACTGAAAACACGTGAGTGCGTCAGAGACGTTTCTATCTACAGTCTGTGCTCGTGTTGGTGCTTCAGCTTCTCTTACACTTAACGGCGTGGAGGACTCTGTTGTCCAGAGGTTTGCGGCTCGGGTCGTTGGTGGACGAGCGGATCCCGGTGCCACAGCTGTTCGCCAGAGTGCTCCTGAAACAGAAAACTGTGAGCTCCTGAAACAGAAAACTGTGAGCTCCTGAAACAGAAAACTGTGAGCTCCTGAAACAGCTGTGAGCTCCTGAAACAGCAGTGAGCTCCTGAAACAGCAGTGAGCTCCTGAAACAGCTGTGAGCTCCTGAAACAGAAAACTGTGAGCTCCTGAAACAGAAAACTGTGAGCTCCTGAAACAGCAGTGAGCTCCTGAAACAGAAAACTGTGAGCTCCTGAAACAGAAAACTGTGAGCTCCTGAAACAGCAGTGAGCTCCTGAAACAGCAGTGAGCTCCTGAAACAGCAGTGAGCTCCTGAAACAGCTGTGAGCTCCTGAAACAGCAGTGAGCTCCTGAAACAGCTGTGAGCTCCTGAAACAGCAGTGAGCTCCTGAAACAGAAAACTGTGAGCTCCTGAAACAGAAAACTGTGAGCTCCTGAAACAGCAGTGAGCTCCTGAAACAGCTGTGAGCTCCTGAAACAGCAGTGAGCTCCTGTCTCCGTTTCCCTTGGCGTGGCACTCGGGGTTCGGGACTCACCGGTCGAAGAAGGCGGCGAGGAGCCTCCGCAGCAGCACCTTGTGGCGGGTGCCGGCGCTAACGTGGCAGTTCATGAGCTGAGCTCTGGAGATGAAGACGCTGGTGCCGCTGACCAGCTCCAGCCTCTCGGCCGGGTCCCCCTCCTCGTACAGCCGAGTGTGGCACCTCTGCCCAATCTGAGACACCAGCTCCGGGGGCAGACAGGCCAGCTCCGAGCGGGGTCTGCCCCCGCGAGAGCCTCGGCCCTGGGCAGAGTCTGGAGGCAGGTCTGGGAGGGCCTCCACCCGCTCCGCCACTACTGAGAGAAACACCGTTATGAAACAGACTGCGACAGGGACAAACTAATGTGGACGGATAAACTGGTGTGTACGTCTCACAAACCTTAGAGTCTGGACCCACAGGCTTAAACCACAGTGTTTAGCTCCAGATCATTATCGTAACACAGTTAGCATAAGTGTTTCCCTGCGGCGTTAGCGCTGAGCTGTATTTGCTGTACATGTTACAGATTTGTCATATTAAACACTCTTTATAACAGTATTATACTGTGGTGTAGAGCAGTTATAACAGTAACACTGTAGTTTAGCCTAGTTAGCATAGTTAGCATAGTTAGCATAGTTAGCACAGATAGCCTCAGTGTTTACCTGCGGCGTTAGCATTCAGCATGCTGTACATGTTGTACATGTTACAGATTTGGCGGTACTGCTCTTCGCTGTCCTCCACCTCCTCCTCCTCCTCTTCTTCGTGGAAGCTGCTGGGGGAGTCGCAGGAGGGGCTGGCGTACAGGCTCATGGTGCCGGGGCTGGCGCCCTCTGGTGTCCCTGCGCTGCTGCTGTTCTGGTTACTGTTGGTGGAGGAGGGGGCGGGGGCCCTCATCGAGCCCGGGTCCGGGTTCAGGTTTGAAGAGAAACGCGCCGCCTTCCTGGCTCCGCCCCCTCCGGCTGATGCCCCGCCTCCTCCGGCAGAAGCCCCGCCCCCTCCGTCACGACTGGACCCCTCCCACAGACGCTTGGCCACTGGGGTGCACACCACCGAGTACAGAGAGCCCTCCTGCCAACAACACAACACCTGAGCCCCGATCAGAACCAGGAGCACCTCCTGTGGACCACAAGGGGCGCTCTCCATGGTCCTGACCGCCACAGGAGCCATCACTGTGGCCGTGTGCAGGAGTCACAGAACCACAGTTACATATGGAACTGTTGTTACTGCTGATGTGAGGATGAATTGGTTTGTGATTATGATTATTTACATCACACAAGAATCAGAAGAACTAAAAAAAATCCTGTGACTTTTGGAAGTATAAATCTGCCGTCCACAAAGAAAACCTCACACTAACTTCATTTAACCATGGGGAAAGTTTGGTGTCATGAAACAGGGAGCTCATGCAAAAACTACTATTTAGGCTAAAAAGTACTAGAAAACAATATTTATATAAAGACTTAACTCGATGTGTGAACCATGAGTTTAATCTGACTTTTTACAGAGAAATACCAAAAATACCAAATCTTCAGCTCCCTCTCACTTCTCCTTATGGAAACCTATTTCCGCCAGTAGAAGAAACAAAGATGGTTATTATGAGATAGAAAGTCTTAATTATGAGATAAAAAGTCAAAATTATGATGAAAAATTAAAATTAACAGATAAAAAAGTCAAAACTATGAGATAAAAATTCAAAATTATGATAAAAAGTCAAAATTATGAGATAAAAAGTCAAAATTGATATAAAAAGTTGAAATTATGAGATAGTAATTTTTATCTCAATTTCGACTTTTTATCTCAATCATCACTTTCTTTCTCATAATTTTGATTTTTAATCTCATCATTTTATCTCATAATTTCGATTTTTAATCTAATAATTTAGACTTTTTATGTCATAATTTCGACTTTTTATCTCATAATTTTGACTTTATTTCTCATAATTTTGACTTTTTTATCATAATTATGACTTTATATCATAATTTTGACTTTTAATCTCATAATTTTGACTATCTCATAATTTCGACTTTTTATCATAATTTTGAATTTCTTTCTCATAGTTTTGACTTTTAATCTCATCATTTTGACGTTTTATCTCATGATTTCGATTTTTAATCTAATAATTTAGACTTTTTATATCATAATTTAGACTTTTTATCTCATAATTTTGAGTTTCTTATCTCATAATTTCGACTTTTTATCTAATAATTTAGACTTTTTATCTCATAGTTTTGACTTTTAATCTCATCATTTCATTTTTAATTTCATCATTTTGATTTAACATAACCATCCCTTATTCTGCAGAAACAGGTTTTCCTGCTGCGTCCCACAGAATTCCTCGTCATAATAACAGGATTAGATTTCTTACTGCAGTCGCTCTATCGCTCGCACAGATTCTCTTCTCATTTTTACTCTCACAGGTTCGAACAGAAGTGAAGACAGACCCAGAATAGTCCGAGTGTCGGATCACGGGACGCTTCAGGACGAGTCACGCTGCTCACACCATCACGTTTTTAATGACGCTCCAAACACCAAAGATCTGCACCTGGGACCCAGCGTCACACAGAGACACTGACGAGACCCCGACTGTTTACAGAGGGGTATTAAAGAGGGGGTATTACATGTCTGAGGGGTATTAAAGAGGGGGTATTACACGTCTGAGGGGTATTAAAGAGGGGGTATTACACGTCTGAGGGGTATTAAAGAGGGGGTATTACACGTCTGAGGGGTATTAAAGAGGGGGTATTACACGTCTGAGGGGTATTAAAGAGGGGGTATTACACGTCTGAGGGGTATTAAAGAGGGGGTATTACACGTCTGAGGGGTATTAAAGAGGGGGTATTACACGTCTGAGGGGTATTAAAGAGGGGGTATTACATGTCTGAGGGGTATTAAAGAGGGGGTATTACACGTCTGAGGGGTATTAAAGAGGAGGTATTACATGTCTGAGGGGTATTAAAGAGGGGGTATTACACGTCTGAGGGGTATTAAAGAGGGGGTATTACACGTCTGAGGGGTATTAAAGAGGGGGTATTACACGTCTGAGGGGTATTAAAGAGGAGGTATTACACGTCTGAGGGGTATTAAAGAGGGGGTATTACATGTCTGAGGGGTATTAAAGAGGGGGTATTACACGTCTGAGGGGTATTAAAGAGGGGGTATTACACGTCTGAGGGGTATTAAAGAGGGGGTATTACACGTCTGAGGGGTATTAAAGAGGGGGTATTACACGTCTGAGGGGTATTAACTCTAACACAACACATGTTTAGATCACCGTGTCCTTTTATCGCTCAAAAAAGTAATATTCTCCAAAAACAGCGTACTAACATGTTTATTTTCTTTTCTATTCCCATGTGTCCTTGTATCTGTGCAATCCCTCAGTGGTCCAGGTCTAAACCAGGTCTAAACCAGGACTAAACCAGGACTAAACCAGGTCCATGTGTGTACACTAGTCTCTGTCCTGATCCAGCTCCAGATCGTTTAAACACATTCAGGAAACATTCGATACCTGCGAAAAATGAGGATCTAATTTCGATTTCGTTTTTACTTTAGTTTTAGTTTCAACAAGTGTCTGGTTTTTGATATTTTTGACAATACTAGACTGAACCAGGACTAAAACAGGACTAAATGAGGATTATATCTGGATTACCAGGACTAAAACAAGACTAAACCAGGATTATATCTGGATTAGCAGGACTAAATGAGGATTATATCCAGATTCCCAGGACTAAACCAGGTCTAAATGAGGATTATATCTGGATTCACAGGACTAAATTAGGATTATATCTGGATTACCAGGTCTAAACAAAACCAAATGAGGATTACATCTGGATTACAGAACTAAATGAGGATTATATCTTGATTACCAGGACTAAACCAGGACTAAATGAGGATTATGTCTGGATTACAGGACTAAATGAGGATTATATCTGGATTATCAGGACTAAACCAGGACTAAATGAGGATTACATCTGGATTACCAGGACTAAACCAGGACTAAATGAGGATTACATCTGGATTACAGGACTAAATGAGGATTATATCTGTATTACCAGGACTAAACCAGGACTAAATGAGGATTATATCTGGATTATCAGGACTAAACCAGGACTAATTGAGGATTATATCTGAATTACCAGGACTAAACCAGGACTAAATGAGGATTATGTCTGGATTACAGGACTAAATGAGGATTATATCTGTATTACCAGGACTAAACCAGGACTAAATGAGGATTATATCTGGATTATCAGGACTAAATGAGGATTATATCTGTATTACCAGGACTAAACCAGGACTAAATGAGGATTATATCTGTATTACGAGGACTAAACCAGGACTAAATGAGGATTATATCTGGATTACTAAAACTAAATGAGGATTATATCTGGATTACCGGGACTAAATGAGGATTATATCTGGATTACTATGACTAAATGACAATTATATCTCGATTACCGGGATTAAATGAGGATTATATCTGGATTATCAGGACTAAACCAGGACTAAATGAGGATTACATCTGGATTACAGGACTAAATGAGGATTATATCTGTATTACCAGGACTAAACCAGGACTAGATGAGGATTATATCTGTATTACGGGGACTAAACCAGGACTATATGAGTATTATATCTGAATTACCAGGACTAAACCAGGACTAAATGAGGATTATATCTGGATTGCCAGGACTAAACCAGGACTAAATGAGGATTATATCTGTATTACAGGACTAAATGAGGATTATATCTGGATTATCAGGACTAAACCAGGACTAAATGAGGATTATATCTGGTACCTGTGGTTGGGGCGTGGAGGCCGTCTGCTCCATCTTGACCTTTAACACGAGGGGGAGGGGCGTTTGGCCGGAGGCAGGTCTTCCTGTGACCGAGGCCACGCCCCCCGCCCCACAGACTCCGCCTCCCGAGGTTTGAGTGACGGGGCTCTGAGGTTCTGAGGGCGGAGCCTCCTCAGTGTGGAGGCCCTGGGAGTCACAGCTGGGAGAGGAGACCTGAGGAGGGAGAGATGAGTGACGCTAACCGGAGGCACTGCTCTGTCTGAAGTTCTGTTCATCCAGTTACACTTTAATTTAAACAAACGTGCTCTAATACTTGTCCCGATCCTAAACACATTCAGGAAAGGTTCGATACCTGCGATCTATTCATTTTAGTTTCGATTAGTGTCTGATTTTTGACAACACTAGACTGAACCAGGACTAAATGAGGGTTATATCTGGAATACCAGGACTAAATGAGGATTATATCTGGATTACTAAAACTAAATGAGGATTATATCTGGATTACCGGGACTAAATGAGGATTATATCTGGATTCCCAGGACTAAACCAGGACTAAATGAGGATTATATCTGGATTCCCAGGACTAAACCAGGACTAAATGAGGATTATATCTGGATTCCCAGGACTAAATGAGGATTATATCTGGATTCCCAGGACTAAACCAGGACTAAATGAGGATTATATCTGGATTATAAAAACTAAATGAGGATTATATCTGGATTCCCAGGACTAAACCAGGACTAAATGAGGATTATATCTGGATTACCAAAACTAAATGAGGATTATATCTGGATTACTAAAACTAAACCAGGACTAAATGAGGATTATATCTGGAATATCAGGACTAAATGAGGGTTATATCTGGATTCCCAGGACTAAATGAGGATTATATCTGGAGTCCCAGGACTAAATGAGGATTATATCTGGATTCCCAGGACTAAACCAGGACTAAATGAGCATTATATCTGGATTATAAAAACTAAATGAGGATTATATCTGGATTACTAAAACTAAACCAGGACTAAATGAGGATTATATCTGGATTATCAGAACTAAATGAGGATTATATCTGGATTACCGGGATTAAATGAGGATTATATCTGGATTCCCAGGACTAAACCAGGACTATATGAGGATTATATCTGGATTCCCAGGACTAAACCAGGATTAAATGAGGATTATATTGGGATTACCAGGACTAAATTAGAAAAATGTGCTCTTCAAATCCATTGCATCTGTGTTTACTAATGTGTCATGTAATTTGTGCACTGTGTCTCCATGGTAACCGCTGAACATTCCGCCACAGATCTACACGTAGAACACCCCCAGCGTGATGTCGGTGCAAAGTGTTGAACGGTTTAGTCCGCGGCGTCTCGTTAAAATGCAGATGAATGCGGCGCTCCGGGTCCTGCAGAGACGCTCATTAGAACAAATGTCACAGACGAGAAGGAACAGGATCTACAGAGTCAAGACCAGGACTCGGACTGAACCAGGACTAAACCAGGACTAAACCGAGACTGAATCAAGACTAAACCAGGACCACGAGAACCAGAGAAACACAGATCTACAGATTCAATGAACCGGGACTAAACCAGGACTAAACCAAAACTGGACCAAGACTGATCCAAGACTGAACTGGGACTCAAGCAGGACTCAAGCAGGACTCAAGCTAGACCTAAGTGGGCCTAAACTGGGACTCAAGCAGGACTCAAGCGGGACTCAAGTGAGACCCAAGTGGGCCTAAACTGGGACTCAAGCAGGACTCAAGCGGGACTCAAGCGGGACTCAAGCAGGACTCAAGTGAGACCCAAGTGGGCCTAAACTGGGACTCAAGCAGGACTCAAGCGGGACTCAAGCGGGACTCAAGCAGGACTCAAGTGAGACCCAAGTGGGCCTAAACTGGGACTCAAGCAGGACTCAAGCAGGACTCAAGCGGGACTCAAGCTAGACCTAAGTGGGCCTAAACTGGGACTCAAGCAGGACTCAAGCGGGACTCAAGCGGGACTCAAGCAGGACTCAAGTGAGACCCAAGTGGGCCTAAACTGGGACTCAAGTGGGACTCAAGCGAGACCCAAGCAGGCCTAAACTGGGACTCAAGCAGGACTTAAGCAAGACTCAAGTCGGACTCAAGCCGGACTCAAGCGAAACTCAAGCGGGACTCAACCTGGACTCAAGCAAAACTAAACTGGGACTCAAGCGGGACTTACACGAGACTCAAGCGGGACTCAAGTGGGACTCAAGCGGACTCAATCTGGACTGATGTGGGACTGAAGCGGGACTAAAGCAGGATGAACCCAGACTAAACCAGGAGTAAATCCGGACTAAACCCAAACTAAAGCAGGACTGAACCAGGATTAAGCCTGGACTGAAGTAGAACTGAACCGTGACTCACCCAGAGATGAACCTATTGTTTTAAAATCAGGACTAAATCAGGTCTAAGCCAGGGCTCATTCTGACGTTCATGATTTTGCGTGTCATTTTTCTTCGTCAAACACGGCTCCATCCCGAAAGGCTCCACCGTCCGGATCCTGAACTCCAAACCCTCCCCGCTGTGAGGCTGAAGCTCGACCCGCTGCGCCACCGCCTCGGCGTTTTTACCTTGAGGAAGAACTCGGTGCCCTTCTCCATGATCTGCTGTATCTGCAGGAAGCCGGCGGTGTACATGAGGACGAACTGGTCTCCCACGCTCATGCTGAGGCGCCCCGTGTAACAGAACGACAGGATCTGACCGAAACTCTGCGGCTGGACGGCGGGCGGCAGCTCCACCACCGAGCTCTTCACGCCCGAGTTAAACAGGTCCCGGAAGTACGACGAGCTGGCAGCAAGGACCGCACGGTGAGCCTGGAGAGAAGAAGAACAGAGTTAAACATGTTCCTGAAGAAGAGCCTGGAGAGAAGAAGAACAGAGTTAAACATGTTCCTGAAGAAGAGCCTGGAGAGAAGAAGAACAGAGTTAAACATGTTCCTGAAGAAGAGCCTGGAGAAGAACAGAGTTAAACATGTTCCTGAAGAAGAGCCTGGAGAGAAGAAGAACAGAGTTAAACATGTTCCTGAAGAAGAGCCTGGAGAGAAGAAGAACAGGGTTAAACATGTTCCTGAAGAAGAGCCTGGAGAGAAGAAGAACAGGGTTAAACATGTTCCTGAAGAAGAGCCTGGAGAGAAGAAGAACAGGGTTAAACATGTTCCTGAAGAAGAGCCTGGAGAGAAGAAGAACAGGGTTAAACATGTTCCTGAAGAAGAGCCTGGAGAGAAGAAGAACAGAGTTAAACATGTTCCTGAAGAAGAGCCTGGAGAGAAGAAGAACAGGGTTAAACATGTTCCTGAAGAAGAGCCTGGAGAGAAGAAGAACAGAGTTAAACATGTTCCTGAAGAAGAGCCTGGAGAGAAGAACAGAGTTAAACATGTTCCTGAAGAAGAGCCTGGAGAGAAGAACAGAGTTAAACATGTTCCTGAAGAAGAGCCTGGAGAGAAGAACAGAGTTAAACATGTTCCTGAAGAAGAGCCTGGAGAGAAGAAGAACAGAGTTAAACATGTTCCTGAAGAAGAGCCTGGAGAGAAGAACAGAGTTAAACATGTTCCTGAAGAAGAACAGAGTTAAACATGTTCCTGAAGAAGAGCCTGGAGAGAAGAAGAACAGAGTTAAACATGTTCCTGAAGAAGAGCCTGGAGAGAAGAAGAACAGAGTTAAACATGTTCCTGAAGAAGAACAGAGTTAAACATGTTCCTGAAGAAGAGCCTGGAGAGAAGAAGAACAGAGTTAAACATGTTCCTGAAGAAGAACAGAGTTAAACATGTTCCTGAAGAAGAGCCTGGAGAGAAGAAGAACAGAGTTAAACATGTTCCTGAAGATGAGCCTGGAGAGAAGAAGAACAGAGTTAAACATGTTCCTGAAGAAGAGCCTGGAGAGAAGAAGAACAGAGTTAAACATGTTCCTGAAGAAGAGCCTGGAGAGAAGAAGAACAGAGTTAAACATGTTCCAGAAGAAGAGCCTGGAGAGAAGAAGAACAGAGTTAAACATGTTCCAGAAGAAGAGCCTGGAGAGAAGAAGAACAGAGTTAAACATGTTCCTGAAGAAGAGCCTGGAGAGAAGAACACCAGACACCACCGGAGAGAAGGGTTAGAGAGAGAAAGAAAGAGAAAGAGAGAGAAGGTGGGGCAGAGGAAACAAGGAGAGGAGGGGGAAGGAGGAAAGAGGAGAGAGGTAGTGTATATGTGTCAGACCTTAAAGGGACATTCCTGAATTTTAGACATAGAGCCTCATTTCCGCGTGAGCCAGAGTGGCGTCGATGTGTGGAGACCATTTTTAACATAATTCATCCAGTCCTGTTAGCGCCACTGAAAACAGTCTGACCCACTCCACAAAGCACCCGAAGCAAATGTGTTATTTCGCCAGACTATCGATGGAAATGTCCGTGTGGATAGAACAATGTTTGAAGTAAAACCAATGACGGATTTATGTCTGAACAGCAGCAGCGGTTGTACCTCCTGACAGAACTGATCCACCCAAACTCCCTCGCTGGAGTCTGTTCACCTGCAGCTACGCAGAGCACATGAAGAAGCCTGTTCCAAATGGTCGTGTACGGCAGACCTGATGATAATGAGGACGACGATGAACAACTGCTTTTTACCAACGAACCTGTACGAGGTGGAGTCCACAGATGAGAGTCCACAGATGGACTCAGAGAGCTGAACGAGAGAGCGTCTGTAGACACAGTGTCCACAGAAGAACCGGAGATCGGAGGTGCCGGTGTGGAAACTGCACAAAATATAGAGAAAATATATAGCGCCTCCAGGACTTCTTACTCCTTCTCCATGGTGGAGTGCTGGAAAGCCGGAGCACCGCAGTCGTTTTCAGAAAAGGTCTTATTTTGGACCCTGTGAAGTCGTCTGGACTGAAATGATCCCTACAGAACCTAGAGTCTCCATCGGCGTGTTCGTGTCCAGCAGCGAGAAGCCAGAGTTTGGTTCTTTCAGAATCTTTTACTGGAAAGTGGTGAAAACTTTGTGGTGTCCATCTTTGGGCTTTATTATCGCAGTTGGTAAATGCACTGATTTACCCTGTTGCCACGTCGTCGGTTTATAAACCACTGATCGATCGAACTGTAGCGGGACGAGCGACAACAACAAGTGTGTCGCGATTCTCTGCTGACGTGAGTTGGTGACATCACAACTAACTGGAGCAAAGTAAAATTCCGCTGCTGCTGAGCAAATAGTCCCTCAACATGCGACGATTCCTGCGATTCAAGATTGGTTTTATTTCAAACATTATTCTGTCCACACAGACATTTACATCGATGGTCTGGCGTAATAACACATTTGTAAAACTGATTCTGTGAGTCGCCCCGAGCTTTAAGGAGAGCGAGATGAACGCCATCGCGGCCGACATGTGCACCAACGCCCGCCGCGTCGTCCGCAAGTCCTGGATCCCCAAACTCAAGCTGCTGATGGCCGACGCCGACATCGCCTACTCCCCCGTCGCCCTCGGCAACGACCCCTTCGACGCCGCGGCCAATGGCGGCGAGGGCGGCGGGGGCGGCCGGCCAATCGGACGTTTTGAAGGAAAAAGGGAAACGGCAGAACCCAAAAAAACCAGACTCAAACAGGTTTGTCATGAAGCTGGACAAAGGCGGATGAGACGGTTCATTTTTACAAACTTTTGGGGAGGAATTTTCAAAAACGTGAAATATTTGTCCATTGCGTTTTGTGCATAAAGATGGACCGTGGGCTTCGGTAGAACGAGCAGGATCTTTTCTACCGTCCAAGAACATGAGCCTAACCGTAACTTTTCAAATATAAGGACTGGATGAATTATTTTAGGAAATGAGGCCCTGTGTCCAAAATTCAGGAATGTCCCTTTAAACGTGTTCACCAGCACAGACACAGTCCAGCCCTGTGGTGTGTTATATATGTGGTGTTATGTTCTCTGGTGTTATATATGTGGTGTTATGTTCTCTGGTGTTATATATGTGGTGTTATGTTCTCTGGTGTTATATATGTGGTGTTATGTTCTCTGGTGTTATATATGTGGTGTTATGTTCTCTGGTGTTATATATGTGGTGTTATGTTCTCTGGTGTTATATATGTGGTGTTATGTTCTCTGGTGTTATATATGTGGTGTTATGTTCTCTGGTGTTATATATGTGGTGTTATGTTCTCTGGTGTTATATATGTGGTGTTATGTTCTCTGGTGTTATATATGTGGTGTTATGTTCTCTGGTGTTATATATGTGGTGTTATGTTCTCTGGTGTTATATGTGGTGTTATGTTCTCTGGTGTTATATATGTGGTGTTATGTTCTCTGGTGTTATATATGTGGTGTTATGTTCTCTGGTGTTATATGTGGTGTTATGTTCTCTGGTGTTATATGTGGTGTTATGTTCTCTGGTGTTATATGTGGTGTTATGTTCTCTGGTGTTATATGTGGTGTTATGTTCTCTGGTGTTATATATGTGGTGTTATGTTCTCTGGTGTTATATGTGGTGTTATGTTCTCTGGTGTTATATATGTGGTGTTATGTTCTCTGGTGTTATATATGTGGTGTTATGTTCTCTGGTGTTATATATGTGGTGTTATGTTCTCTGGTGTTATATATGTGGTGTTATGTTCTCTGGTGTTATATATGTGGTGTTATGTTCTCTGGTGTTATATATGTGGTGTTATGTTCTCTGGTGTTATATATGTGGTGTTATGTTCTCTGGTGTTATATATGTGGTGTTATGTTCTCTGGTGTTATATATGTGGTGTTATGTTCTCTGGTGTTATATATGTGGTGTTATGTTCTCTGGTGTTATATATGTGGTGTTATGTTCTCTGGTGTTATATATGTGGTGTTATGTTCTCTGGTGTTATATATGTGGTGTTATGTTCTCTGGTGTTATATGGTGTTATGTGGTGTTATGTTCTCTGGTGTTATATATGTGGTGTTATGTTCTCTGGTGTTATATGTGGTGTTATGTTCTCTGGTGTTATATGTGGTGTTATGTTCTCTGGTGTTATATATGTGGTGTTATGTTCTCTGGTGTTATATATGTGGTGTTATGTTCTCTGGTGTTATATATGTGGTGTTATGTTCTCTGGTGTTATATATGTGGTGTTATGTTCTCTGGTGTTATATATGTGGTGTTATGTTCTCTGGTGTTATATATGTGGTGTTATGTTCTCTGGTGTTATATATGTGGTGTTATGTTCTCTGGTGTTATATATGGTGTTATGTTCTCTGGTGTTATATGTGGTGTTATGTTCTCTGGTGTTATATATGTGGTGTTATGTTCTCTGGTGTTATATGTGGTGTTATGTTCTCTGGTGTTATATATGTGGTGTTATGTTCTCTGGTGTTATATATGTGGTGTTATGTTCTCTGGTGTTATATATGTGGTGTTATGTTCTCTGGTGTTATATATGTGGTGTTATGTTCTCTGGTGTTATATATGTGGTGTTATGTTCTCTGGTGTTATATATGTGGTGTTATGTTCTCTGGTGTTATATATGTGGTGTTATGTTCTCTGGTGTTATATATGTGGTGTTATGTTCTCTGGTGTTATATATGTGGTGTTATGTTCTCTGGTGTTATATATGTGGTGTTATGTTCTCTGGTGTTATATATGTGGTGTTATGTTCTCTGGTGTTATATATGTGGTGTTATGTTCTCTGGTGTTATATATGTGGTGTTATGTTCTCTGGTGTTATATATGTGGTGTTATGTTCTCTGGTGTTATATATGTGGTGTTATGTTCTCTGGTGTTATATATGTGGTGTTATGTTCTCTGGTGTTATATATGTGGTGTTATGTTCTCTGGTGTTATATATGTGGTGTTATGTTCTCTGGTGTTATATATGTGGTGTTATGTTCTCTGGTGTTATATATGTGGTGTTATGTTCTCTGGTGTTATATATGTGGTGTTATGTTCTCTGGTGTTATATATGTGGTGTTATGTTCTCTGGTGTTATATATGTGGTGTTATGTTCTCTGGTGTTATATATGTGGTGTTATGTTCTCTGGTGTTATATATGTGGTGTTATGTTCTCTGGTGTTATATATGTGGTGTTATGTTCTCTGGTGTTATATATGTGGTGTTATGTTCTCTGGTGTTATATATGTGGTGTTATGTTCTCTGGTGTTATATATGTGGTGTTATGTTCTCTGGTGTTATATATGTGGTGTTATGTTCTCTGGTGTTATATATGTGGTGTTATGTTCTCTGGTGTTATATATGTGGTGTTATGTTCTCTGGTGTTATATATGTGGTGTTATGTTCTCTGGTGTTATATATGTGGTGTTATGTTCTCTGGTGTTATATATGGTGTTATGTTCTCTGGTGTTATATATGTGGTGTTATGTTCTCTGGTGTTATATATGTGGTGTTATGTTCTCTGGTGTTATATATGTGGTGTTATGTTCTCTGGTGTTATATATGTGGTGTTATGTTCTCTGGTGTTATATATGTGGTGTTATGTTCTCTGGTGTTATATATGTGGTGTTATGTTCTCTGGTGTTATATATGTGGTGTTATGTTCTCTGGTGTTATATATGTGGTGTTATGTTCTCTGGTGTTATATATGTGGTGTTATGTTCTCTGGTGTTATATATGTGGTGTTATGTTCTCTGGTGTTATATGTGGTGTTATGTTCTCTGGTGTTATATATGTGGTGTTATGTTCTCTGGTGTTATATATGTGGTGTTATGTTCTCTGGTGTTATATATGTGGTGTTATGTTCTCTGGTGTTATATATGTGGTGTTATGTTCTCTGGTGTTATATATGTGGTGTTATGTTCTCTGGTGTTATATATGTGGTGTTATGTTCTCTGGTGTTATATATGTGGTGTTATGTTCTCTGGTGTTATATATGTGGTGTTATGTTCTCTGGTGTTATATATGTGGTGTTATGTTCTCTGGTGTTATATATGGTGTTATGTTCTCTGGTGTTATATATGTGGTGTTATGTTCTCTGGTGTTATATATGTGGTGTTATGTTCTCTGGTGTTATATATGTGGTGTTATGTTCTCTGGTGTTATATATGTGGTGTTATGTTCTCTGGTGTTATATATGTGGTGTTATGTTCTCTGGTGTTATATATGTGGTGTTATGTTCTCTGGTGTTATATATGTGGTGTTATGTTCTCTGGTGTTATATATGTGGTGTTATGTTCTCTGGTGTTATATATGTGGTGTTATGTTCTCTGGTGTTATATATGTGGTGTTATGTTCTCTGGTGTTATATATGTGGTGTTATGTTCTCTGGTGTTATATATGTGGTGTTATGTTCTCTGGTGTTATATATGTGGTGTTATGTTCTCTGGTGTTATATATGTGGTGTTATGTTCTCTGGTGTTATATATGTGGTGTTATGTTCTCTGGTGTTATATATGTGGTGTTATGTTCTCTGGTGTTATATATGTGGTGTTATGTTCTCTGGTGTTATATATGTGGTGTTATGTTCTCTGGTGTTATATATGTGGTGTTATGTTCTCTGGTGTTATATATGTGGTGTTATGTTCTCTGGTGTTATATATGTGGTGTTATGTTCTCTGGTGTTATATATGTGGTGTTATGTTCTCTGGTGTTATATATGTGGTGTTATGTTCTCTGGTGTTATATATGTGGTGTTATGTTCTCTGGTGTTATATATGTGGTGTTATGTTCTCTGGTGTTATATATGTGGTGTTATGTTCTCTGGTGTTATATATGTGGTGTTATGTTCTCTGGTGTTATATATGTGGTGTTATGTTCTCTGGTGTTATATATGTGGTGTTATGTTCTCTGGTGTTATATATGTGGTGTTATGTTCTCTGGTGTTATATATGGTGTTATGTTCTCTGGTGTTATATATGTGGTGTTATGTTCTCTGGTGTTATATATGTGGTGTTATGTTCTCTGGTGTTATATATGTGGTGTTATGTTCTCTGGTGTTATATATGTGGTGTTATGTTCTCTGGTGTTATATATGTGGTGTTATGTTCTCTGGTGTTATATATGTGGTGTTATGTACTCTGGTGTTATATATGTGGTGTTATGTTCTCTGGTGTTATATATGTGGTGTTATGTTCTCTGGTGTTATATATGTGGTGTTATGTTCTCTGGTGTTATATATGTGGTGTTACCGTACAGACCTTAAACGCGTGGCCCTTCACCAGCACAGACACGTCGCAGTACAGCCCCTGCAGACGCTGCTCGTTCAGACACTCCAGAACGTTATTCCCAAAGTTCGGAATCGCCATCTGCAACGTCTGAGCCATCACCTCACCGGAACGCCAGGGTCTGAGGGGAGAGCGAGACACTCAGGTCAGGGATCGAACCCACCACCTCCACCCATATGAGCCATAGCAGAGATGGAGTAATACAAATATAAATATGTAGAAAAAATATCTGAAAAACAAAATCTAAAAATATATATCTGGGGAAAAATAAAAAAATAAAAATCTGAAAAAATGTCTGACATTTTTAAATAAAATCAGTATTGGACGGATATCTTCTTTATTTTAAATATCTGAAAATTTTATCTAAAGAAAACATCTGAAAATATGTTTGAAAAAATATATCAGAAATATATCTAGATATTTTTCTGATATATTTTTCAAACATTTTTCTGATATTTTTTTTCCAGATGTTTATCTGATAATATATTTCCAGATGTTTTATATCTAGATAAGATTTCTGTGAAAAAATATCTTGGAAAAAATCTAGAAAAAATGTTTAGCTTTAAACTATTTGAAAAAAAATCTCTGAATAATATCTGACTAAAACATCTGAATATATATCAGAAAAATATCTCGAAAAAATTATTCATATATATTCAATATTTAATATTCAATATTTCAAAAAATGTTCAGATATTTTTTCCAAATATTTTTCTGATATATTTTCAGATGTTTTATATCTGGAAAAATATCTGTGGAAAATCTCGAGCTTTGACACAAACACAGGTTTAATATAACGTCTTCTTACACCAGTTTAATCGACCAAAATGTGATATCGACAGGACCGATATCTCGTGTCGGATATCGGAACATTTTAAATATCTGAAAAAAATACCTGAGAAACTATCTAAAAAAACTGGGAAAAAAATCTGAAAAAGTATCTAAAAAAAAACATCAGAAAAATTTCAGAAAAAAACATCAGAAAAATCTTTGAATAAAAATATATTTAGAAAAATATCAGGAAAAAAATCTGAAAAAAAATCTGAATAATATCGAAACATTTTAAATAAATAAATATTGGTGCCGATACCAGGCCTTTGGAGTAAGTGTCATATCCAGCGCCAGAGAGCCACGTTTAGGCTACATGATTTTAAAATTCCAAATGAATTCTTCTGAATGAAATAGTTCAGAATTCAAATCTTCTTCTTTGAGCTCATGTGGAAATAATAATTATGAATGGAGGTTTCACAGCACAGAACATTTCTCCAGGTCTTCGTAGCGTTTAGACGGGAACGGCGTTTTGGGAGGTTGAAAAATGCAAAACTGTGAAAACGCCTCCAGAGTGGAAACGCTCCACCCTGACGTCGCCGTTTAAACGGAAAACTGTGTTTTCGTGGGTTGCGGCGTAGAGACGACGTCACGAGCACGAGTTAGTTCAGGAAAAAACAAACATGACCGAACTTCAACCGAGTCAGAAAGAGACTCCACTGATAATAATAATGCATCAGTTTTATACAGCACTTTTCTGGACACTCAAAGACGCTTTACAGCTTTATTCATTCACTCCAGACCCGGTGGTGTAAACTACTATTGTAGCCACAGCTGCCCTGGGGCAGACTGACGGAAGCGAGGCTGCCAATCTGCGCCATCGGCCCCTCCGACCACCACCACCACTCACGCACACACCACTTTCATACTAGGCAATGTGGGTGATGTGTCTTGCCTAAGGACACAACAACAGTTTTTGCGACTGGCCCCACTGTGGCACCTGGAATTCCCAGTGTCTCCCATCCAAGTCCTAACCAGGCCCAGCTGAGCTTCTGAGATCTGATGGGATCAGGCTTTGACGAGCCGGTGTGGCCACACAGAGTCATTCAGAGCAGAGAAGACGATTTCAACACATCGCAGCCACTTCTGGTGCAGCGGGAGAAGTGCAGAAGGCTTATATCTTTATTTAATAGTTCTCTGCGTCTGGGGGTGGGGAAGGTGCTGATCGGACAGCGACACAAACGTATTTCCATTTTTGGGAAGAAAACCCACACTTCAGCTGCTCCCGGCTTTTCTGTCATCTCGGTTTGTCGTTTCGCCGCCGACACAAACACGATCAGAACTTTTCCCGCGGTCGTTCCGATGATAATGAAGCAGCAGCTGGAGAATTCTCTCCTCACGCTTTCCGTCTGTGAGCTGAGGAGGAGAAGGGAAGAGTGTGGGAGAAGGAGGAAGAAGACAAACTGAGTCTGAGGCTGCCACACCTCAGCCCACTCCCACATCCCGCTCACAAATCCAAAGAGACGTGGAGGAAAGTCCCGAGAGACGAGTGGAGGAGCCGGATCGAAGGACGAGCCAACGAGCTCCAACCACCGGGATTATTTTGAAGAAGAAGAAACGTTTACGTGATCCAGGGAGAAATTCATTCGGCTTTAAAATCAGAATAAACCCACTGACTTCAGGATTAAGTTTAATTCACAATAATCAGTTTCATTAATAAGTGTTTACATGGACTTTTTAACCCCTGAAGACCTGAGGGCAGTGTTAGTACTTTTCTCCTCGCCTGGATTTTTTTCTTCATTTTGCTTTTCAAACTGCCCCTTTTGCCCCTAATGAAGTGTTCTACCTCCTTTTGTTCAGTCCAACCTGTTATTTCACATCTGCTGCTGGAGTTGTGTCATGAGGCTGTGAGAAAAGCTCCAGGACCAGAAATAGAGACGAAAAAAAAAATACAGAAAATAAAATCCTCACTCTTTTATACAAAACACACAGCAAACATGTAGAAACAACTTTTGGACATAAAAATGCTTAATTTAGGGCCTGAGCTACAAAAATGCAAAATCTCAAGTCTGTAAGTAAATTAAAAATCTCCTTATTGCCCTAAAAACAAAAAAAGTGCAGTGGCTCCATGACTTTCCTGGTCCAGTCCTGGAAACAGCTCCTGTCAGGACCACGGCCAGAGCCACAGCACTTCTGCATTTCCAGGGTGGAAATTACATTTGGATTTGTTCATTTGGACTGAAATAAACCTTTAAATAAAAATAGAAAGAGATGCACAATTACACACACCAAGATGTGTCATTTTCCATGTGTGTGAGAATTAACTCCACTTAGAGCGACTTTTTCCCTCGTTCTAAACACACACAGTCAGAGGAGTCGACCATCTTGACTCACTTCACTCTTTGGCAAAGTTTGGCTCGATCAAAATGGACGGAGCGCATGAGTTTGGGGAAAACAAAGTTCCTATTGGACACTCGTTTTGCTCCCGTCATCACACAGCGTGAGTGTGACGTAGGATAAAGCCGCAGAAATGTACGGAAACCTCTATGTCTGCACTTTCAGAGGGGAAAAGGAAGTTTCTGTCTTTTACTGTTACAAAGTTCTGCGGTTATAGAAACATGTTCCTCTGAGTCGTGGACGATGTCGTGGGTCTCGAAGAGTTCATTTGGAATTAACGCTCTCATATAAACATGGCAAAAGACACAGAAGCTCCTCTGCATCTCCTCGTCTTCCTTAAATCGCAGAATCTTCAGACTCTGAAACCCAGATTTCAGTGTTTGTGATTGATCGTTCTCAGGGAAATCCCCCCAGAAAAATCACATGAATTCGTGCCCCTCTCGCCCACTGTAGTTTCACAGTGAAACCGGAGCGAGGGTTTGAGTCTGAGTCATTCTGCGACGCCCTGACATTTAAATCGACGACGAATCAAACCCGAGACACCAACCGTCGGGCTTTCACACTGACTCAGGCTTTTCACGGCCCTAAACTGCGACGAAAACTTCAGATGTGCAGCGGAAACGCACAAAGGAAAACTCCAGCTGCAGGTTTCACACAGACACAAGTGGAATCCCTCGTAACGGAACGTCCACTCACGAAATACAAGTCAGAAGAGACGACAGACGGGCAAATATGGACCACCACGGCCGGGTTCCGACTCACCGCCACTCCGACACCGACGTCGAATTGCCGGAGTGTCGTGTGTCCATTTGTTATCGAACGTCCTGCACTCCGACTTTCCCCCCCCCGAGGTCGGAGCGGCGGCACATTCGCTTTTTTTCCCCCAACATCCCGACATTCCGACATGTGATTATTAAGTTTGGACTGAGCTCTTTTCAGGACCAGATTTTCCCCGACGGGTTTAATCCTGGTTAAATCCTGTTTTAGTCCTGGTTTAGTCCTGATTTAATAGACTTGGTTTGAGTCCTGAGTTTTGTCCTGGTTTAGATCTGGTTTAGACCTAGTTTAATCCTAGTTTTAGTCCTGTTTTAGACCTGTTGTACTCCTGGTTTTACTCCTGGTTTAGACCTGGTTTAGTCCTTGTTTAGTCCTGGTTTAGACCTGGTTTTTGTCCTGATTTTAGTCCTGGTTTAGTTTCAGACCTGGTTTAGTTTTAGGCATGTTTTAGTCCTGGTCTAGCCCTGGTTTAGACCCGGTTTAGACCTGGTTTGTGTCCTGATTTTAGTCCTTGTTTAGTTTCAGACCTGGTTTAGTTTTAGACATGGTTTTGTCCTGGTTTTAGTCCTGATTTAGACCTGGTTTAGTCCTGAGTTAGTCCTGATTTAGACCTGGTTTAGTCCTGAGTTAGTCCTGATTTAGACCTGGTTTAGTCCTGAGTTAGTCCTGATTTAGACCTGGTTTAGTCCTGAGTTAGTCCTGATTTAGACCTGGTTTAGTCCTGAGTTAGTCCTGATTTAGACCTGGTTTAGTCCTGAGTTAGTCCTGATTTAGACCTGGTTTAGTCCTGAGTTAGTCCTGATTTAGACCTGGTTTAGTCCTGAGTTAGTCCTGATTTAGACCTGGTTTAGTCCTGATTTATTCCTGATTTAGACCTGGTTTAGTCCTGATTTATTCCTGATTTAGACCTGGTTTTAGCAGCCGATACGACACAGTGCATTAGGATTTGCCGGTATCCGGTGTCCCGCGGTATCAAAGTATCATCGTATCAGTTTCATCAGCATCATTATAAAAACCTGCATCAGGACCTAAAACCACAGCAGGACTTCCTCCCTCCGCTCTCTCTCCTCTTCAAACGTGGTTCCGCTCGGAGATTTCCCTCCACACGCAGCAGGAAGAAGAAAAAAACCTGACTGACGCTTCGTGTGCGACGCTGAGCCCAAAAGTTTGTGATGGAGACGTTTTACTGAAGCCGAGAGTCGAGAGGGGACGAGGCTGAAGAGGAGAAAGTTCCCGAGGGCGAAGTCAGACTTTCACGGAGGAGACGGTAAAGAACAATTTATGGTTCTGATCCAAACGACCTGCACCTCCCAAACTTTCTAACGACGCCTCAAAACGCCGCAGACATAAGGGCTGTGATTGGTCCTCTGCACCGCTCTACATTTCCTCCTCATTCTAGACTCTGAGGAATAATGTGTTTAAAGCAGCTTTAAACATTTACGTTTGACACAAACCAAACTTCAAACCTCACGGCTCATTTCATACAGTTTTTACATTTGTCTGGAACACGAGGACACGACCTGTGAGCTGGATTCACACGGAGCCGTTTTGTTCAGTTTTTAATGTTACGTAGACGTAAATTTTCATTAAAAATAAAAACGATGTAAAAGCCCCAAAAAAAAACGCCTGGATGTTTTTCCAAATGAAACTGAAAACACACGAGTTCTTGTAGAAGTGCAGATGTAAGTCTAAAACCAGGACTAAACCAGGACTAAACCAGGACTAAAACCAGGTCTAAAACCAGGACTAAACCAGGACTAAACCAGGACTAAACCAGGACTAAACCAGGACTAAATTAGGACTAAAACCAGGACTAAACCAGGTCTAAACCAGGACTAAACCAGGACTAAACCAGGACTAAACCAGGACTAAACCAGGACTAAATTAGGACTAAACCAGGACTAAATTAGGACTAAAACCAGGACTAAACCAGGACTAAAACCAGGACTAAACCAGGACTAAACCAGGTCTAAAACCA
The DNA here is from genome assembly GCA_034769755.1 of Odontamblyopus lacepedii. Classification (NCBI taxonomy): domain Eukaryota; kingdom Metazoa; phylum Chordata; class Actinopteri; order Gobiiformes; family Gobiidae; genus Odontamblyopus; species Odontamblyopus lacepedii. The sequence continues at coordinate 2,784,969 of CM068353.1, forward strand.
GGACTAAACCAGGTCTAAAACCAGGACTAAACCAGGTCTAAAACCAGGACTAAACCAGGTCTAAAACCAGGACTAAACCAGGACTAAACCAGGTCTAAACCAGGACTAAACCAGGACTAAATTAGGACTAAAACCAGGACTAAACCAGGACTAAATTAGGACTAAAACCAGGACTAAACCAGGACTAAACCAGGACTAAATTAGGACTAAACCAGGACTAAATTAGGACTAAAACCAGGACTAAACCAGGTCTAAAACCAGGACTAAACCAGGTCTAAACCAAGTCTAAAACCAGGACTAAACCAGGACTAAACCAGGACTAAATTAGGACTAAAACCAGGACTAAACCAGGACTAAACCAGGACTAAACCAGGACTAAACCAGGACTAAATTAGGACTAAACCAGGACTAAACCAGGACTAAACCAGGACTAAACCAGGACTAAACCAGGACTAAACCAGGACTAAATTAGGACTAAAACCAGGACTAAACCAGGACTAAACCAGGACTAAACCAGGACTAAACCAGGACTAAATTAGGACTAAACCAGGACTAAATTAGGACTAAAACCAGGACTAAACCAGGACTAAACCAGGACTAAACCAGGACTAAACCAGGTCTAAACCAGGACTAAACCAGGACTAAACCAGGACTAAATTAGGACTAAAACCAGGACTAAACCAGGTCTAAACCAGGACTAAACCAGGACTAAACCAGGACTAAACCAGGACTAAACCAGGACTAAATTAGGACTAAAACCAGGACTAAACCAGGACTAAATTAGGACTAAAACCAGGACTAAACCAGGACTAAACCAGGACTAAATTAGGACTAAACCAGGACTAAATTAGGACTAAAACCAGGACTAAACCAGGACTAAACCAGGACTAAACCAGGACTAAACCAGGTCTAAACCAGGACTAAACCAGGACTAAACCAGGACTAAATTAGGACTAAAACCAGGACTAAACCAGGTCTAAACCAGGACTAAACCAGGACTAAACCAGGACTAAACCAGGACTAAACCAGGACTAAATTAGGACTAAAACCAGGACTAAACCAGGACTAAACCAGGACTAAATTAGGACTAAACCAGGACTAAATTAGGACTAAAACCAGGACTAAACCAGGACTAAACCAGGACTAAACCAGGACTAAACCAGGTCTAAAAAAGGACTAAACCAGGACTAAACCAGGACTAAATTAGGACTAAAACCAGGACTAAACCAGGTCTAAACCAGGACTAAACCAGGACTAAACCAGGACTAAACCAGGACTAAACCAGGACTAAATTAGGACTAAAACCAGGACTAAACCAGGACTAAACCAGGACTAAACCAGGACTAAATTAGGACTAAATTAGGACTAAAACCAGGACTAAACCAGGACTAAACCAGGACTAAACCAGGACTAAATTAGGACTAAAACCAGGACTAAACCAGGACTAAACCAGGACTAAACCAGGACTAAACCAGGACTAAACCAGGTCTAAAACCAGGACTAAACCAGGACTAAACCAGGACTAAACCAGGACTAAATTAGGACTAAACCAGAACTAAAACCAGGACTAAACCAAGTAAAACCAGGACTAAAATTAGGATTAAAACCAGGTCTAAATCAAGTCTAAAACCAAGACTAAACCAAGACTAAACCAGGACTAAAATTGGAACTAAAACCAGGACTAAACCATGTCCAAAAACAGGACTAAACCAGGTCTAAACCAAGTCTAAAAACAGGACTAAACCAGGTCTAAACCAGGACTAAATTAGGACTAAAACCAGGACAAAAATCAGGACTAAAACCAGGTCTAAACCAAGACTAAACCAGAAGTAAAATGGGTACTAAACCAGAACTAAACCAGGACAAAAACAGGTCTAAACCAAGTAAAATCAGGACTAAACCAGGACTAAATCAGGACTAAAACCACACAGTTTCAGCTCTGATAAAAACAGCTTGTGCTCTGATGCTGATGCAGAGTTTGGTTTGATCAGAACTTGTGCCTCATCTTCAAATCTAAAGCTGCGACTCTGTTTCTGAAGGTTTAGGAGCAGATACAGAATAATTCTGAATCAGTCGCAGTAAAACCGTAAACCCCGGAAAACACTGAGACGGTTTAACGGGATCAACATTTGGATTCCGCCCAAATCGATTTGATGCTAAACGTCTTAATTAAACTTCTTCTTGTGCAAAGTGGATATGAAACACAAACGATTTAAATGTCAAATGTGCCGCATAAACGAGTTCCTCTGAACCGCGGAGGCGACAACATCATCATTAAAGAGGTTCAAATAATCCAAATCATCCAGTTTTCCCTTCACTTCTGTCTGAAACCGCGGGAACAGGACGGGAACCTGATGGGAACCTGATGCGAACAGGAAGGACAGGAACCTGATGGGAACCTGACAGGAATCTAACGGGAACCTGACAAGAACCTGACAGGAACCTTACAGGAACCTGACGGGAATCTGACGGGAACCTGACGAGAACCTGACAAGAACCTTACAGGAACCTGACGGGAATATGACGGGAACATGACGGGAACCTGATGGGAACAGGATGGGAACCTGACGGGAACCTGACAGGAACAGGATGGGAACCTGATGGGAACCTGACAGGAATCTGACAGGAATCTGACGGGAACCTGACAGGAACAGGACGGGAACCTGATGGGAACCTGACAGGAATCTGACAGGAATCTGATGGGAACCTGACAGGAACAGGACGGGAACCTGACGGGAACCTGATGGGAATCTGACGGGAACCTGACTGGAACCTGACGAGAACCTGACGAGAACCTGAAGAGAACCTTACAGAAACCTGACGGGATCAGGACGGGATCAGGACGGGATCAGGACAGGAACCTGACGGGATCAGGACGGGATCAGGACGGGATCAGGACGGGATCAGGACGGGATCAGGACGGGATCAGGACGGGATCAGGACAGGAACCTGACGGGATCAGGACGGGATCAGGACGGGATCAGGACGGGATCAGGAGATGTGCAGCAGGTTCTCGTGAGTCTCATGAGCAGCTGGAGACGACAGCATCACAAACTTTCAACACACGTGTCTAAAAATAACTCACTTTTAGCGACAAGTCGTGTTTGTAAGGATCAGGTGTTCGTTAGAAACACAGGACGTTATTTAATGAAACGGGAGCGAGTTTCAGGACGAGTTTGTGTGAAATGGAAAATCAGGAAGAGAAACTGAGACTGAAGAGTCCAACACCTCAGTGTGTGTGAAGGAGCGACTGGAATAAAGCTGTGTGTGTGTGTGTGTGTGTGTGTGTGTGTGTGTGTGTGTGACTATTACATGTGTGTGTGTGTGACTGTTACATGTGTGTATGTGTGTGTGTGTGTGTGTGACTATTACGTGTGTGTGTGTGAGTGTGTGTGACTATTACGTGTGTGTGTGTGTGTGACTATTACGTGTGTGTGTGACTATTACGTGTGTGTGTGTGTGTGTGTGTGAGTGTGTGTGACTATTACGTGTGTGTGTGTGACTATTACGTGTGTGTGTGACTATTACGTGTGTGTGTGTGTGTGTGAGTGTGTGTGACTATTACGTGTGTGTGTGTGACTATTACGTGTGTGTGTGACTATTACGTGTGTGTGTGACTATTACGTGTGTGTGTGTGTGTGACTATTACGTGTGTGTGTGTGTGTGTGTGTGTGACTATTACATGTGTGTGTGTGACTATTACGTGTGTGTGTGACTATTATGTGTGTGTGTGACTGTTACATGTGTGTGTGTGTGTGTGTGTGTGTGTGTGTGTGTGTGTGTGTGTGACTATTACGTGTGTGTGTGTGTGACTGTTACATGTGTGTGTGTGACTATTACGTGTGTGTATGTGTGTGTGTGACTATTACATGTGTGTATGTGTGTGTGTGACTGTTACATGTGTGTATGTGTGTGTGTGACTATTACATGTGTGTATGTGTGTGTGTGACTATTACATGTGTGTATGTGTGTGTGTGACTGTTACATGTGTGTATGTGTGTGTGTGACTGTTACATGTGTGTATGTGTGTGTGTGACTGTTACATGTGTGTATGTGTGTGTGTGAGACTGTTACATGTGTGTATGTGTGTGTGTGAGACTGTTACATGTGTGTATGCGTGTGTGTGAGACTGTTACATGTGTGTATGTGTGTGTGTGACTGTTACATGTGTGTATGTGTGTGTGTGTGACTGTTACATGTGTGTATGTGTGTGTGTGACTATTACATGTGTGTATGTGTGTGTGTGACTGTTACATGTGTGTATGTGTGTGTGTGACTGTTACATGTGTGTATGTGTGTGTGTGACTGTTACATGTGTGTATGTGTGTGTGTGTGACTGTTACATGTGTGTATGTGTGTGTGTGACTGTTACATGTGTGTATGTGTGTGTGTGAGACTGTTACATGTGTGTATGTGTGTGTGTGAGACTGTTACATGTGTGTATGTGTGTGTGTGACTGTTACATGTGTGTGTGTGTATATGTGTGTGTGACTATTACATGTGAGTGTGTGACTATTACATGTGTGTATGTGTGTGTGTGACTATTACATGTGTGTATATGTGTGTGACTATTACATGTGTGTGTGACTGTTACATGTGTGTATGTGAGTGTGTGACTATTACATGTGTGTGTGTGTGTGTGTGACTGTTACATGTGTGTGTATGTGTGACTGTTACATGTGTGTATGTGTGTGTGTGACTGTTACATGTGTGTGTGTGTGTGTGTGACTGTTACATGTGTGTATGTGTATGTGTGACTGTTACATGTGTGTGTGTGTGTGTGTGTGTGTGTGTGTGACTATTACATGTGTGTATGTGTGTGTGTGACTGTTACATGTGTGTATGTGTGTGTGTGACTGTTACATGTGTGTATGTGTGTGTGTGACTGTTACATGTGTGTGTATGTGTATGTGTGACTGTTACATGTGTGTATGTGTGTGTGACTGTTACATGTGTGTGTGTGTGTGACTGTTACATGTGTGTATGTGTGTGTGTGACTGTTACATGTGTGTATGTGTGTGTGTGACTGTTACATGTGTGTATGTGTGTGTGTGACTGTTACATGTGTGTGTGTGTGTGTGACTGTTACATGTGTGTATGTGTGTGTGACTGTTACATGTGTGTATGTGTGTGTGTGACTGTTACATGTGTGTATGTGTGTGACTGTTACATGTGTGTATGTGTGTGTGTGACTGTTACATGTGTGTATGTGTGTGTGTAACTGTTACATGTGTGTGTGTGTGTGTGACTGTTACATGTGTGTGTGTGTGTGTGACTGTTACATGTGTGTGTGTGTGTGTGACTGTTACATGTGTGTATGTGTATGTGTGACTGTTACATGTGTGTATGTGTGTGTGACTGTTACATGTGTGTATGTGTGTGTGTAACTGTTACATGTGTGTGTGTGTGTGTGTGTGTGTGACTGTTACATGTGTGTGTATGTGTGACTGTTACATGTGTGTATGTGTGTGTGACTGTTACATGTGTGTATGTGTGTGTGACTGTTACATGTGTGTATGTGTGTGTGTGACTGTTACATGTGTGTATGTGTGTGTGTAACTGTTACATGTGTGTGTATGTGTGTGTGTGACTGTTACATGTGTGTGTATGTGTGACTGTTACATGTGTGTATGTGTGTGTGTGACTGTTACATGTGTGTATGTGTGTGTGTGACTGTTACATGTGTGTATGTGTATGTGTAACTGTTACATGTGTGTATGTGTATGTGTAACTGTTACATGTGTGTGTGTGTGTGTGACTGTTACATGTGTGTGTGTGTGTGTGTGACTGTTACATGTGTGTATGTGTGTGTGTGACTGTTACATGTGTGTGTGTGTGTGTATGTGTGTGTGTGACTGTTACATGTGTGTATGTGTGTGTGTGACTGTTACATTTACTTTGATCATCAGGAGAATACAGGGCACATTAAACATTTCTGTGAATGGACCAGAATCAGTGCAGCCCCTGGACAGAAACACGCTCTCCCTAAAAACACAACCATAGGATCTATACAAAAAGTGCAATTGTGCAAAACAATTCAATTAATCTTCAATTCAAATTCAATTAATCACTAATCTGCATAAATAAACTCAACTTTACACCATGTAAACCATCAGAACTACAGAGCCACGTCAGTGTGAGATCAGAATGAGTTTAATGTAGATTTAAACATTTGTTTACGTCTTACAGAAAGTAAACTTAAAACCACATGACTCATTTGCATAAACTGTAAACGCTGAAAAAAAGCAGCTCTTTCCTTGTGCTGCTGCTTCTTGTTTTAAGGCGACTCGGAGTGTCCAGAAAGACGCAGAATAAATAAAATGAATTATGAGTATTATCTTATTAGAGCTGGTTTAGACCTGGACCAGGACTAAATCAGGTCTAAACCAGGTCTAAACTAAGACTTCAGAATAGTCTAGGCAGTTTTCTACTTTAATATTTGAGATAAAAGCTTAATTTCTGAACACGTTTGAGAAAATGCCGCAGACGGGACCAGAAATCCTGGTTTAGACCTGGTTAAGTCCTGGTTTAGTCCTAATTTAGTCCTGGTTTAGTACTGGATTAGACCTGGTTTAGTCCTAGTTTAGTCCTGGTTTGGTCCTGGTTTAGACCTGGTTTAGTCCTGGTTTAGTCCTGGTTTAGACCTGGTTTAGACCTGGTTTTGTCCTGGTTTAGACCTGGTTTAGTCCTGGTTTAGTCCTGGTTTCATCCTGGTTTAGTCCTGGTTTAGACCTGGTTTAGACCTGGTTTCATCCTGGTTTAGTCCTGGTTTAGACCTGGTTTAGTCCTGGTTTAGTCCTGGTTTAGTCCTGGTTTAGACCTGGTTTAGACCTGGTTTAGTCCTGGTTTAGTCCTGGTTTAGACCTGGTTTAGACCTGGTTTAGTCCTGGTTTAGTCCTGGTTTAGACCTGGTTTAGACCTGGTTTAGTCCTGGTTTAGTCCTGGTTTAGTCCTGGTTTAGACCTGGTTTAGTCCTGGTTTAGACCTGGTTTAGACCTGGTTTAGACCTGGTTTCATCCTGGTTTAGTCCTGGTTTAGACGTGGTTTAGACCTGGTTTAGACCTGGTTTGGTCCTGGTTTGGTCCTGGTTTGGTCCTGGTTTAGTCCTGGTTTGGTCCTGGTTTAGACCTGGTTTAGTCCTGGTTTGGTCCTGGTTTAGTCCTGGTTTAGTCCTGGTTTAGACCTGGTTTGGTCCTGGTTTAGTCCTGGTTTAGTCCTGGTTTAGTCCTGGTTTAGTCCTGGTTTACACAAACATAAGGACAGAGGAACAGGTCAGGTTCACTTCCTCAGGTCAAAGGTCAGACACACAGTTAATCTAACCCCAGTATCGGTGCTTAACCCCTGACCCCGGCCCCTCCCCGGGGCCTCGTGAGGAGCAGCAGAGCCTCTCACTGCACTTCTGATCATCACCAAGATTTACCACTGTTTAGGAATTAAAAACATCAGTCCTGGTTTAGTCCTGGTTTAGTCCTAGTTTAGTCCTAGTTTAGTCCTGGTTTAGTCCTGGTTTAGTCCTGGTTTAGTCCTGGTTTAGTCCTGGTTTAGTCCTGGTTTAGTCCTGGTTTAGACCTGGATTTGGTTCTGAATATTCAATCTGAAACGATTCAATAAAGAAACAAACGCCCCGACTAAACCAGGACTAAACCAGGTCTAAACCAGGACTAAACCAGGACTAAACTAGGACTAAACTAGGACTAAACCAGGACTAAACCAGGACTAAACCAGGACTAAACTAGGACTAAACCAGGACTAAACCAGGACTAAACCAGGACTAAACCAGGACTAAACCAGGACTAAACCAGGACTAAACCAGGACTAAACCAGGACTAAACCAGGTCTAAACCAGGACTAAACCAGGACTAAACTAGGACTAAACTAGGACTAAACCAGGACTAAACCAGGACTAAACCAGGACTAAACTAGGACTAAACCAGGACTAAACCAGGACTAAACTAGGACTAAACCAGGACTAAAGTAAGACTAAACCAGGACTAAACCAGGACTAAACCAGGTCTAAAGCCTCGGGAGTCTCGGTCTGCAGCGGCGGGCAGGGGGCGGTGTGTGGCGGCCCGGCGGAGCGCGGTGTCCCGCAGAGCGCCGGTCCCAGCGCCGCTCTCCGGGACGCCTCCCGGGACTCCGGCGCAGCGAGGGGAGGGACAATGAAGCCGCCTCCGGAGCGCCGTCTGCCCGCAGCGCGGCCCCACGGCCCCGCGGCCCCACGGCGCACGACAACCCTCCAAAAATAACCCCGGGGATTAAATATTTAGGAGCCGAATCTTTCCCCTGGGCTCCGCGGTTCTTCTGGTGCCACCGAGGCGCGCCCACGTCTCGCCGTGTCCGCCTCGCACGCGTCTCCTCCGGCGACATTTTGGAGAGAACAACGTGTGTCTGTCCCGCGTCTGCGCTCGTTTTTCGGTGCGGTTCGGATTTGCGCACACTCCAGTCCCCGAAAAACCCCACATTTCACCGCGGGGAGAAGCGGAACTGGCACTTTGCGCGGCGTAAAAGTGCGAGAATTCTCCCGAAACGGCGAAGCAGAGTTTGGGCAGGTTTGCGTAAAAAGGACAGCGGTCAAAACGGGACAGTGACGCGTCCTTCCTCCTGAAATATCGCGTATGGTACCGCCGGATTTATTTATTTCTTTCACTTTAACACCGCTGCGCTTCTGAGCGACAGCCATGTTGAGTCTTGAGGCGACGGAGAGAAAGAAAGAGAAAGAAAAGAGGAGAGAGGAGAGAGGGGGGCGTCTAGCCGAGCAGCGGCAGCCGAGTCTGGCGCTCCATCCCCGGGCCGACATCAACAGGTCATCCCGGGACACGGAGCCAAAGAGGCGAGGGGAGCATGGCGCAGAGGAGGCGCGGAGGCAGAGCGGAGGAGGCGCGGAGGAGCACCGGGGGCACAGCGGGGGCAGGGGACCGAGGCTTAACCCGTGTGGGGCAGGACGGCAGCGGGTGCAGCGGGTCTGGACGCACCGGGGACGGGGGTAAACTGGTCCACGCGAGGGGCCAACTCAGGTCATTTCTTAATGGCTCGTCCCGGCCGGAGCAGGCGTGTGGCGTGCGGAGTTTGGTGTTTTTCAAGGCCGTAAAACTGATAAGAACTTGTGCCATTAAGAAAAAAACATTTCCAACTCTTCTTTGTGCGCGCTCAAGGTGGCGAAGTGCAGAAAGTTGTGCGTAAATGGCCCCCGTAAGACGCTTAAATGAAAGGAACAAAATGTCCAATTCACTGACACCTGTGGCTCCAGCTCCAAAAATGCACCCATATTTACAAAATGATTAAAAAACAGAAAGAAAAGAAGCAAATGGCCCAACTCAGACACATTTATAACCCAGAATTATTAGATTGGAGTTAATAAATAGAACAGAAACAGAAAACAGATTTAGCCAAAACCACTGGTTTGTCCCAGTTTTATATAAGAAATGTCCCTATTTTTGACCAATTTGAGCTAAAACTAAGACTAAACCAGGTCTAAACCAGGTCTAAACCAGGTCTAAACTACGCAAAACTGCATTGTTCCAACTTCACAGAATCTCACCTGTATTTTTTTTACTCAAACTGAATTCCCCTTGTTGCAAAAATCAGTGTTTCCAGAGTCAGAAATTGCATGTTTTTTCTAGACAAGGTGCAGAAATTACGCATGAAATTGGCCCCATGAGGATTTAGCAATATTAAAATAACAAAATAAAAATGTATGAAACACGTTTTGAGAAAATTGTGCCAAAATTTGCCAAAAATCTTGCAAATCTGACTCAAAATGGCCAAACTCCCAGATAATCTCATCAGGAGGGAGAGTTGAGGAATGCGGGGGGGACTCGGGAGCAGTGTCCGGGCGGAAGAGCGCTGCTGCCCGCGGGGGAGAGCCTCGCACACCGCCGGCGAAGTGGTTAAAGTTTGCCCAGCCTCCGGAGCGGCCCATCCCCCCACATCGGCAACTTTAGCTCGGCTTCAAAACAGTCGACCCACCGCCGGCTCGACGCACCCACCTACAGCAGGATCCGCGCGCGTCCAGTCCCCGTGCAGAGCGTCCCGGCTCCGGAGAATCGCATCCAGGCTCCGGCGGCGGCGGCGGGCGGAGGCGCAGAGCTGAGCCGCGGGTGAAGCGCTGTCCTCGGTGACCCGGTGCGCAGTGCTCCGCTCGGAGGAGGCGGAGGCGGAGGAGGAGGAGGAGGAGGAGGAGGAGGTGCGGGGGTCTGTCTCCCTCCGCCTCGCGCGCGCCATTGTCACCGAAATGTAAAGCCGCGCGCGCGCACACTCACGCGCAGACGTACAGATGCGAGCGCGCGCACCGGCCACGGCCACGCGCGAGGGGTTTGGGCAGGTTCTCTCTCTCCTCTCTCTTCTTTCTTTCTCACTTTATCTCTTTTCTCCTTCTCTCTCTTTCTTCTTTTCTCTCCTCTCTCTTCTTTCTTTTTTCTCCTTTCTTTCTCACTTAATCTCTTCTTCATCTCTTCTCTCTTTCTCTCTTTTCTCCCCTCTTCTCTCTTATCTTTTTCTTCTCTCTCTTTCTTCTCTTCTCTCTCTTCACTACAAAAAGGATTTTCTAATAGTTAAACTGACTTGAATTAAGCAGATTCATCTTAAAAGTCCAATTTTAAGATTTTTTTACTGAATAAGATGAGTTTTTTTTACTTGTTTCCAGATATTCCTCCTGATTTCTCTTATCTCGATATTACAACTTATTCTGAGCACTTTTTATATTAACTCAGTCCAGGTTAAGCCTCTTTAACTTCCTTCTCAAACCAATAAGGGGAAAATCTGTCCATAAACACTTGAAACTCGTGTTTTCTGCTTAGAACAAGATTCAGATTTCGTCTTGTTTTAAGAAAACTTGGTAAGTGAAAATTTCTTACTGCACTGGCAGAAAATTTCACTTAAAATAGGACATTTTTACCTCAAAATTGTTGGTGTTTTTTTCTTATTTTTTGACAGGCCTTTTTGCAGTGTTCTCTCTCTTCTCTCTCTGTCTCTTCTCTTTTTCTTCTCTCTCTTCTCTCTGTCTCGGCCTATGCTGATGATGTGATGTTATCTGTGAGCTCGCAGACGGACACTGACTCTGTGGTCCACGAAGTTCAGCCGTTTGGCCAGATTTCCGGTGCCAAAATGAACTGGAGTAAAACGAGGCCATTCTGGATGTGGAGGGGCAGCAGGGTGGACTAGTTTGGAGCACGGGAGGGTTTAAATATCCGGGGGGTTTTCATGGGCTCTGACGGTCTTCAGAAGAACTGGGATCAGACAGAGGAGAACGTCCAGGGCCGTCTGAACAGGTGGAGGTGGCTGCTTCCCAAAATGTCCTACCGGAAGAAGGTGCTCGTGATCAGTAACCTGGTGTCCTCTGCCCTAGACCCACCTCCCTCCTGTCTACAATCCAGGAAATCCTAGTAGATTTCTTCTGGGACAAGCTGCACCGGGTTCCACGAGGTCCAGAGGAGGTCCAGGGGAGCTGCTTCTGTTTCTCCAGAGGCTCCTAAAGGTCCAGAGGAGCTGCTGCTGTTTCTCCAGAGGCTCCTAAAGGTCCAGAGGAGCTGCTTCAGTTTCTCCAGAGGCTCCTAAAGGTCCAGAGGAGCTGCTTCAGTTTCTCCAGAGGCTCCTGAAGGTCCAGAGGAGCTGCTTCAGTTTCTCCAGAGGCTCCTAAAGGTCCAGAGGAGCTGCTTCAGTTTCTCCAGAGGCTCCTAAAGGTCCAGAGGAGCTGCTTCAGTTTCTCCAGAGGCTCCTAAAGGTCCAGAGGAGCTGCTTCTGTTTCTCCAGAGGCTCCTGAAGGTCCAGAGGAGCTGCTTCAGTTTCTCCAGAGGCTCCTAAAGGTCCAGAGGAGCTGCTTCTGTTTCTCCAGAGGCTCCTGAAGGTCCAGAGGAGCTGCTTCTGTTTCTCCAGAGGCTCCTAAAGGTCCAGAGGAGCTGCTTCTGTTTCTCCAGAGGCTCCTGAAGGTCCAGAGGAGCTGCTTCAGTTTCTCCAGAGGCTTCTAAAGGTCCAGAGGAGCTGCTTCAGTTTCTCCAGAGGCTCCTGAAGGTCCAGAGGAGCTGCTGTGGAGGCCTCTGGCTGTGTCCATCCTGCAGAGGACGTGCGGCAGCCGATAATGTAAAAATGTAAAAATGTAATAATGTAAAAATGTAATAATGTAAAAATGTAATAATGTAATAATGTAAAAATGTAATAATGTAAAATGTAATAATGTAATAATGTAATAATGTAATAATGTAAAAATGTAAAATGTAATAATGTAAAAATATAATAATGTAAAAATATAATAATGTAAAAATATAATAATGTAAAAATGTAATAATGTAAAAATGTAATAATGTAAAAATATAATAATGTAATAATGTAATAATGTAAAATGTAATAATGTAATAATATAATAATGTAAAAATATAATAATGTAATAATGTAATAATGTAAAATGTAATAATGTAATAATGGCCAATAAAGTAATAACTGCCTATAACATAATCATTTGTATGTAATAAAGCCGATAATGTAATAATCAGAATCACAATCAGAATGGTTTTATTGCCATATGACTGAACAGGTTCACAAGAGCGGAATGACAAAACTAAACATGCAACAAATAAAACAGAATAAAATAAAGTAAAAACAACACTGCAAAAAAGGCCTATCAAAAAATAAGAAAAAAAAACAATTTTGAGGTAAAAATTTCCGATTTTAAGTGAAATTTTCTGCCAGTGCAGTAAGAAATTTTCACTTACCAAGTTTTCTTAAAACAAGACAAAATCTGAATCTTGTTCTAAGCAGAAAACACGAGTTTCAAGTGTTTATGGACAGATTTTTCCCCTTATTGGTTTGAGAAGGAAGTTAAAGAGGCTTAACCTGGACTGAGTTCATATAAAAAGTGCTGAGAATAAGTTGTAATATCGAGATAAGAGAAATCAGGATGAAGATCTGGAAACAAGCAAAAAAAATCTCATCTTATTAAGTAAAAAAAAAATCTTAAAATTGGACTTTTAAGATGAATCTGCTTAATTTAAGTCAGTTTAACTCTGCTAGAAAATCCTTTTTTGGAGTGAATAAGCTATAATATAACACAAAATGTACAAATTTACAAGAATATAAGAATATAAGAATATATCAGTGCAGGTAATGATCAACTGGCTCAATAACTTCCTTGTAATGTAAGAAAATGTCTGAAACAGTAACGTAATAACCTGATGCCGGTAACGTAGTCACATATTACATTATTGGCTGGTTTAAAAACTGCTGCAAATACTGTAATAATTTCTTAATATCATTTAAAGGAACATTACGTGAGAAATAACTGTAAATTAATCTTAAAATCGCCCTGATATATCACCAGATCTGAAGCAATGATGATATTTTCAAATACGTTTACCACCGACAGTGATCCGTCCTGATTATTCCCTTTCCCTTTAAAGTGCAGCCCTCAACACTATCGTGGCCTGTGGAGCACCTGAGGAGGCAGCGGCAGGGGAACAGCTCCTCTACTGGCTCCTCAAAGAGAAATGAACGATTCTTTTACAGGTCAAACTGGGGTCAGACCCACAGGAAGCTTCAAAATGCTCAAAAACGCACAAAATGGAGTCAATCGTTTGCGCTTCGTTTGTGCTGCAGAAAGTTTGGTTTGTGCGATTCTGGTTCTTCAGATATTCGCAGTTTTATTTTGGGCCGATGACGTCGTCCAGAACCTCAGAATGTGAAACAGCCTCAAAACAGGAAGAAAATGAGAGGAAACGTTTGTGTTTCGTTTGTGCTGTTTTGTGCTGTGACAGTTTCATTTGTGCGATTATAGGACGTCATTTCTGCTTAGCTCCAAAAAAAAAAGAAACTCGTGAAACTAGTGGCGAAAATGATCTGAGGCTGTGGAAACGTCTGTAAGAGCCTTTAGTCATTTGCTTTTGATTCATATTTTATAGAATAATACGGATATATTTATATAATAATACGGAGGTGATCCTGAGTCCTGATGATGCTCTTCACGCCCCCTGCTGGCCTGTCCTGTGTCTGCAGCCCTGGAAGCAGCTTCTGGAAAGACTTTCCACAGACTGATGGTCCAGGCCCTGAACCGTCACAGACTCTGTGCTCGTGGACACAGTGTGGAGACCTGGACCTGACCCCCACCCTCAGCCCAGCCTGGGGCTTCCTGTACAAACCCCTCACCAAGAGACAGGGAGACCTGCTCCTTTTCTTTTTTCTCCTGCTCCTCCCTCCATCTCTCCCTCCTCTCTGTCTCCTTTCCCTTTCTCCTCTCTCGCTCTTTCTCTCCTCTCTCCTCCTCAGTTTTTTAGAAGAAATGCATTTTTTAATATTTTATTTTTATTTATTTATTATTTATTTTCATTTTTGAGTGGTATAGTTTTTATTTTTATGTATTTTTTGTTAAGTGGTGCAGCTTCTATTTTAAGTGCTAGTTTTTGTTTTGTTTTTTTTAAGTTGTGCAGTTTTTTAAATGGTACAGTTCTTATTTTTTAGTTTTAATTTTTAGTGGTACAGTTTTTATTTTTTAAGGTGCAGCTTTAACTTTTTTATTTTTAGTGGTACAGTTTTTATTTATTTATTTATTTTTTAAGTTGTGCAGTTTTCATTTTTATTTTAAGTGGTGCAGTTTTATTTTGTAATTTTTTTAAAGTTGTACACAGTTTTTATTTTTATTTTAAGTGGTGTAGTTTTTATTTTTTAAGTAGTGCATTTTAATTTTAAGTGGTGTAGTTTTTATTTTTTATTTTTTAAGTAGTGCAGTTTTAATTTTAAGTAGTGTAGTTTTTATTTATTTAATTTTTTAAGTGCAGTTTTTATTTTTTAAGTAGTGCAGTTTTAATTTTAAATTGTGCAGTTTTTATTTATTTTTTAAGTGTAGTTTTTATTTTTTTTATTTTTTAAGTAGTGCAGTTTTTATTTAAAGTAGTGTAGTTTTGATTTATTTATTTTTTAAGTGCAGTTTTTATTTTAAGTGGTGCAGTTTTTATTTATTTTTATTTTAAGTGCTTATTATTTATTTTATATTATTTTCCCCGAGCAGCACGGGGCGACAGGGCGCATGCGTAAAGCCCAACCCGGAAGCAGCGGCGCAAACATGGCGGCTCACACGCGCTAACGTGACACGGATCAGGGAGGGAGCTAATGCGACATAAACAGAACCAAAAACGGAGGAAAACCGAGTCCGGCCCGGAGACACGAACCGAAGCCGGAGACAGACGCGCGGACCGAGCCGGACCTGAGCAGGTAAAAGCGGGACATGTTCGGGTCATTTTCGCGGTTCTGGTTCTTTATTTAGGGAGTCCAGACGTCCCAGTTTCCCCGGGACAGTCCCAGTCCCGAGCCCTGTGTCCAAAACCACTGATTTGTCCCAGTTTTACACAAGAAATGTCCCAGGTGTCCCGATTTTGAACCAATCTGATCTAAACCAGGACTAAACTAAGACGAAACCAGGACTAAATCAGGTCTAAACCAGGACTAAAACTGGACTATCACAATTTTGGACCAATCTGATCCTGCCAACAGTAAAGAGGAGCAGAAAGTGACATTTGCTTAGGTAAAATCTGCTTAAAAATGACCAAAAAACTAAGAAAATGGGACTAAACCAGGGACTAAACCAGGGACTAAACCAGGTACTAGACCAGGGACTCCTTTCTGTCCTTTCCCTCCTTTACTTCATTTACCTCCTTTCTGTCCTTTCCTCCTTTACCTCCTTTCCTTCATTTCCTCCTTTCTCTCCTTTCCTCCTTTACCTCATTTACCTCCTTTACCTCTGTTACATCCTTTACATTCTTTCCTCATTTACCACCTTCAGCTCCTTCACCTCCTTTCCCTCCTTTCCTCCTTTCCTCTTTTAACTCTACCTCCTTTCCCTCCTTTACCTCATTGTCTCCTTTACCTCCTTTACATCCTTTGCTCCTTTAACTTTCCCTCCCTTCCCTCCTTTCCTCCTTTACCTCCTTTCCTCCTTTCCCCCTTTTCTTAATTTACCTCCTTTCCTCCTTTACCTCCTTTCCTTCATTTCCTCCTTTACCTCCTTTACCTCCTTTTCTCCTTTCCCTCCTTCCCTACCTTACTTTATTTTCCTCCTTTCCTCCTTTACCTCCTTTCCTTCATTTCCTCCTTTACCTCCTTTCCTCCTTTTCTCCTTTCCCTCCTTCCCTACTTTACTTTATTTACCTCCTTTACCTCCTTTCCTCTCTGACAGAATCGTTCTCTCCTCAGTTCGTTTATGCTGCTGAGGACCACCCCTCTCCTCCTTCTCTCCTCCTCCTCCTCTCTCTCTGGCTCCCTCCGGCGTTCCCTTCCCGGCTCCCTCCGGCGTTCCGTCCGGACGTTAAACACCATGGACCCTGCGCCTCCTCCCGCTCCGGACTCGGGCTCGGCGGGAGAGAGCGGCGTTCCCGGGCTGCTCCCCGGAGAGACGTTGGTGCGCGAGGGAAAAGCCTCCATCCTCTTCCCCAGCGCCAACGAGGTTTTCTACAACCCCGTCCAGGAGTTCAACCGGGACTTAACGTGAGTAAAGATGCACTGCGGGACTTTTCTGAGCGCGGGCGGTAAAGATGCACTGCGGGACTTTTCTGAGCGCGGGCGGTAAAGATGCACTGCGGGACTTTTCTGAGCGCGGGCGGTAAAGATGCACTGCGGGACTTTTCTGAGCGCGGGCGGTAAAGATGCACTGCGGGACTTTTCTGAGCGCGGGTGGTAAAGATGCACTGCGGGACTTCTGAGCACGGGGGGTAAAGATGCACTGCGGGACTTTTCTGAGCGCGGGCGGTAAAGATGCACTGCGGGACTTTTCTGAGCGCAGGCGGTAAAGATGCACTGCGGGACTTTTCTGAGCACAGGGGGGTAAAGATGCACTGCGGGACTTTTCTGAGCGCGGGCCGTAAAGATGCACTGCGGGACTTTTCTGAGCGCGGGGGGGTAAAGATGCACTGCGGGACTTTTCTGAGCGCGGGCGGTAAAGATGCACTGCGGGACTTTTCTGAGCGCGGGGGGTAAAGATGCACTGCGGGACTTTTCTGAGCGCGGGGGGTAAAGATGCACTGCGGGACTTTTCTGAGCGCGGGCGGTAAAGATGCACTGCGGGACTTTTCTGAGCGCGGGGGTAAAGATGCACTGCGGGACTTTTCTGAGCGCGGGGGGTAAAGATGCACTGCGGGACTTTTCTGAGCGCGGGGGGTAAAGATGCACTGCGGGACTTTTCTGAGCGCGGGCGGTAAAGATGCACTGCGGGACTTTTCTGGAGGCGCTACGGCTGTGGAGCAACGGGTCAGGGCTGTGGAGAGGCGGCAGTCTGGTTTAGTCCTGGTTTAGTCCTGGTTTAGTCCTGGTTTAGACCTGGTTTAGACCTGGTTTAGTCCTGGTTTAGTCCTGGTTTAGACCTGGTTTAGTCCTGGTTTAGTCCTGGTTTAGACCTGGTTTAGACCTGGTTTAGACCTGGTTTAGTCCTGGTTTAGTCCTGGTTTAGACCTGGTTTAGTCCTGGTTTAGTCCTGGTTTAGACCTGGTTTAGTCCTGGTTTAGTCCTGGTTTAGTCCTGGTTTAGACCTGGTTTAGACCTGGTTTAGACCTGGTTTAGACCTGGTTTAGTCCTGGTTTAGACCTGGTTTAGTCCTGGTTTAGTCCTGGTTTAGTCCTGGTTTAGACCTGGTTTAGACCTGGTTTAGACCTGGTTTAGTCCTGGTTTAGTCCTGGTTTAGTCCTGGTTTAGACCTGGTTTAGTCCTGGTTTAGACCTGGTTTAGTCCTGGTTTAGTCCTGGTTTAGACCTGGTTTAGACCTGGTTTAGACCTGGTTTAGTCATGGTTTAGTCCTGGTTTAGACCTGGTTTAGACCTGGTTTAGTCCTGGTTTAGTCCTGGTTTAGTCCTGGTTTAGACCTGGTTTAGTCCTGGTTTAGTCCTGGTTTAGTCCTGGTTTAGTCCTGGTTTAGACCTGGTTTAGTCCTGGTTTAGTCCTGGTTTAGACCTGGTTTAGACCTGGTTTAGACCTGGTTTAGACCTGGTTTAGTCCTGGTTTAGACCTGGTTTAGACCTGGTTTAGTCCTGGTTTAGTCCTGGTTTAGACCTGGTTTAGTCCTGGTTTAGTCCTGGTTTAGTCCTGGTTTAGTCCTGGTTTAGACCTGGTTTAGACCTGGTTTAGACCTGGTTTAGTCCTGGTTTAGTCCTGGTTTAGACCTGGTTTAGTCCTGGTTTAGTCCTGGTTTAGACCTGGTTTAGTCCTGGTTTAGTCCTGGTTTAGACCTGGTTTAGCCCTGGTTTAGACCTGGTTTAGACCTGGTTTAGACCTGGTTTAGTCCTGGTTTAGTCCTGGTTTAGTCCTGGTTTAGTCCTGGTTTAGTCCTGGTTTAGACCTGGTTTAGACCTGGTTTAGTCCTGGTTTAGTCCTGGTTTAGTCCTGGTTTAGACCTGGTTTAGTCCTGGTTTAGTCCTGGTTTAGACCTGGTTTAGTCCTGGTTTAGTCCTGGTTTAGACCTGGTTTAGACCTGGTTTAGACCTGGTTTAGTCCTGGTTTAGTCCTGGTTTAGACCTGGTTTAGACCTGGTTTAGACCTGGTTTAGTCCTGGTTTAGACCTGGTTTAGACCTGGTTTAGTCCTGGTTTAGTCCTGGTTTAGTCCTGGTTTAGACCTGGTTTAGTCCTGGTTTAGTCCTGGTTTGGACCTGGTTTAGACCTGGTTTAGACCTGGTTTAGACCTGGTTTAGTCCTGGTTTAGACCTGGTTTAGACCTGGTTTAGTCCTGGTTTAGTCCTGGTTTAGTCCTGGTTTAGTCCTGGTTTAGACCTGGTTTAGACCTGGTTTAGTCCTGGTTTAGTCCTGGTTTAGACCTGGTTTAGACCTGGTTTAGTCCTGGTTTAGTCCTGGTTTAGTCCTGGTTTAGTCCTGGTTTAGACCTGGTTTAGACCTGGTTTAGACCTGGTTTAGTCCTGGTTTAGTCCTGGTTTAGACCTGGTTTAGTCCTGGTTTAGTCCTGGTTTAGACCTGGTTTAGTCCTGGTTTAGTCCTGGTTTAGTCCTGGTTTAGTCCTGGTTTAGACCTGGTTTAGTCCTGGTTTAGTCCTGGTTTAGACCTGGTTTAGTCCTGGTTTAGTCCTGGTTTAGACCTGGTTTAGTCCTGGTTTAGTCCTGGTTTAGTCCTGGTTTAGTCCTGGTTTAGACCTGGTTTAGACCTGGTTTAGTCCTGGTTTAGTCCTGGTTTAGACCTGGTTTAGTCCTGGTTTAGTCCTGGTTTAGACCTGGTTTAGTCCTGGTTTAGACCTGGTTTAGACCTGGTTTAGACCTGGTTTAGTCCTGGTTTAGTCCTGGTTTAGTCCTGGTTTAGTCCTGGTTTAGTCCTGGTTTAGACCTGGTTTAGACCTGGTTTAGTCCTGGTTTAGTCCTGGTTTAGTCCTGGTTTAGACCTGGTTTAGTCCTGGTTTAGTCCTGGTTTAGTCCTGGTTTAGACCTGGTTTAGTCCTGGTTTAGACCTGGTTTAGTCCTGGTTTAGTCCTGGTTTAGACCTGGTTTAGACCTGGTTTAGTCCTGGTTTAGTCCTGGTTTAGTCCTGGTTTAGTCCTGGTTTAGACCTGGTTTAGACCTGGTTTAGACCTGGTTTAGTCCTGGTTTAGTCCTGGTTTAGACCTGGTTTAGTCCTGGTTTAGTCCTGGTTTAGTCCTGGTTTAGTCCTGGTTTAGTCCTGGTTTAGTCCTGGTTTAGACCTGGTTTAGTCCTGGTTTAGTCCTGGTTTAGACCTGGTTTAGACCTGGTTTAGACCTGGTTCAGACCTGGTTTAGTCCTGGTTTAGACCTGGTTTAGTCCTGGTTTAGTCCTGGTTTAGTCCTGGTTTAGTCCTGGTTTAGACCTGGTTTAGACCTGGTTTAGACCTGGTTTAGTCCTGGTTTAGACCTGGTTTAGACCTGGTTTAGTCCTGGTTTAGTCCTGGTTTAGTCCTGGTTTAGTCCTGGTTTAGTCCTGGTTTAGACCTGGTTTAGACCTGGTTTAGACCTGGTTTAGTCCTGGTTTAGACCTGGTTTAGACCTGGTTTAGTCCTGGTTTAGTCCTGGTTTAGTCCTGGTTTAGTCCTGGTTTAGACCTGGTTTAGACCTGGTTTAGACCTGGTTTAGACCTGGTTTAGTCCTGGTTTAGACCTGGTTTAGACCTGGTTTAGTCCTGGTTTAGTCCTGGTTTAGTCCTGGTTTAGTCCTGGTTTAGACCTGGTTTAGACCTGGTTTAGACCTGGTTTAGTCCTGGTTTAGACCTGGTTTAGACCTGGTTTAGACCTGGTTTAGTCCTGGTTTAGTCCTGGTTTAGTCCTGGTTTAGTCCTGGTTTAGTCCTGGTTTAGACCTGGTTTAGACCTGGTTTAGACCTGGTTTAGACCTGGTTTAGGACTCAGTCTCCGTGGAGACTTTACTGTACATGTCTAAAGCTGCACCGTGGAACATTCCCGGCACAGCAGTAACGTCTCCATGGAGACGAGCAGACAGCCGACTTCTCACTCAGAAAGTTCCGCAGTGCTCCTTACCTCCTTTACCTTTTTTCCTCCTTTACCTCCTTTCCTCCTTTACCTCCTTTCCTCCTTTACCTCCTTTCCTCCGTCACCTCCTTTCCTCCTTTCCTCCTTTACCTCCTTTACCTCCTTTCCTCCTTTACCTCCTTTACCTCCTTTCCCTCCTTTCCTCCTTTACCTCCTTTACCTCCTTTTCCTCCTTTCCTCCTTTACCTCCTTTACCTCCTTTACCTCCTTTCCCTCCTTTCCTCCTTTCCTCCTTTCCTCCTTTTCCTCCTTTACCTCCTTTACCTCCTTTACCTCCTTTACCTCCTTTCCTCCTTTACCTCCTTTACCTCCTTTCCTCCTTTACCTCCTTTACCTCCTTTCCTCCTTTACCTCCTTTACCTCCTTTCCTCCTTTACCTCCTTTCCTCCTTTCCCTTCTTTCCCTCCTCTCCTCCTCTCCTCCTCTCCTCTCCTCAGGTGTGCAGTGATCACGGAGTTCTCCCGGGAGGTCCTGGCCCAGCGCGGGGTGAAGGTTGAGGTGTCCGGGGAGAGGGAGCCCGTGGTGGTGTCCCTGTCGGAGGAGGAGACAGGAGCAGAGGAGACAGGAGCAGAGGAGACAGGAGCAGAGGAGACAGGAGCAGAGGAGACGGGAGCAGAGGAGACAGGAGCAGAGGAGACAGGAGCAGAGGAGACAGGAGCAGGAGAACACGGCGAAGAAACGGAGGAGACGAACGGAGGAGAGAAGCCGGTGCAGACGGCGAGAGCAGGAGAAAGATGTGAGGTACTGTCCTCCTCCTCTCTCCTCCTCTCCTCCTCTAACTCTCCTTTCCTCTCTCCTCCTCTCCTCCTCTAACTCTCCTCCTCTCCTCCTGTCCTCTCCTCTCCTCCTCTCACTCCTCTCTCCTCCTCTCCTCTCCTCCTCTCACTCCTCTCTCCTCCTCTCCTCTCCTCCTCTCTCCTCCCCTCCTCTCCTCTCCTTCTCTCACTCCTCTCTCCTCCTCTCCTCTCCTCCTCTCTCCTCCCCTCCTCTCCTCCTCTCTCCTCCTCTCCTCCTCTAACTCTCCTCCTCTCACTCCTCTCTCCTCCTCTCCTCTCCTCCTCTCTCCTCCCCTCCTCTCCTCCTCTCTCCTCCTCTCCTCCTCTACCTCTCCTCCTCTCCTCCTCTCTCTTCCTCTCCTCTCCTCCTCTAACTCTCCTCCTCTCTCCTCCCCTCCTCTCCTCTCCTCCTCTCACTCCTCTCTCCTCCTCTCCTCTCCTCCTCTCACTCCTCCTCTCCTCCTCTCTCCTCTCCTCTCTCCTCCTCCTCTCTCCTCCTCTCACTCCTCCTCTCTCTCCTCCTCTCACTCCTCCTCTCTCCTCCTCTCCTCTCCTCCTCTCACTCCTCCTCACTCCTCCTCCTCACTCCTCCTCTCTTCTTCTCTCCTCCTCTCCTCCTCTCTCCTCTCCTCTCTCACTCCTCCTCTCCTCTCCTCCTCTCACTCCTCCTCTCTCCTCCTCCTCACTCCTCCTCTCTTCTCCTCGCCTCCACTACTCCTCTCTCCGCCCCTCCTCCCTCCACTCTCACTCCTCCTCTCCTCCTCTCCTCCGCCTCTCCTCTCCTCCTCTCACTCCTCTCCTCTCCCATCTCTCCTCTCCTCGTCTCCTCTCTCCTCCTCTCCTCTCTCCTCCTCTCCTCTCCTCCTCTCACTCCTCCCCTCCCCCTCCTCCTCTCCTCTCCTCCTCACTCCTCCTCTCCTCCTCTCTCTCCTCCTCTCCTCTCTCTCCTCTCCTCCTCTCCTCCTCTCACTCCTCCTCTCCTCTCCTCTCTCCTCCTCTCCTCTCCTCCTCTCACTCCTCCTCTCCTCTCCTCCTCTCTCTCCTCTCTCCTCTCCTCCTCACTCCTCCTCTCCTCTGCAGGTGGGTCTTCGGGTCCTGGAGGGCTTGGCCGCCTCTGGTCTTCGCTCGGTCAGATTTGCTCTGGAGGTTCCTGGTCTCTGCAGCGTCACAGCCAACGACTTCTCTGCCAAAGCCGCCGCGCTCATCGCCCGGAACGCTCAGCACAACAACGTGAGCCACCTGGTGGAGGCCAGCTGCAAGGACGCCAGGTACAGGCTGCATGTTCTGCCTGTGTCACTGCAGAGGAGGCTGTGGGTTTGAGTCCTCTGTGTGCATGTTCTGCCTGTGTCACTGCAGAGGAGGCTGTGGGTTTGAGTCCTCTGTGTGCATGTTCTGCCTGTGTCACTGCAGAGGAGGCTGTGGGTTTGAGTCCTTTGTGTGCATGTTCTGCCTGTGTCACTGCAGAGGAGGCTGTGGGTTTGAGTCCTCTGTGTGCATGTTCTGCCTGTGTCACTGCCAGAGGAGGCTGTGGGTTTGAGTCCTCTGTGTGCATGTTCTGCCTGTGTCACTGCAGAGGAGGCTGTGGGTTTGAGTCCTCTGTGTGCATGTTCTGCCTGTGTCACTGCAGAGGAGGCTGTGGGTTTGAGTCCTCTGTGTGCATGTTCTGCCTGTGTCACTGCCAGAGGGAGAGGCTCCAGAGCCTGAAGGAAAGGCCTGTTCATCCTCTATCAGACATAAGAACTTTGTTCTTGCACCAGGGCAGTTCTGCAGTTCTTGTGGTTGGTTCTTGACACCTCAGCAGGTCTTTGTTCAGCAGCTGGTTGGTTATTTTGTATGTGGCCGTGGTTGATCTGCTGGAGCCATCGGGCGCTGTGGTCTGCGAGTGCCGTGTTTTCTGTGACTATAGTGACTATAGTGTTATTACATAAAACCCATCAGCCAAGGCCCCGGCCCCGCGGAGCTTCGCGCTCCGGTTCTCGGCTCTTAGCTCTGTGGGAAACACTGTTCACTGTAAACCTCCTACAGCGGCTGGACTCCTTCATAAAACACAGGGAAATGTCCAACAATATGAATCTGCTTCAGCTTCAAACATCATTTTCTCCTCTTCCTTCAACAGTTCATGAAGTACAATTTCTGCACGATAACGTCACGAAGCTGAGAGGGCGGGGCAGAGGGAGGGGGCGGGGCAGAGGGAGGGGGCGGGGCAGAGGGAGGGGGCGGGGCAGAGGGAGGGGGCGGGGCAGAGCGAGGGGGCGGGGCAGAGCGAGGGGGCGGGGCAGAGCGAGGGGGTGGGGCAGTTCAGCAGCAGAACATCTTCCGTCCTCTTCTGCTTCATCGGGCTGGGTCCCGCCCCCTGCACCTGACCCCCCATGAGGCGGTCGTCATGGTCCTTGATGTTAGTTCAGGTGCTGCATGTTTTTGGGTTGACGAGGGAAACCGGAGCCCGGAGGAAACCGGAGCCCGGAGGAAACCCATCCAGACCCGGGGAGCGTGAGCCACTCAAAGCCCAAACGAACTTTGCTCTTGTTCTGATCACCTCAAGAACAAAAACAAAGTTCTTCTGTCTCATGGAGGATGAAGAGGCCTTAAGAGTAACGTTACTGCAAAATAATACTCGAGTAGAAAGTAAAGGTCCAAGAAGCCGCCTGTGACTGAATAAATGTAAAGTCGAGCTGTTTAACGTCACACTGCGGAACATTCCAGGCAGAGCAGTGACGTGTTTGTAGAAACAAGCAGGTGACGGACCCCCAGACCCAGATTAGTCCTGGTTTAGTCCCAGTATAGACCCCGAGCCCTCTGAAAAGCACGACTTCTGTCTCCTGTGAGTTGGAGGTTGTGTGTTGGCCTCCTGTGCTTGTGTTTTGGAGTCGTGTCGTGTTATGTTCCGTTATGATTCCACAGTTTGCTGATGTACGAGAAGCGCGGCAGGAAAGATCGCTACGACGTCATCGACCTGGACCCGTACGGAAGCCCCTCCCCGTTTATCGACGCCGCCGTACAGGCCGTCGGCGAGGGAGGTGAGGACCAGCTCCCTGTTCACGTACTGACGCCATTTTGGGGACAAACACACCTGGGAGTTGTGTTTTCACTGCAAAAAAGCTCAACACAAACACTTGAATCTATCAGAAAATGACTTAAAAGTAGTGAAATTAGTTTGCTGCAGGGACAGTTCTCCTAAAATAAACGAGCTCCAGACGAGAATGGAGCGTCTCAGAACGAGTAAGTAGAGAATAAATCTGAAAACAAGACGAATAACCTGATGTAAGTTTGAAAATCTTGGCCAAGTCAGAGAAATGTGCAGTGTTGTTTCATTCCTCCGGAAAAGTGAGCATCAAACCGCCATGTTTGATTTCCCAGTGGGATGCGGAGGAGGAGAGAGGACAGGAAAAGAGGAGGAGGAGAGAGGAAAGGAGGAGGAGAGAGGAGAGGAAAGGAGAGAGGAGGAGAGAGGAAAGGAGGAGGGGTAGGAAAGAGGGAGAGGAAAAGAGGAGAGGAGGAGGAGAGAGAGAGGAGGAGAGAGGAGGAGAGGAAAGGAGAAAGAGGAGGAGAGAAGAGGAGAGGAGGAGAGAGGAGGTGAAGATGTTAATTAGCCAATTTTTTCAAGCCTTTTGAACCATTTCGCTTTTGTTTCTGGTTCTGATGTTGTCATATTTTAGTTATGGGATTCGGACATCGTAATCGTGCGGTTGTTGGACGTCCCAACGGCGGAAAACGGCTCGAGAAATGGGCTTCGGAAGTTTGCGAACTCCATAACTGCAAAAGGGAATTAGATCTTTGTGTCTGCAAACCTCCGATCAAACCGTTTCCCTTCCCAACGGAACTGAAAAATAGGGAAAAGCGAAGGCGACGGGCACAGGATACACAGGAAGGACGAAAATTTCTTCTTCTTCTTTTTCTTTGTTTGTTTGTTTGTTTGTTTGTTTGTTTGTTTTTGTGGACCCCAGGAAGACTAACAACCACATGATGGAAGCTAATGGGGATCCGAATAAAGAAAAAGGTTTGGCTGCCTAAGAAATGATCCCGAGTCTGCAGCGAACATTTTATATGTGGATCCAACAAAGCAAAATCCCGATCCCTCACTCAGCCTTGGTTACGAATGTTCGACTCTCGCTTTAGCAAACAGTTCCTGTGGTTCTATTTCGATGCCTGCGGCAAATACCTGAGCAACAAGTTCGACTTTTCCGCCGGTAATTTTCAAGTTTCTTTTTCTGAGGTAATTTTTCAGAGCATCGACTTTCCAGGTCCAAACTTCAGCGACGCTCACGAATGTTGGTTCCTCAGACTCAGTGACAGTTGCACCGACTCGGGTTCTGACGGCTCATTTTTCCACAAAGAGGGAAAAGTTGAGGTCTTGTACTTATCAAAGAATAACAAACATGGCGGTTTGATGCTCACTTTTCCGGAGGGGCCTTCCCGGTCTGCATTGCGCGATGACCCGGAAGTTCGAAATTCGGGATGCGTGTACATAATAAAATAACAAAACATGTCCCACAGGTGCAAAATAATGTACCCAGGATAAATACTGACCCCAGATAAGTGGATTCTGTAGTCTAAAGGTGTGTTTGCGTGGTGTGTGCTCAGGGCTGCTGTGTGTCACCTGCACGGACATGGCGGTGATGGCGGGGAACAGCGGAGAGACGTGCTACAGCAAATACGGATCTGTGTCCATCAAGTCTAAGTTCTGCCACGAGATGGTGAGAGTGACACTGTGGATAAGACTTTAAACCGGAATTTACACCAGCGACCCGTGACAGAGCTGTAACAGAGCTGTAACGGAGCTGTAACGGAGCTGTAACGGAGCTGTAACGGAGCTGTAATAGAGCTGTAACGGAGCTGTAATAGAGCTGTAATAGAGCTGTAACGGAGCTGTAATAGAGCTGTAATAGAGCTGTAACGGAGCTGTAATAGAGCTGTAATAGAGCTGTAACGGAGCTGTAATAGAGCTGTAATAGAGCTGTAACGGAGCTGTAATAGAGCTGTAATAGAGCTGTAATAGAGCTGTAACGGAGCTGTAATAGAGCTGTAATAGAGCTGTAACGGAGCTGTAACAGAGTTGTAATAGAGCTGTAATAGAGCTGTAACGGAGCTGTAATAGAGCTGTAATAGAGCTGTAACGGAGCTGTAATAGAGCTGTAATAGAGCTGTAACGGAGCTGTAATAGAGCTGTAATAGAGCTGTAATAGAGCTGTAACGGAGCTGTAATAGAGCTGTAATAGAGCTGTAATAGAGCTGTAACGGAGCTGTAATAGAGCTGTAATAGAGCTGTAACGGAGCTGTAATAGAGCTGTAATAGAGCTGTAACGGAGCTGTAATAGAGCTGTAATAGAGCTGTAACGGAGCTGTAATAGAGCTGTAATAGAGCTGTAACGGAGCTGTAACGGAGCTGTAATAGAGCTGTAATAGAGCTGTAACGGAGCTGTAATAGAGCTGTAATAGAGCTGTAATAGAGCTGTAACGGAGCTGTAATAGAGCTGTAATAGAGCTGTAACGGAGCTGTAACAGAGTTGTAATAGAGCTGTAATAGAGCTGTAACGGAGCTGTAATAGAGCTGTAATAGAGCTGTAACGGAGCTGTAATAGAGCTGTAACGGAGCTGTAATAGAGCTGTAATAGAGCTGTAACGGAGCTGTAATAGAGCTGTAATAGAGCTGTAATAGAGCTGTAACGGAGCTGTAATAGAGCTGTAATAGAGCTGTAATAGAGCTGTAACGGAGCTGTAATAGAGCTGTAATAGAGCTGTAATAGAGCTGTAACGGAGCTGTAATAGAGCTGTAATAGAGCTGTAATAGAGCTGTAATAGAGCTGTAACAGAGCTGTAACGGAGCTGTAATAGAGCTGTAATAGAGCTGTAACGGAGCTGTAACGGAGCTGTAATAGAGCTGTAATAGAGCTGTAACGGAGCTGTAATAGAGCTGTAATAGAGCTGTAATAGAGCTGTAATAGAGCTGTAATAGAGCTGTAATAGAGCTGTAATAGAGCTGTAACAGAGCTGTAACGGAGCTGTAACGGAGCTGTAATAGAGCTGTAATAGAGCTGTAACGGAGCTGTAATAGAGCTGTAATAGAGCTGTAATAGAGCTGTAATAGAGCTGTAACAGAGCTGTGACGGAGCATGTGTGGATTTCTCTGTATTCTCATGGTTAAACACTAAACTCTTTCACATCGGTCACACATTCATTGTTAATTCAGATTAATAACATGTTTAAATTTGGAGACGTGGACATGAGGGACGGTGCAGTGATAACCGGCCGTGTCTGTGGTCTGCAGTAATTATGCTCCACACCCTGCACCTGTGTCGATACTGATGTCGATACTTCGGCTTTAAGTGTCTGTCGATACCCAATATCAACCGACACCAGTGCAGACTGAAAATATTATTTATTTTAAATACAAACAGCATGAGGTAAAAATAATAATAAATCCTCTTAGTACACCTATTTATAGCCCAAAATGGGATATCGACTGATCCGATATCTTTGAAACCGATATCAGCGCCGATATCTGATGTGAGTATTGTATCGGTGCATCACTGATATCGTTACAAACAGGCGTTCTGACTGTGAGTGGGGTCGCCTCTTCACAGATCTCACCTGTAAATTGCCCTGGTGGAGACTGAATGCCATAATGTTTAATGCCATACTCTGGAATATTTGGGTAAAGCTTTAACATGTGCAAGAGGGTGAAAAAGACGTTCTTAAAGTTTATCTCGACCATGTTTGAAGCTAAAGTCCATCGCTAGAGGTGGTGTAATTCTGTCAGAAGCCAAAAAACGGCACAGATCAATGTTTCCTCGGCGAAGATCTCACTGTGACAGTGAGTCTGTCAAGGCAACAAACTAGTGTAGTGATGGGGGCAAGTTCTGAACTAGTGTAGTGATGGGGGCAAGTTCTGAACTAGTGCAGTGATGGGGGCAAGTTCTGAACTAGTGTAGTGATGGGGGCAAGTTCTGAACTAGTGTAGTGATGGGGGCAAGTTCTGAACTAGTGTAGTGATGGGGGCAAGTTCTGAACTAGTGTAGTGATGGGGCAAGTTCTGAACTAGTGTAGTGATGGGGGCAAGTTCTGAACTAGTGCAGTGATGGGGGCAAGTTCTGAACTAGTGTAGTGATGGGGGCAAGTTCTGAACTAGTGTAGTGATGGGGCAAGTTCTGAACTAGTGTAGTGATGGGGCAAGTTCTGAACTAGTGCAGTGATGGGGCAAGTTCTGAACTAGTGTAGTGATGGGGCAAGTTCTGAACTAGTGTAGTGATGGGGGCAAGTTCTGAACTAGTGTAGTGATGGGGGCAAGTTCTGAACTAGTGCAGTGATGGGGGCAAGTTCTGAACTAGTGTAGTGATGGGGGCAAGTTCTGAACTAGTGTAGTGATGGGGCAAGTTCTGAACTAGTGCAGTGATGGGGGCAAGTTCTGAACTAGTGTAGTGATGGGGCAAGTTCTGAACTAGTGTAGTGATGGGGCAAGTTCTGAACTAGTGCAGTGATGGGGGCAAGTTCTGAACTAGTGTAGTGATGGGGGCAAGTTCTGAACTAGTGTAGTGATGGGGGCAAGTTCTGAACTAGTGCAGTGATGGGGGCAAGTTCTGAACTAGTGTAGTGATGGGGGCAAGTTCTGAACTAGTGTAGTGATGGGGCAAGTTCTGAACTAGTGTAGTGATGGGGGCAAGTTCTGAACTAGTGCAGTGATGGGGGCAAGTTCTGAACTAGTGTAGTGATGGGGCAAGTTCTGAACTAGTGTAGTGATGGGGGCAAGTTCTGAACTAGTGTAGTGATGGGGGCAAGTTCTGAACTAGTGCAGTGATGGGGCAAGTTCTGAACTAGTGTAGTGATGGGGGCAAGTTCTGAACTAGTGTAGTGATGGGGGCAAGTTCTGAACTAGTTTTTGTGAGGGGGCAAGTTCTGAACTAGTGTAGTGCAAGTTCTGAACTAGTGCAGAGATGGGGGCAAGTTCTGAACTAGTGTTAGTGATGGGGCAAGTTCTGAACTAGTGTAGTGATGGGGCAAGTTCTGAACTAGTGTAGTGATGGGGGCAAGTTCTGAACTAGTGTAGTGATGGGGGCAAGTTCTGAACTAGTGTAGTGATGGGGGCAAGTTCTGAACTAGTGTAGTGATGGGGGCAAGTTCTGAACTAGTGTAGTGATGGGGCAAGTTCTGAACTAGTGTAGTGATGGGGGCAAGTTCTGAACTAGTGTAGTGATGGGGGCAAGTTCTGAACTAGTGCAGTGATGGGGCAAGTTCTAGTGTAGTGACAGGGTAAGAGGTAAAGGATCTTCTCCTCCTCCTCAGGCTCTGCGGATCATCCTTCACTCTCTGGATCAGAGGGCCGGGGTTTATCAGAGGTACATTTCTCCACTCGTCTCCATCAGCGTCGACTTTTACATCCGAGTGTTCGTGAGGGTCTTTACCGGCCAGGCCAAGGTCAAGAACTCCGCCAGGTCAGGACCGGGACTGAACCAGGGACTGAACCGGGACTGAACCAGGGACTGAACCGGGACTGAACCGGGACTGAACCGGGGACTGAACCGGGACTGAACCGGGGACTGAACCGGGGACTGAACCAGGGACTGAACCAGGGACTGAACCAGGGACTGAACCGGGACTGAACCGGGACTGAACCGGGGACTGAACCGGGACTGAACCGGGGACTGAACCGGGACTGAACCGGGGACTGAACCGGGGACTGAACCGGGGACTGAACCGGGACTGAACCGGGGACTGAACCGGGGACTGAACCGGGGACTGAACCGGGGACTGAACCGGGGACTGAACCAGGGACTGAACCGGGACTGAACCGGGGACTGAACCAGGGACTGAACCGGGGACTGAACCAGGGACTAAATCCAGGACTGAACCAGGGACTAAATCCGGGACTAAATCCGGGACTGAACCGGGACTGAACCGGGACTGAACCGGGACTGAACCGGGACTGAACCAGGGACTAAATCCGGGACTGAACCAGGGACTAAATCCGGGACTAAATCCAGGACTGAACCGGGACTGAACCAGGGACTAAA
This sequence comes from Odontamblyopus lacepedii, assembly GCA_034769755.1. Lineage (NCBI taxonomy): Eukaryota > Metazoa > Chordata > Actinopteri > Gobiiformes > Gobiidae > Odontamblyopus > Odontamblyopus lacepedii. The sequence goes on from CM068353.1 coordinate 2,815,210, forward strand.
TCCGGGACTAAATCCGGGACTAAATCCGGGACTGAACCAGGGACTGAACCAGGGACTAAACCCAAGGATAAAACCTTGGACTCAACCAGAGACTAAGACCCAGGACTAGACCTGGGACCAGGAACTAAACCAGGGACTTAACCAGGGATTAAAAAAGGTAAAGGACTAACCGGGGCTAAACCAGGACTAAACTCATGACTAAGCCAGGACTAAACTAGGTTAAATGAACTAAAACAAGGAATAAACCTGGGACTAAATCAGGGATTAAAAAAGGTAAAAGACTAAACCAGGGACTAAACCAGGGACGAAACCCGGGACTAAACCAGTGACTAAACCAGTGACTAAACCCGGGACTAAACCAGTGACTAAACCCGGGACTAAACCGGGACTAAACCGGGACTAAACCGGGACTAAACCTGGGACTAAACAGGGACTAAACCGGGACTAAACCAGGACTAAACCGGGACTAAACCTGGTACTAAACTGGGACTAACCAGGACTAGGCGAAAAGTCTCACAATAATATCGTGGAGCATCACAATATCTGGAATCCCGAGTCTCTTTGCTTAAATGAACAGTTCTGATGCAGAAAGAGCTAAAAAAAAAAAAAAACAGAGGGAACTACATGGACCATGATCCTTTGCTCCGTTTCAGTGCAGACGACATGAAGAAATAACTGCTAAACACTTTGAAATCGTAGTTTTTTGGGATTAAGTCAAATCTTCAAAATGAAATGAAAATATTGTACAGAGAGATTTGAGATCTGGATATCGTGACGTCCCTGAATGTTCCTCGTGTTTTTGTGGAATTTTACTGAGTTTGTTTTTATTTTTGTGCGTTTGTTTTGCAGTAAACAGGCTCTGGTTTACAACTGTGTGGGCTGCGGCTCCTTCCACCTGCAGAGGATGGGCCGAAGAACCAGCAACGGAAAACAGTGAGAACTAAACCTGAGAACTACACCGATGAGAACAAAACCCCCTTTCTTTAGACAAGAGAATAATGAACCAGGACTAAAACAGGACTAAAACAGGACTAAAACAGGACTAAAACAGGACTAAAACAGGACTAAACCAGAGACTAAAACAGGACTAAAACAGGACTAAAACAGGACTAAACCAGGACTAAAACAGGACTAAATCGAGACTAAACCAGGACTAAAACAGGACTAAAACAGGACTAAAACAGGACTAAAACAGGACTAAAACAGGACTAAACCAGGACTAAAACAGGACTAAACCAGGACTAAACCAGAGACTAAACCGGGACTAAACCGGGACTAAACCGGGACTAAATCGAGACTAAATCGGGACTAAATCGGGACTAAATCGGGACTAAACCAGGACTAAACCAGGACTAAACTAGGACTAAACTAGGACTAAACCAGGACTAAACCAGGACTAAACTAGGACTAAACCAGGACTAAACCAGGACTAAACCAGGACTAAACCAGGACTAAACCAGGGGCTAAACCAGGGGCTAAACCAGGACTAAACCAGGGGCTAAACCAGGGGCTAAACCAGGACTAAACCAGGACTAAACCAGGGGCTAAACCAGGGGCTAAACCAGGGGCTAAACCAGGGCTAAACCAGGGCTAAACCAGGGCTAAACCAGGGGCTAAACCAGGGGCTAAACCAGGGGCTAAAACAGGACTAAACCAGGGACTAAACCCGGGTCTAAATCCGGGACTAAATCCGGGACTAAACCAGGGACTAAACCAGGGACTAAACCCGGGACTAAACCAGATCTAAACCATGGACTGAATCTGGGACTAAATCTGGGACTAAATCTGGGACTAAATCTGGGACTAAACCAGGACTAAACCAGGACTAAACCAGGACTAAACCAGGGACTAAACCAGGGACTAAACCAGGGCTAAACCAGGACTAAACCAGATCCAGATTGTTGTAAACACATTCAGGAAAGGTTCTGCTCCGTCCTGTCACTGGGTTTTATTTTTTAGTATCGACACCTGCGATAAACGAGGATCTGGTTTTGATACTAGTTGTGGTATCGTTTCGTGTCTGATTTTTGATATTTTTGACGGTATTTTAAGCGTCCCGGGGGTTTGTTTTACGCGTGTTCTGAAGCGTGCTGTGTTTGCAGGATGAAGTACTCGGCTGCCACGGGACCTCCGGTGGGACCCGAGTGTGAACACTGCGGCCACAGGCACCAGGTCAGGCCCCGATTACCTTTAGAAACTGTTTTAAATTCAATTATTATTAGGACTTTTTTAGTTTCAAATTGTCAGTGAAAGTTGAAAATCGCTTTCTAGAGACGCAGCAGCCTTGTAATTATGATGAGCAAAAGAAAAAGCATCAACGTGCTGGGGCCTTTAAACATGGACCATGAGACCGTATGTTTCCAGTGTAACTTTCCGCTTCACGGCGCACTGGGATCACGTGCTTTACGTTCACCTCGGACGCATTCCTTACGACGCCTTTTGCTCGACCATCGCAGCGGTTCTGAGCGGCTTTTTCCTCGCAGTTCACTCAGAGTTTGTCGCGACGGCCAGTTCGCCGCAAAAGAAAGTCCGTTTTTGATGTCGCTAGGGTTGTAAAAGGGGGGGTGGAAAATTCCTGGAAAAGTTTCTGAAAGATTTCCATGTAAATTGTGGTACGGGAATTTTGGGAATTTTCAAACTGGTAACTTTGCACAGGAATTTAGGGGAATTATTGTAACAAAAATATAAACATTTTATTTTGTCATCAGCAGCGTTATTGCAAAAGGGAACTTTTATTGAACAACAAAACGGGAACGTTTGCTAAAATTTTGCTAACAGCTCCCGCTTCAAAATTAAAAATGAAAAAAAACAAAAAAACTCCGGTCTCAAAAACTCAAAGCCTTATTTGTAGTGTTCTCTAGTTTCTCAAGCCTTATTTTTGCTTGTTCTCTGTTCTTTCCAGTCCATAGAAAGTTTACATTTAGCATATCCGGTTTCCCCTTAAGCACTAGCACATTTTTCCAGTAACTAGCATCATAAGCTAACTGCTTCAATAACATGGCGCCAGATTTCCGGATGGTTGTCCAGCCTGTGGGCCGGTCACTATTTTATATCCGTTGTACAATTGAACAGTCAGACAGAGATGGAAAACATTGCTTATTTCTCATACCACTTATTTATTGTTGCACATATTTTCAAGCCAACAGCAAAAAGCTAAACAACAGAACCACCACCATCCAGGCACAATCAAGGTGCAAAAAAATGAGGTAAATGTACCAACATCACTTAGGTGCAAAACAATATAACTGGCTCTTAGTGCAAAAACAGAGGTAACAGCACCACCAACGATCAATTAAAATACAATATTGGACTTTAATTGGACTTTAAGTCCAAAATTAGAGGTAACGGTACCAACATCATGGCTCTTAGTGCAAATAAACAGCAGTTTTCTATTTCTATTTCTGTTGCAGTTTTACTCGTGTGAGATATTACATTGTCTTGACTGAGCTAAGGCAGAAAAGTTAGGCTCAAATGAAGTGCGGGCTACGCGCAGACGATTTTGCAGATGTGCATTTGAGCGTGAGGCACGGTTGGATGTTTTTATGCCGTTCATGTGGGAAAAGCTGGATTCACAGGTGTATGTGGAGCCAAACATTGTTAAAACACAGAGAGCTAACTTTCCAGTCCATTGTCTTTAAAAAACCCGACCATTTTTTAGAAAAGTATTTCACCTGTGGTTCGTCCTTCAAGTGGTATTAAACCCAACAACTCTTCTCTGAAACAGTCTCCATCTTGAAAGCGCACATATGAACAAAGCTGAGCCACGTCTCGACTGTCGGTAAATTCATCCACAGCCAGAGACGGAAATTGTGCGAGAAGCGTGTCAAAAACATCCGTGGCCAATAGATCCACTCGCCTTCCAGCTGTTGTGTCAGACATCGGGATCTACCGGATTGAATTAAGAACCTGGTCTTTAACCTGGTTGCACTGAGGTGGGAGAGGACAGCAATTTCATCTGTGCTATATATATTTTGTATGTATATGCACATGTGACAATAAAGGAAAATTGAATTGAATTGAATTGAATTGAACTTTCCGATCAGCAATCACCTCCTCGACTGCAGCGAGCATTTATTCTTTCACTGTACCCGAGTCCGCGAACGGCCTTTTCTTCTTAGCCAGTATCCATGCAGCGCAGAGAGGCCGCCATTGCATCTTGCCGCCGATGACGAGCACGAGACAAAGTTGTAGAAGTCCGCTCATAGTTCTGAATAAGAGTGTTTATTTTTGTGGAAACTCCTTGTCAAAACTCCCGTGTGTTGTGTCGAAGTGCCTCTTCACGTTATATTCCTTATTCACGGAGCGAACATCATAACACAGAAGACACATGGAAATGCCTCGTGTGCACATTTTTCCGTCCATTCGCCATTAAATCTTCTATTTTCCGCGTCAGTTTTGCGCCGTTTCTTTTCCTAAGACAGAGCCACGCTTTCTCACGAACTTCTGTTTGCCGTAAATCGCGGTAGTGTACCTGCCGTAAAGCGAGGCAAAGTGTTGTAAAGTGGCGCAAATCGTGAAAGTACAGTTTGATAATTTTGAAAGAAAAATGTTATTCATGGATAAATGTGGCCAATCCAAGTGGCTTAAAGGGCCGGTTCTGGCCCCCGAGCCGCACTTTGAATCGCCCTGCCCTATATCCTTCCTGTGAGAGATTAGACAGAGTCTTGTGGCTTTTTAAACTCTCTTCAGTGTATCTTGGGCGTCTCTCTCTGCAGTTGGGGGGTCCGGTGTGGGCAGAGCCGATCCACGACCAGGCGTTTGTCCAGCGGGTTCTGGCCTCTGTGTCCGCGGTTCCCTCCAGGTTCGGGACGTCCAGACGCATCCAGGGGGTCCTCACCATGGTCACCGAGGTAACGCACCCGCCCCAACACTGCGGAACATTACGGGAACGTCAGCCTAACGTCACCGTGGTCTCCGCGGTAACGGCCACATGGACACAAACTACAGAAGATCATTCGATTCGTCAGATTTTTATTTTTAAAAACAGCTGAATTTCTACATTTTTAACTAAAAAAAATTAAAAAGGTGTTTGAAATATTTTTATTCTGAATTTTAGTGACTGAATTTCACCGTTTGACATCTTTATTCTGAATTTTAATTGCTGATTTCTTCATTTTGAAATTTTAAACTGAAAAAAAAACAAAAAAAAATGTATTCTGAATTTTAGTTGCTGAATTTTTCACTGATATTTTTAAACTCTGGAAAAACATGTTTGAAATATTTTTATTATTAAATATTATTTTTATTTTGGAATTTTTAACTGAAAAAAACAAAACGTGTTTGAAATATTTTTATTCTGAATTTTAGTTGCTGAATCTCTTACTTTGAAATTTTTAAAAATTCAATATATATATTGAAAAAATCACCTTCTAAATATTCAGCACAAATATTTTCAAACCCTCAAATTCAACAAGTCAAAATTCAGAGTGTAAAATTTCAGGGTATAAAAATTTAGAGTGTAAAGTTTCAGGGTGTAAAATTTGGAGTGTATAATGTCAGGGTGTAAAATTTAGAATGTAAAATTTGGAGTGTAAAATGTCGGTGTAAAATTTGGAGTGTAAAATGTCGGTGTAAAATTTAGAGTGTAAAATTTAGAGTGTAAAGTTTCAGGGTGTAAAATTTAGAGTGTAAAATTTGGAGTGTAAAATGTCAGGATGTAAAATTTGGAGTGTAAAATGTCAGGATGTAAAATTTAGAGTGTAAAATTCACAGTGTAAAATTTGCAGCAAAGATCCAAAACGCCAAGGCAGAAGCGACCAATCCCGTGTGAGTGAGGAGGACAGCGGCTGTTTCCTATTGGCTGTTCTCATTTGTGGGCGGGGCTTTTCTTCTTCACGTTTCAGGAGCTGGAGGACGTTCCTCTGTATTACACTGTGGATCATCTGAGCAGCACCATCCACTGCAACACCCCCCCACTACTGCAGTTCAGGTACTACTACTACTACTACTACTACAGTGCTTTACTGAACTGGCCCACGGGCCTGGACATCTATAGCCTGTCCGTCCATGGGAGTGGATCCCTCCTTCACTGTAGTTCTCCCCGAGGTTTCTTCTTTTTCCCAGGACCCTGGGTTTTTTGGAGTTTTTCCTTGCTGAGAAGGAGGGTCTAAGGACAGGGGATGACTGGACCATGTTTCATTTGCTGCTTTACATGAATGTTGTTTATTCCTGTTTTGATATGTCTGTGTGTATGTTTTACTCATCCATATCTTGGAACGCCCTTAGAGGCAACTGTTGTTGTGATTTTGGGCGCTACAAAATAAATTGAATTGAATTGAATTGAACTACTGCAGTTCAGGTACTACGACTACCACTACTACTACTACTACTGCAGTTCAGGTCTACTACTACTGCAGTTCAGGTACTACGACTACCACTACTACTACTACTACTGCAGTTCAGGTCTACTACTACTGCAGTTCAGGTACTACGACGACGACGACGACGACTACTACTACTTCTACTGCTTCTACTGCAGTTCAGGTGATACTGCTACTACTACTACTACGACTACTACTACTACTTCTACTGCAGTTCAGGTGGTACTGCTACTACTACTACTACTACTACTACTACTACTACTGCAGTTCAGGTACTACTACTACTACTACTACTACTGCAGTTCAGGTACTACGACTACCACTACTACTACTACTACTGCAGTTCAGGTCTACTACTACTGCAGTTCAGGTACTACTACTACTGCAGTTCAGGTACTACTACGACGACGACGACGACGACTACTACTACTTCTACTGCTTCTACTGCAGTTCAGGTGATACTGCTACTACTACTACTACGACTACTACTACTACTGCTACTGCAGTTCAGGTACTACTACTACTACTACTACTACTGCTACTACTGCTACTACTGCTACTGCAGTTCAGGTACTACTACTACTACTACTACTACTGCAGTTCAGGTACTACTACTACTACTACTACTACTACTACTACTACTACTACTGCAGTTCAGGTACTACTACTACTACTACTACTACTACTACTACTGCAGTTCAGGTACTCCTCCTCCTCCTCCTCCTCCTCCATTTCCTTCTTTGCTGTGAGTTTTTATTCTGTTCAGATCTGCGCTGCTTCACTCCGGCCACCAGGTGTCGCTGTCTCACGCCTGTAAAAACGCCATCAAGACCGACGCCCCTCCCTCTGTCATCTGGGACATCATGCGCTGCTGGGTGAGGACGGGAGGGCATCCGACGCACACGGGGAGGGCATCCGACGCACACGGGGACAGGGGGATGGGAGGACGGGAGGGCATCTGGGTGAATCTGGTGTTTTTGTGCCACAGGAGAAATCGAACCCAGTGAAGAGGGAGAAACTGTCTGAGACCAGCCCAGCGTTTAAGATCCTGTCAGCTGAGCCCAGGTCAGAACTACTGACTCCTCCTTTCTCCTCCTCCTGACTCCTCCTACTGTCTCCTCCTCCTGACTCCTCCTCCTGACTCCTCCTCCTGACTCCTCCTCCTGACTCCTCCTTCTGACTCCTCCTTCTGTCTCCTCCTCCTGACTCCTCCTCCTGTCTCCTCCTCCTGACTCCTCCTTCTGTCTCCTCCTCCTGACTCCTCCTCCTGACTCCTCCTCCTGACTCCTCCTCCTGACTCCTCCTCCTGACTCCTCCTCCTGACTCCTCCTCCTGTCTCCTCCTACTGTCTCCTCCTCCTGTCTCCTCCTCCTGACTCCTCCTCCTGTCTCCTCCTACTGTCTCCTCCTCCTCCTGACTCCTCCTCCTGACTCCTCCTCCTGTCTCCTCCTCCTGTCTCCTCCTCCTGTCTCCTCTTCTCTCCTCCTCCTGTCTCCTCCTCCTGTCTCCTCCTTCTGTCTCCTCCTCCTGTCTCCTCCTCCTGTCTCCTCCTCCTGTCTCCTCCTCCTCTCTCCTCCTCCTGTCTCCTCCTCCTGACTCCTCCTCCTGACTCCTTCTTCTGTCTCCTCCTCCTGACTCCTTCTACTGTCTCCTCCTCCTGACTTCTCCTCTTCTCCTCTTCTCTCCTCATATTTCTTCTCCTCTTCCTCTCCTCTCCTCCTCCTCACGTTTCTCTTCCTCACGTTTCTCCTTCTGTTTCTCCTCCTCACGTTCCTCCTCCTCACGTTTCTTCTTCTGTTTCTCCTCACGTTCCTCCTCCTCACATTTCTCCTCCTCACGTTTCACCTCGTCCTGTTTCTCCTCCTCACGTTCCTCCTGTTTCTCTTCTCTCCTCTCTCCTCCTCCTGTTTCTCCTCCTCACGTTTCTCCTCCTCACGTTCCTCCTCCTCACATTTCTCCTCCTCCTGTTCCTCCTCTCTCCTCCTCCTGTTCCTCCTCCTGTTTCTCCTCCTCCTCACATTTCTCCTCCTCATGTTTCTCCTCCTCACGTTTCTCCTCCTCATGTTCCTCCTGTTTCTCCTCTCTCCTCCTCCTCCTCCTGTTCCTCCTCCTGTTTCTCCTCACATTTCTCCTCCTCCTGTTTCTCCTCACATTTCTCCTCCTGTTTCTCCTCCTCAGTCTGGACGTCTCCTTCGTTGTCAGAGATGACGCGAACCCTCAGTCGAGGAGGAAACATCTGAGGCGTTTCCAGGAGAATCCTCAGGCCTTTTGGGGCCCCAAGGCCAGAGCCGGGTAAATCTGTGTCTGGATGAAAACTTTTAGAGAACGGAAAATTCTGTTTATCAGATGTGATTTTCATTTACACAAATTCACCGATTTCCCCCATGACGTATTTTTGAGACGTTCTTTTTGAGAAATCCACAAACACAAACAGACGCAAAACTAAACCAGGACTATTTCAGGTCTGAGTCTGGTGTAAACTAGGGCTACACCAGGACTAAACCAGGACTATATGAGGTCTGTTTCAGGACTAAACCAGGACCAAACCAGGTCTAAACCAGGACTAAACCAGGTTTAAACTAAGTCTAAACCAGGTCTAAACCAGGTCTAAACCAGGTCTAAACCAGGTCTAAACCGGGTCTAATCCAGGACTAAACCAGGTCTAATCCAAGACTAAACCAGGTCTAAACCAGGTCTAAACCAGGTCTAAACCAGGTCTAAACCAGGACTAAACCAGGACTAAACCAGGACCAAACCAGGACCAAACCAGGTCTAAACCAAGTCTAAACCAGGTCTAAACCAGGTCTAAACCAAGACTAAACCAGGTCTAAACCAGGACTAAACCAGGACTATATGAGGTCTGTTTCAGGTCTAAACCAGGTCTAAACCAGGTCTAAACCAGGTCTAAACCAAGACTAAACCAGGTCTAAACCAGGTCTAAACCAGGTCTAAACCAGGTCTAAACCAGGACTAAACCAGGTCTAAACCAGGACTAAACCAGGACTATATGAGGTCTGTTTCAGGTCTAAACCAGGACTAAACCAGGACCAAACCAGGTTTAAACTAAGTCTAAACCAGGTCTAAACCAGGTCTAAACCAGGTCTAAACCGGGTCTAATCCAGGACTAAACCAGGTCTAATCCAAGACTAAACCAGGTCTAAACCAGGTCTAAACCAGGTCTAAACCAGGTCTAAACCAGGACTAAACCAGGACTAAACCAGGACCAAACCAGGACCAAACCAGGTCTAAACCAAGTCTAAACCAGGTCTAAACCAGGTCTAAACCAAGACTAAACCAGGTCTAAACCAGGACTAAACCAGGTCTAAACCAGGACTAAACCAGGACTATATGAGGTCTGTTTCAGGTCTAAACCAGGACTAAACCAGGACCAAACCAGGTTTAAACTAAGTCTAAACCAGGTCTAATCCAAGACTAAACCAGGTCTAATCCAAGACTAAACCAGGTCTAAACCAGGTCTAAACCAGGTCTAAACCGGGTCTAATCCAGGACTAAACCAGGTCTAAACCAGGACTAAACCAGGTCTAAACCAGGACTAAACCAGGACTATATGAGGTCTGTTTCAGGTCTAAACCAGGACTAAACCAGGACTAAACCAGGTCTAAACCAGGTCTAAACCAGGTCTAAACCAGGTCTAAACCAGGTCTAAACCAGGTCTAAACCAGGTCTAAACCAGGTCTAAACCAGGACTAAACCAGGACCAAACCAGGACCAAACCAGGTCTAAACCAAGTCTAAACCAAGTCTAAACCAGGGCTAAACCAGGGCTAAACTGGGTCTAAACCAGGGCTAAACTGGGTCTAAACTGGGTCTAAACTGGGTCTAAACTGGGTCTAATCCAGGACTAAACCAGGTCTAAACCAGGTCTAAACCAGGTCTAAACCAGGACTAAACCAGGACTAAACCAGGTCTAAACCAGGACTAAACCAGGACTAAACCAGGTCTAAACCAGGTCTAAACCAGGTCTAAACCAGGTCTAAACCAGGTCTAAACCAGGACTAAACCAGGACCAAACCAGGACCAAACCAGGTCTAAACCAAGTCTAAACCAAGTCTAAACCAGGGCTAAACCAGGGCTAAACTGGGTCTAAACCAGGGCTAAACTGGGTCTAAACTGGGTCTAAACTGGGTCTAAACTGGGTCTAATCCAGGACTAAACCAGGTCTAAACCAGGTCTAAACCAGGTCTAAACCAGGACTAAACCAGGACCAAACCAGGACCAAACCAGGTCTAAACCAAGTCTAAACCAAGTCTAAACCAGGGCTAAACCAGGGCTAAACTGGGTCTAAACCAGGGCTAAACTGGGTCTAAACTGGGTCTAAACTGGGTCTAAACTGGGTCTAATCCAGGGCTAAACCAGGTCTAAACCAGGCCTAAACCGGGTCTAAACCAGGTCTAAACCAGGACTAAACCAGGACCAAACCAGGACCAAACCAGGTCTAAACCAAGTCTAAACCAAGTCTAAACCAGGGCTAAACCAGGGCTAAACTGGGTCTAAACCAGGGCTAAACTGGGTCTAAACTGGGTCTAAACTGGGTCTAAACTGGGTCTAATCCAGGGCTAAACCAGGTCTAAACCAGGCCTAAACCGGGTCTAATCCAGGTCTAAACCAGGTCTAAACCAGGTCTAAACCAGGTCTAAACCAGGACTAAACCAGGACCAAACCAGGACCAAACCAGGACCAAACCTGGTCTAAACCAAGTCTAAACCAAGTCTAAACCAAGTCTAAACCAAGTCTAAACCAGGGCTAAACTGGGTCTAAACTGGGTCTAATCCAGGACTAAACCAGGTCTAAACCAGGTCTAAACCAGGTCTAAACCAGGTCTAAACCAAGTCTAAACCGGGTCTAATCCAAGACTAAACCGGGACTAAACCGGGACTAAACCGGGACTAAACCGGGACTAAACCAGGACTAAACCAGGACTAAACCAGGACTATTTCAGGACTATTTGAGGTCTAAACCACTAGAGGGCAGTGTTGTTGTAGGAGAGAAACTGCAGCTAAATCAAGTGATCGATTCACATCATAATTAATAATCCCTGAGGATCTGAGCTCGGACTTTACTGTAAACCAGAATATTTCCCGTAAATAAACGTCTCCATCTCTGAGCCGGACCCTCCGTTTGGGTTTGTGTTTCCTAAAAGACAAAATCATGTGAGAAACATGTCCTGGTAAATTTCCCGTAATAAAGGGATAATTCTGTTTGTTCAGAGGAGGAATCTGCACCGACCTCCAGGACAAAAGCAAAAAGTTCCAGAACAAACGGAAAATCGCCGACTCCTCGGAGCTCAAGAACCTCCTCTGTAAGAAGTTCAAACAGGTGAGTCCGTTTTTCACTTCGATTTGTCGTTTCATTTTGTATTTTCTTCAGGCGACGCAGAGAATCAAGACCACAAAAACCATCATCATTTTTCTATTTTATTTCACTTATTTCTTGAGCCTCTGTTCTTCAGTTAAATGTCATTATTTTTGAGGACTTTAAATGACCGGTTTGAACTGAAACTCCTGAACATAATTTTGAGTGTTGAGTGTTTAGGGTTAGTTAGTGTTTAGAGTTAGTTAGTGTTTAGGGTTAGTGTTTAGGGTTAGTTAGTGTTTAGAGTTAGTTAGTGTTTAGGGTTAGTGTTTAGGGTTAGTTAGTGTTTAGAGTTAGTGTTTAGGGTTAGTTAGTGTTTAGGGTTAGTTAGGGTTTAGGAGTTAGAGTTCTGAGTTAGTGTTTAGGAGTTAGTTAGGGGTTACTTAGTTTAGTTAGTGTTTAGAGTTAGTTAGTGTTTAGAATTAGTTAGGGGTTAGATTTGTTTAGTTAGTGTTTAGTTAGTGTTTAGAGTTAGTTAGTGTTTAGGGTTAGTTAGTGTTTAGAGTTAGTTAGTGTTTAGAGTTAGTGTTTAGAGTTAGTTAGTGTTTAGGGTTAGTTAGTGTTTAGAGTTAGTGTTTAGAGTTAGTTAGTGTTTAGAGTTAGTTAGTGTTTAGGGTTAGTTAGTGTTTAGGGTTAGTTAGTGTTTAGGGGTTAGTGTTAGTTAGTTACAGGTTAGTTAGTCTTTAGAGGTTAGTGTTAGTTACAGGTTAGTTAGTGTTTAGGGGTTAGTGTTGGTTAGTTACGGGTTAGTTAGTGTTTAGGGGTTAGTTTTAGTTAGTTACAGGTTAGTTAGTGTTTAGGGGTTAGTGTTAGTTAGTTACGGGTTAGTTAGTGTTTATGGGTTAGTGTTAGTTAGTTACAGGTTAGTTAGTGTTTAGGGGTTAGTGTTAGTTAGTTACGGGTTAGTTAGTGTTTATGGGTTAGTGTTAGTTAGTTACAGGTTAGTTAGTGTTTAGGGGTTAGTGTTAGTTAGTTACGGGTTAGTTAGTGTTTAGGGGTTAGTTTTAGTTAGTTACGGGTTAGTTAGTGTTTAGGGGTTAGTTTTAGTTAGTTACAGGTTAGTTAGTGTTTAGGGGTTAGTGTTAGTTAGTTACAGGTTAGTTAGTGTTTAGGGGTTAGTTTTAGTTAGTTACAGGTTAGTTAGTGTTTAGGGGTTAGTGTTAGTTAGTTACAGGTTAGTTAGTGTTTAGGGGTTAGTTTTAGTTAGTTACAGGTTAGTTAGTGTTTAGGGGTTAGTTTTAGTTAGTTACGGGTTAGTTAGTGTTTAGGGGTTAGTTTTAGTTAGTTACAGGTTAGTTAGTGTTTAGGGGTTAGTGTTAGTTAGTTACGGGTTAGTTAGTGTTTAGGGGTTAGTTTTAGTTAGTTACAGGTTAGTTAGTGTTTAGGGGTTAGTGTTAGTTACGGGTTAGTTAGTGTTTAGGGGTTAGTGTTAGTTAGTTACAGGTTAGTTAGTGTTTAGGGGTTAGTTTTAGTTAGTTACGGGTTAGTTAGTATCACCGTTCCCGACACTTTCTCTGCTCCGTCGTGTCGAACGGTCGGGGTCAGAGTTTGTTACTTTTGAGTTCGTCTCGTCGTTTTATTTTTTTTTTCATTTACAGTGTATTTCCACCATCACCTGTCAGCACCTGTCACACTTCACCTGCCTGTCCTTCCGTTCCAGGGCACCTGTCAGTACGGAGACCAGTGCTGTTACTCCCACGACCCGGAGCTGCTGGACCAGGTCAAACCACCACAGGGAACCAAGTGAACCCAAACTTTATTTCGCTTTTAAAGAGCCGCGTTTTTTTTAATTTCCCTCCTGTCGTTTTTATTTCCCTCCTGTTGTTTTTATTTCCCTCCTGTCGTTTTTATTTCCCTCCTGTCGTTTTTGGACTCGGACGGACACGAGGACGAGGAGGAGGAGACGTGTTCTGTGTTTGCTCGGATCATTAAAGTTCAGATCTGCTCTTTTCGTTTAAATCGTGAGTTTTTGTCTGACGCTAAACCGAGGATAGACCCAGAATCAGAGTCCGGATGGTCCCAGTTCCCCTGATCTAAACCAGGACTAAACTAGGACTAAACTAGGACAATTTCAGGTCTAAACCAGGATTAAACCAGGTCTACTTCAGATCTAAACAAACACTAAACCAGGTCTATTTCAGATCTAAACCAGGACTATTTCAGATCTAAACCAGGACTATTTCAGATCTAAACCAGGACTATTTCAGATCTAAACCAGGTCTATTTCAGATCTAAACCAGGACTATTTCAGATCTAAACCAGGTCTATTTCAGATCTAAACCAGGTCTATTTCAGATCTAAACCAGGACTATTTCAGGTCTCAACCAGGACTATTTCAGGTCTAAACCAGAGGAGCATAAATTACATAAATGACATTTGCTTCGCCCAAATCCAGAAGAGGGATTTGGTGAAGAGTTTGGATCTTCTCTCCTCAGTGCTTCTCCTCCGTGGGCGGGACTTCCTCACACACTTCCTGCAGGTTCAAGGAGAGGAATCGAGGAGGCGAGGAAACAGAAATGAGACGCAGCCTTTAATTCCATGAGAAAAATAAACATATTTCCAGAACCAGAGCGGCTGTGGAAACCAAAAAAAGAAGTAAATCGCCACAATTCACAACGTGAAGTTACAAAATGACCCAAACATGAGTTAAGAACCAGAGGATTTATTCAAAAGTACAAAATCATTTCCATATTTACAAAAAATATCAGAAAAACAGACACAACACAAACACTTTCACTTATTGCACACATTGGGCAGTCGTTTTTGGCGTGTTTTTGCTCGGTCAGAGGAAAACTGTCCTGACCTCGGTGTTTCTGATCCTCATATTCTAATCGGAGCTGCACGATAACGCGGATTATTTTTATTATTCACGTTTATTTGAGTTTCTGTTGAGTTCATTTAATGTGAAAATCAAAACTTTTCAGGTTCTAAATTCTGCAAAATGGACTCGTGTGAGCTTTAAGTCGTGTTCTAATGTCCTTTTCCACTCACAGGTTTGAGTAACTCTTTATTATTCGTCTGTTTGAAACTCAAAACGCTCCATTCCACCTCGTGATGTCATCAAGTTTTAAGGCGAGCAGCGATTTTAGCCTCAATTGAACTGATTCACTCTACGGAACGCGGCAAGAACCTCGAGTCTTTTGGGCTTTTGTTCAGTTGAGAAAGTCTCTAAAACCTGCAGCTGCAGCGAGGGTCGAAGCAGTTTAAACGAGGCTAAAACAGACGCTGAAACGATCAAAATGGAGTTTATGGAGTCTAAATGTGCAGGTTTGAGTTAAAAATGTGAACGAAACAAAAAAACAACTCCAGGTGAGTTTGTGATGAGGAAACTTTCAGAATCTCCGTTTTTGTGTTGCAAAACTAAATGATCAAACGTAGGATTTCTGTCGTCGAGCAGCCGTGCTTCAGGTCTCGAGAAGGTCTGAATAAGGCCCAGGAGAGATCTCTAGATGACTCAAACACGCACGGGCGACTCTCAAACCTCGTCGGGCAGCTTTTTGATGAGGAAACGGTTTAAAAGTAAAAAAGTAAAACTGAATAATGTCCGGTGTAGCGGATGTTTGAGACGAGCCGATGCCGAACATTCCCACAGTGACGGAAGTTCAGACTCGGACTCTGAGCAGGAACGTGCGGATCTCCATCGGCCTCAGAGTCACCTCCCAAAACGAAGGGTCCACAGACGTCTTCCGCACCGGCTTCTCCCCTGGAAAACAATCGAAAAAATCCGGTAAAATAAGCCGTCCAAACTCCAAACTGTGTGCCGTGTCCTGCACCTGTCTCGGGCGTCCAGTCAAATCTCTTCACGTCGTCTTTCCACTGATTGGCCGAGAGGTTGAGCTCGGAGAAGCCCAGGACCTGCAGCGTGGAAAACAACTTCTGCGAAAACAAAACCGAGTTCACGTGAGACCAGAGCCGCGACCGGCGCCCGATTTTAAAGAGACAAAAAAAAGACGCGAGATGCGAAAATCAACGCATTTCACATCTAAAAGTGCCTCCGTCGAGCGCTTTTCTCCATGAAGATGTTCCGCAGTGTGACTTTAAACCTTTGTATTGTCATGGAGACCAAACCAGAGCAAGTCCCAGGTCAGATCTGTGGAGAGGCGACCCCGCTCACTGTCAGTGTTTCTGAGCTCTGAAACCGCCTGTGACTGAATAAACGTAAAGTTGAGCTGTTTAAAGTCACACTGCGGAACATTCCGGGCAAAGCTGTGACGTCTCCATAGAAACAAGCAGGCGACAGAGCCTCAACCGAAAAGTTACACAGTGCAGCTTTAAGTCTTGAGTGTGGGGTCGTCCTGAATGTGTTTAGAACGATCTGGAGCCAGAGCAGAACAAGTGTAAGAGCAAAGAGACGGTTTAGTCCTGGTTTAGTCCTGGTTTAGTCCTGGTTTAGTCCTGGTTTAGACCTGGTTTAGACCTGGTTTAGACCTGGTTTAGACCTGGTTTAGTCCTGGTTTAGTCCTGGTTTAGTCCTGGTTTAGTCCTGGTTTAGTCCTGGTTTAGACCTGGTTTAGACCTGGTTTAGACCTGACATAGTCCTGGTTTAGACCTGGTTTAGACCTGGTTTAGACCTGGTTTAGACCTGGTTTAGTCCTGGTTTAGTCCTGGTTTAGACCTGGTTTAGACCTGGTTTAGACCTGGTTTAGTCCTGGTTTAGACCTGGTTTAGTCCTGGTTTAGTCCTGGTTTAGACCTGGTTTAGACCTGGTTTAGACCTGGTTTAGTCCTGGTTTAGACCTGGTTTAGACCTGGTTTAGACCTGACATAGTCCTGGTTTAGACCTGGTTTAGACCTGGTTTAGTCCTGGTTTAGTCCTGGTTTAGACCTGGTTTAGACCTGGTTTAGACCTGACATAGTCCTGGTTTAGACCTGGTTTAGACCTGGTTTAGACCTGGTTTAGTCCTGGTTTAGTCCTGGTTTAGTCCTGGTTTAGTCCTGGTTTAGACCTGGTTTAGACCTGGTTTAGACCTGGTTTAGACCTGGTTTAGTCCTGGTTTAGTCCTGGTTTAGTCCTGGTTTAGTCCTGGTTTAGTCCTGGTTTAGACCTGGTTTAGTCCTGGTTTAGACCTGGTTTAGACCTGGTTTAGTCCTGGTTTAATCCTGGTTTAGTCCTGGTTTAGACCTGGTTTAGACCTGGTTTAGACCTGGTTTAGACCTGGTTTAGACCTGACATAGTCCTGGTTTAGACCTGGTTTAGACCTGGTTTAGACCTGGTTTAGTCCTGGTTTAGTCCTGGTTTAGTCCTGGTTTAGACCTGGTTTAGACCTGGTTTAGTCCTGGTTTAGACCTGGTTTAGACCTGGTTTAGACCTGGTTTAGACCTGGTTTAGACCTGGTTTAGTCCTGGTTTAGACCTGGTTTAGACCTGGTTTAGACCTGGTTTAGACCTGGTTTAGACCTGGTTTAGACCTGGTTTAGTCCTGGTTTAGTCCTGGTTTAGTCCTGGTTTAGACCTGGTTTAGACCTGGTTTAGACCTGGTTTAGACCTGGTTTAGTCCTGGTTTAGTCCTGGTTTAGTCCTGGTTTAGTCCTGGTTTAGTCCTGGTTTAGTCCTGGTTTAGACCTGGTTTAGACCTGGTTTAGACCTGACATAGTCCTGGTTTAGACCTGGTTTAGACCTGGTTTAGACCTGGTTTAGTCCTGGTTTAGTCCTGGTTTAGTCCTGGTTTAGACCTGGTTTAGACCTGGTTTAGACCTGGTTTAGTCCTGGTTTAGACCTGGTTTAGTCCTGGTTTAGTCCTGGTTTAGACCTGGTTTAGACCTGGTTTAGACCTGGTTTAGTCCTGGTTTAGTCCTGGTTTAGACCTGGTTTAGACCTGGTTTAGACCTGACATAGTCCTGGTTTAGACCTGGTTTAGTCCTGGTTTAGTCCTGGTTTAGACCTGGTTTAGACCTGACATAGTCCTGGTTTAGACCTGGTTTAGACCTGGTTTAGACCTGGTTTAGTCCTGGTTTAGTCCTGGTTTAGTCCTGGTTTAGTCCTGGTTTAGACCTGGTTTAGACCTGGTTTAGTCCTGGTTTAGACCTGGTTTAGACCTGGTTTAGTCCTGGTTTAATCCTGGTTTAGTCCTGGTTTAGACCTGGTTTAGACCTGGTTTAGACCTGGTTTAGACCTGACATAGTCCTGGTTTAGACCTGGTTTAGACCTGGTTTAGTCCTGGTTTAGTCCTGGTTTAGTCCTGGTTTAGTCCTGGTTTAGACCTGGTTTAGACCTGGTTTAGTCCTGGTTTAGACCTGGTTTTACCTGGTTTAGACCTGGTTTAGACCTGGTTTAGACCTGGTTTAGTCCTGGTTTAGACCTGGTTTAGACCTGGTTTAGACCTGGTTTAGACCTGGTTTAGACCTGGTTTAGACCTGGTTTAGACCTGGTTTAGTCCTGGTTTAGACCTGGTTTAGACCTGGTTTAGACCTGGTTTAGACCTGGTTTAGTCCTGGTTTAGTCCTGGTTTAGTCCTGGTTTAGTCCTGGTTTAGACCTGGTTTAGACCTGGTTTAGACCTGGTTTAGTCCTGGTTTAGACCTGGTTTAGACCTGGTTTAGACCTGGTTTAGACCTGGTTTAGACCTGGTTTAGACCTGGTTTAGACCTGACATAGTCCTGGTTTAGACCTGGTTTAGACCTGGTTTAGACCTGGTTTAGTCCTGGTTTAGTCCTGGTTTAGTCCTGGTTTAGTCCTGGTTTAGACCTGGTTTAGTCCTGGTTTAGACCTGGTTTAGACCTGGTTTAGACCTGGTTTAGACCTGGTTTAGTCCTGGTTTAGACCTGGTTTAGACCTGGTTTAGACCTGGTTTAGACCTGGTTTAGACCTGGTTTAGACCTGGTTTAGTCCTGGTTTAGACCTGGTTTAGACCTGGTTTAGACCTGGTTTAGACCTGGTTTAGTCCTGGTTTAGACCTGGTTTAGACCTGGTTTAGTCCTGGTTTAGACCTGGTTTAGACCTGGTTTAGACCTGGTTTAGACCTGGTTTAGACCTGGTTTAGACCTGGTTTAGTCCTGGTTTAGACCTGGTTTAGACCTGGTTTAGACCTGGTTTAGACCTGGTTTAGACCTGGTTTAGTCCTGGTTTAGACCTGGTTTAGACCTGGTTTAGACCTGGTTTAGACCTGGTTTAGACCTGGTTTAGTCCTGGTTTAGACCTGGTTTAGACCTGGTTTAGACCTGGTTTAGACCTGGTTTAGACCTGGTTTAGACCTGGTTTAGTCCTGGTTTAGACCTGGTTTAGTCCTGGTTTAGACCTGGTTTAGACCTGGTTTAGACCTGGTTTTAGACCTGGTTTAGTCCTGGTTTAGACCTGGTTCAGACCTGGTTCAGACCTGGTTCAGACCTGGTTCAGACCTGGTTTAGACCTGGTTTAGTCCTGGTTTAGACCTGGTTTAGACCTGGTTTAGACCTGGTTCAGACCTGGTTTAGACCTGGTTTAGACCTGGTTTAGACCTGGTTCAGTCCTGGTTTAGACCTGGTTTAGACCTGGTTTAGACCTGGTTTAGACCTGGTTTAGACCTGGTTTAGACCTGGTTTAGTCCTGGTTTAGACCTGGTTTAGACCTGGTTTAGACCTGGTTTAGACCTGGTTCAGACCTGGTTTAGTCCTGGTTTAGACCTGGTTTAGACCTGGTTCAGACCTGGTTTAGACCTGGTTCAGACCTGGTTCAGACCTGGTTTAGACCTGGTTTAGACCTGGTTTAGACCTGGTTCAGACCTGGTTCAGACCTGGTTCAGACCTGGTTTAGTCCTGGTTTAGACCTGGTTTAGACCTGGTTTAGACCTGGTTCAGACCTGGTTCAGACCTGGTTCAGACCTGGTTTAGTCCTGGTTTAGTCCTGGTTTAGACCTGGTTCAGACCTGGTCCACACTTGTTTTCGTTGTGGATACAGTGTCCGTTCACACTAATCCGATGGAAAACGGCTCCGGAGACGGAACGATCTGGATACAGCAGCTCCCACGGATTCGCCTGAGCACAGATCTGATCCGGCGCCGTGTGGACGTCTGAAAACTCTGATACTCTGACGTAGAAGCTCTGGTCGTCGTCCTCATAGACCGGTTTCAAAGTGTGTAAACATTATGTGCTCTTCTGGTATGTGCAGGTACAGTTATCCGACCCTTACACACTGCCTGATCATGAGTGGGAAGAGGACATATCAAAAATACCTCCAACTGAACGGCCCCACATTTATATGTACCTCATAAATTCACCAAGCGCGTGGACGAAGGAGAATTTAAGAGCATAAGTCTTTAGAAGTGTTCGTGGAATGTGGTCGTGTCCAACCTTTGAGGACGCACAAAATAACAAATGAAAGTGAATTTTGTATCGTCAAAGCCGGAGTTTTACCAAGTCAAAGGCCACACAAGGACATAAGACCACAGGATCTGTTCTGACATATAGTCTATAAACACCTCATATAAAGTGATCACTGCAAACACGAGTCTGGTCAGTCAAGTCCTCGGCCCAGTTTTCTCGTTTGTGGCTCGTGTCCACAGACGAGGTGCTGTTTAAATGCACCTTTTCCTTTCGGAATCCGATAAAAAATCAGTCCGTTTCCTTTGACCTGCCTGTTCGTACAATCACCGGCACAACACGACGGCATTTTGGTGCAATACAAGCAGCTCGAATTTCACCTTCCTGAACGAACAAACCGCCATAAAAACAGTTTGTTTTGGGTCCGAGTTGCGCAGGTGCTCATCATATATGTGGGACGGGTCATGAAATCCGCCTATTGGACCGCATGACTGTGACCTGCTCCTTCCTGATTCGCTGGTTCGTGGAATCGAGCGTGCGACGCTATTGCGGAAAAGTTTAAACAAACCCGAGACAAACGGGAAACGGCTTCGGTCCAGGAAAAGATGTTTCCACACTTGATTCTTCCTCAGCTCAAAATCGGCCGCTGCAACTTCCACAGAACTACGGAAACTTTAGACACTGAGGGATTACGACACAGAGACTCGAAGAGGAAAGAAAGTTCTGCCATGTAACGTGGAGAATCACAGGAGGTCGTCTAAAGAACGAGGATTTCTCAGCATTTCCCTCAGCACTAGTTTGTTCTGTACCTGCAGATTGACCGTCACAGGTTCTGAGTGGGTTCGACTCTCGCCGCTCTGGAACTGATGCTCGAGCCTCAGCAGCACCGAGTCCGAGTCCCACTGAGACAGAGTGAGCAGGTGAACAGCAGGGGGCAGCGCAGCCTGGAGCCCGGAGAACTACACGCCGAAAAAACACAAAGAAGCGGATGAATAAACGTACAAACAAACGCACCAACAAATGCACAAAGAAACGCACAGAGGCAAACGCAGGAACGAACACATGAAGAAATGCACAAACACACCAACAAACACAGGAACGCACGCACCAACAAACGCACCAACAAACACACGAACAAACGCACCAACAAACACACGAACAAATGCACCAACAAAGAAACGCACAGAGACAAACGCATGAACGAACACATGAAGAAATGCACCAACAAACGCACCAACAAACACACGAACAAACGCACCAACAAACGCACCAACAAACACACCAACAAACGCACCAACAAACGCACCAACAAACGCACCAACAAACACACGAACAAACGCACCAACAAACGCACCAACAAACGCACAAATAAACGCACCAACAAACAAACGCACAGAGACAAACGCATGAACGAACACATGAAGAAATGCACCAACAAACGCACCAACAAACACACGAACAAACGCACCAACAAACACACGAACGCACCAACAAACACACGAACAAATGCACCAACAAACGCACCAACAAACGCACCAACAAACGCACCAACAAACGCACCAACAAATGCACCAACAAAGAAACGTACAAATGAACACAAACGCACAAACAAACACACCAACAAAGAAACGTACAAATGAACACAAACGCACAAATAAATGCACCAACAAACAAACGCACCAAAACACACAAATGAACGCACAAACACACCAACAAACACGTGAATAAATGCACCAACACACGAACAAACGCACCAACAAAGAAACACACCAACAAATGCACAAACAAACAAAGAAACGCACCAACAAACAAAGAAACACACAAACAAAGAAACACACCAACACAGAGACAGAAGGGGACATTTGTCACTGGCCGTGTCTTTTCTTTTTCGCTTCCTTCTTTAGTTTGAGTCACATGTTTGAGTGATCCTCTGTTCTGTATTTGAGGCTTGGGTAAAACTCACTTACATAGAATTATTTTTATTGACGTAGCAGAACTTTTACAACTGGAAGAGGAACCAAAACTTTTACTCAAGAGACAAAGGCCACGTTTACATTATGTTTAATTCTGAATCAATAGTTTGGAATTAAAATCTTCTCCTTGGAGTTCACATGGAAATAATAATTCTGAATTGAGGTTTCCATAGAAACAGGTTAAATGGTCTTTATTTAATTCCTCTCAGCCTCTGGGGGTGGGGAAGGTGCTGATTGGACAGCGACACAAACGTATTTCCATCTTTGGGAAGAAAACCCACACTTCAGCTGCTCCCGGCTTTTCTGTCATCTCGGTTTGTCGTTTCGCCGCCGACACAAACACGATCAGAACTTTTCCCGCAGTGGTTCTGATGATAATGAAGCAGCAGCTGGAGAGTTCCCTCCTCACGCTTTACGTCTGTGAGCTGAGGAGGAGAAGGGAAGAGTGTGGGAGAAGGAGGAAGAAGACAAACTGAGTCTGAGGCTGCCACACCTCAGCCCACTCCCACATCCCGCTCACAAATCCAAAGAGACATGGAGGAAAGTCCCGAGAGACGACTGGAGGAGCCGGATCGAAGGACGAGCCAACGAGCACCAACCACCGGGATTATTGTGAAGAAGAAGAAACGTTTACGTGATCCAGGAAGAAATTCATTCGGCTTTAAAATAATCGGAATAAACCCACTGACTTCAGGATTAAGTTTAATTCCAAATAATAATTTTCATTAGAATTAAGTGTTTACATGGACTTTGTTTTATTTGGAATTAAATTATTTTTATTTGGACTTAAAGCTTCATGTAAATGTGGCAAATATGAATTTAAAAACAATTTCACTAAAATCATTTGGATAATTTTAGTCCAGGATCAGGAAATCTCAACTGAACTAATGGTAAAAGGAGCTGTTCACTTGAAAACGACCACTTCATGACATCACGAGGTGGAACAGAGCGTTTGGAGCTGTGGAGATGTGAACAGAGGAATAATAAAGAGTCACTCAAACATGTGAATGAAACAAACACGACTCCAGCTTTGGTTTTGATGAGGAACATGAGAACATTGCTTAAAGATCAGGACAAGAGTAAATTTGGTGCGTTCTGGGACCTTTAAAGCATAAAGCAGACAGGGCTAACCACTCTGCCGCTCCACAGATCAGACTCACGGTGAGCCTGGCGCTGGGCTCCGGTTTCCCTCTGGTGAAGGACAGCAGAGGCTGCAGTACCATCTCCTGCCCGAGGGGGCGGTGTTTGTCTGCGGCGCTCTTGGGGGGGTCCAGGGACAGGAGCAGAGTCCCACGGACGACCAGACCCTCGGGAAACAGATCCGACGTTTCATTCAGAGGCTCCGCCACACCGCGAACGTCATCGTACAAGAGGCGACGGTGAAGCTGCGGCACAGACGACAGACGGGAAATAAGAGAGAAAATAGAAAAGACATAAGAACGGGTTAAAGGAGGTGGGAATAGTCGTAGTAGTAGAGACGCCGGTGAAGCTGAGGCAGAGACGGCCCATGGACAGGAAATAGATTAAATTAAATTTAAAAAATAATTAAGAATTAAAGCCGCAAGCGGCATCACACGGCCCTCGCAGGCTGTGCTTTGCACTCGGCCGACCCGGCGCTCCCCCGGGAGGCGCCGACGCTCCCCCGGGTGGTGCTGACGCTCCCCCGGGTGGTGCTGATGAGCCTCTTGTCTCTGTGTGTTTGTGGCTTTGGGCTGAACTTGTCACTAAACACATAAAGTCCACACACACTGGAGATACTGATGTACTAACATAGACAAACATGGACACTTTGGGACATCGCCATGGCAACACCATGCAAAATACAACTTTGGCCCTCCAGACTTTTTTGTTCGGACTGACCTGAAGAATCACTGTGCCAAATTTCACTTTCTTCAATGAAACTAATAAGGCGCTATATCACTTTAAAAAGTAAGAAATTGTTGAAATTTTCCCATTAGGATAACATGCAGGCTTTGGCGCATCGCCATGGCAACCCTGTGAAATATACCATATGGTTGTCATTGACTTTTTTGATCGGGATGACATGAAGAGTCATTGTGCCAAATTTGAGAATATTCAGTGAAAGTAAAACATTTTTCATGAATGGGAATTTATCTGATCTTTCCCATTAGGATAACATTGGAGCTTTCGCGCATCACCATGGCAACACAGTTAAAAATACCAAATGGTTTACATTGAGTTTTTTGATTGAGATGACCTAAAGTAATTTTGGGGCAAATTTTGTACACTTTAGAAAAACTAAAATTTGGCCCTACATGCAATTTTTGTTGTGTCCTGCAGGGGGCGCTATCACACCATTTTTGCTCGTGTCACAATTAGTCGACTTTGGCACGAAAGTGATTCAAATTTGAGGCCAACCAAACTGTCTGGCCAAATGGGAACAAATTCAGACATTGGAAAATTGCAAAAAGCTGCACAAATTTTGCAGCTTCGCCGCACGTAAACCGTGACGGTTATGAAAAGTTCAGCTGTGGTTTGATGCCCGACTTCTGTCGCTGATGTACGGCGATTTTCACCCCTGTGGGTGAAGAGCCTTCAGAGGAGTTTGTTCAAATGCGACGTGAGCGAAAATGCTGACAAATGTTGACGACGACTTGTTAGCAAGAACAGATATGCATGTCCCATGCGCTCGGCATGGGTTGCTAGGATACTGCTGTTCACACAGGGGGCGATCGAGGGACGAAGTTGACAAAAGTAGGGGCTCGGGCCTATTAAGAAGCGTCTGAAGGTGTAAACATGTCACACGTGCCTCACCATGATCTCCAGGGAGCCGTTGTGGAGGCTGCTCCCGCCCTGAGAGCGGTCGCTCACCACCGTCAGCTGGTTCAGCTCATCCTGCACAAAACACAAGGCCAATCAGAGTCTGGTGATTCTGAGTGTTCAGAGCCACAACTGCCCTGGGACGAACCACTGAGGACGAAGATCAACACCTTTCTGTTATTATTAGTAGTTGTAGTAGCAGTAGCAGTAGTTGTAGTTGTAGTTGCAGTAGTAGTAGAAAAAGTAGAAGTAGAAGTAGTAGTAGAAGTAGTAGTAGTAGTAGTAGTAGTAGTAGTAGTAGTAGTAGTAGTAGTAGTAGTAGTAGTAGCAGTAGCTGTAGCTGTAGTAGTAAAGTGGATGTGGAAATGGTTCTAGTGAAAGTGTGCGGAGTTTAAAAACCCAGTGGAGCACTTCCTGTATGAGCTCTCAATGACATCACAAGGTGGAACAGGGCGTTTTCAGCGTGAGAGAAGAGCTCAGTGTAAATGTGCAGGTTTGTGCGTTAAACGTGTGAGAAGGAAACAAAACACGACTCGAGGTGTTTGTGTCGGGGAAACAGACGTAAATATGATGTGGTCAAAGGTCTCACAATAACATCAACAGAGGGAACTACAGAGACCATGATGCTTTGCTCCGTTTCCCTGCAGATACATGGATGTCCTGAGTCTCACCGTGATGAACGCTCTGGAGTTTATGGGGTAGTAGTTTCCAGCGATGGGCTCAGACTGCCTCAGGTCCCACGTCGGGCGGAAATCTTTCCTGAAGCAGAAAATAAAGAAAACATAAATACAACTTCAACCGAAAGCCTCCAGACGGCCGTTTGTGTTCTGTTCAGCTCTGCTCGGGGCGTCTGTAAACTCTAAATCAGTGGTCCCAACCCCCGGCCGCCATAATTAATTATTTCTGTTGTATTTATTATCTCAGTCTGAACAGTCTTTTATTTTGAAAAATCTTTTCAAAACCCGTCACACCCCCTAAAAAGGCTGTAACGTTAGAAAAACTACACGACCTGGTCACAAACAGGAAGGAAAACAATTTGTACGAAACTGAGATGTCCAGTTTGGAGGAGCCAGAGTGCGGCACATCTGCACCGATGCCCCCGCACCGGGAAAACACAGAACACAGTCCAATTCAAAACACACGGAGAATCAGCGACAAGGACCACGGACAGCGACGCGGCACATCTGCACCGATGCCCCCGCACGAGGAAAACACAGAACACAGTCCAATTCAAAACACACGGAGAATCAGCGACAAGGACCACGGACAGCGCCACTCCCACATCCACAAACACACGGAGCAGCAGAACGCGCACCCGCCTCATCACCAACACACACCCCCTGGACCCGCTCTCCCCGCCAAAACCGCAGCTACACCGCGCGACCCGCAAACAGCGACGGCGCCCTGACCGCAGCCCGACAGGTGCGAACGCCCTGACCGCAGCCCGACAGGTGCGAACGCCCTGACCGCAGCCCGACAGGTGCGAACGCCCTGACCGCAGCCCGACAGGTGCGAACGCCCTGACCGCAGCCCGACGGGTGCGAACGCAGAACTCCAGGAAACCGAGTCCGAGCCCAACCCGAAAGTCCCAGCGCGAGGCCCCGGGTACAACGGGAGCTGGGGCGAGAAACACAGACTCGCTGCAGATCACTGGACGTCCCTCAGTCCTGAACGTCCTCAGGTCACAGCTCATTATTCACCCGTTATTTACTGTTCTGTCCCCAGTTATCGTCTCAAACCCTGGTCCTGGACGAGTCACTGTCTGCGCGTCGAGAACATTTCTTCACTCGTTTGCTCACACTGTAACACACGACTCTGCACAGGCTCCTGCAGATTGAAAATGTAGATCTGTGTCGCTCAACAGTTCGGAGATTGAGACGCCCGAATACTGAACACGGGGATTTCGCACTCGTCCTGATCTAAATGACTCCACGACGTCTGAGGGTTTTGTGCACATTCCCACGGGAAAAGACAGTAAAATATGATCGTTTTAGTAGAGCTGTCCACCGATTAACATATTTAATCACGATTAATCTCACGAATGTCATAGTTAACTCACATTTTTTGTCCCTTAGTCATTTTAATCCTCTTATCCACATACTAAAGTGGACAGGCTTTGTGCAAATGTTCTTTTTTGTCTTTTTCAGAACTTTCAGTGTGAGTGAACCGTGGTGACGTAATCTCCGTCGTGCATTTTGGCAACAGAAGTGTGAAAGGATCATCGTCAAAACATCGAGAATATTTCCTCAACAAACTGACTTTGACAAACGGCGTCCGACCGCCAGATCCTCGTGCGACCAGCGAGTAAAACTTTCAAACTTTATTCCGCCGGTAAAATATCGATTCCGACAAACACACACAGAACAAGCAGACGTTTTGGTGCTGGAAATGTCTTTATCTCCGTCGTCTTCTGTCCGTGTGAATCAGAACGAACGGGGAACAATGACACTTCTGCTGCCAAAACGTACATGGGTGTGTGTCGCTGTCCGTGGTCCTGGTCGCAGATTCGTCGTATGTTCTGAAGTGGACTTTGTTTCCTCGAGCGCGTTGCTTCGGCGTGTGCAGGTGTGTCGTGCTTTGGCCCAGCTCCTCCAAACGGGACTCGTCAGTTTCGGACAAAGTGTTTCTTTCCCGTTTACCGCCGGATCCTGTCGTTTTTCTCACTTTACTTTTACTGTGTCGCTCTTCTACTAAACACCTGATGGAGGTGAAAATTATCCGAAATAATCATAACAGCCTCATGAGAACTGAACAGACGCTCGAGTTACGTGAAAGAAACTAAAATTCCATGACTTTTCCAGGATTTCAATTTGTACACATACTAATACTATACAAAGAAATACTACAAATACAAATACTACAAATACAAATACTTCAAACTAAAGCCGGGTACTGAACACTGCAAATGCAAATACTTACATACAAATACTATGGGGAGAAATCCACAAACACAGACACAAACTAAACCAGGACTAAACCAGAGATGAACCAGGACTAAACCAGGACTAAACCAGAGATGAACCAGGACTAAACCAGGACTAAACCAGGACTAAACCAGGTCTAAACCAGGTCTAAACCAGGTCTAAACCAGGTCTAAACCAGGTCTAAACCAGGTCTAAACAAGGACTAAACCAGGACTAAACCAGGTCTAAACCAGAACTAAACCAGGTCTAAACTAGGACCAAACCAGGTCTAAACCAGGTCTAAACCAGGATTGAACCAGGACTAAACCAGGACTAAACCAGAGATGAACCAGGACTAAACCAGAGATGAACCAGGACTAAACCAGAGATGAACCAGGACTAAACCAGGACTAAACCAGGACTAAACCAGGTCTAAACCAGGACTAAACCAGGACTAAACAGGGACTAAACCAGGTCTAAACAAGGTCTAAACCAGGTCTAAACCAGGACTAAACCAGGTCTAAACCAGGACTAAACCAGGTCTAAACCAGGTCTAAACCAGGTCTAAACCAGGTTTGAACCAGGACTAAACCAGGACTAAACCAGAGATGAACCAGGACTAAACCAGGACTAAACCAGAGATGAACCAGGACTAAACCTGGACTAAACCTGGACTAAACCAGATCTAAACCAGGTCAAAACCAGGACTGAACCAGGACTAAACCAGGACTAAACCAGGACTAAACAAGGACTAAACAAGGACTAAACAAGGACTAAACCAGGTCTAACCCGGGACTAAAATAGAACTATATCAGGTCTAAACCGGGACTATATGAGGTCTATTTCAGGTTAGGACGCTTACAGACATCGCCCAGCGCCCCCTGCAGGACACAGAGGACACAGAGGAGACACCTTTGTCCTGAGGGCTGTTATTCCCGCACTGACTCGCCCCGTGGACTCTGAGCTTTTCCGCGATTCCTGTCATTTGTTTAAACGGCCCTCGGGACAAACCCGGAGACCCTGACGGAGCCCCGGAGCGTTCGTCACCTTCTCCGGAGCAGCTCGCGTCCGTTGGAGTCGGTGAAGAAAACTCCTCCAGATTTGATGTTGGTGTCGAGTCGGGTGATCACCTCCTTCCCCAAATCATCCCTGAAACACAGGAGAGTCTGAGAGCACAAACTCCCCCAAAAAACCCCCACGGTTCATCTTCAAACGGGGACATTTCTGCTCCGGTCACGTCTTTGGGGTCGAATAAAAACACCACTTTCTGAAGAGACTGTGAGAAACTCGTCTGACTTCAGTTTATTTCCGACATGTGATTAAGTTTGGACTGAGCTCTTTTCAGGACCAGATTTTCACGGACTGGAGGTCGAAGAGGAGCAGCTTAATCCTGTTTTAGTCCTGGTTTAGACCTGGTTTAGTCCAGGTTTAAAAGCAGGTCTAAACCAGGTCTAAAACAGGTCTATACCAGGTCGAAACCAGGTCTAAACCAGGTCTAAACCAGGACTAAACCAGGTCTAAACCAGGTCTAAACCAGGTCTAAAACCAGGTCTAAATCAGGACTAAAACCAGGTCTAAATCAGGACTAAAACCAGGTCTAAATCAGGACTAAAACCAGGTCTAAATCAGGACTAAAACCAGGTCTAAATCAGGACTAAAACCAGGTCTAAATCAGGACTAAAACCAGGTCTAAATCAGGACTAAAACCAGGTCTAAACCAGGTCTAAATCAGGACTAAATCAGGACTAAAACCAGGTCTAAACCAGGTCTAAATCAGGACTAAAAGCAGGTCTAAACCAGGTCTAAATCAGGACTAAAACCAGGTCTAAATCAGGACTAAAAGCAGGTCTAAACCAGGTCTAAATCAGGCCTAAAACGAGGTCTAAATCAGGCCTAAAACCAGGTCTAAACCAGGTCTAAACCAGGACTAAACCAGGTCTAAACCAGGTCTTAACCAGGACTAAAACCAGGTCTAAATCAGGACTAAAACCAGGTCTAAATCAGGACTAAAACCAGGTCTAAATCAGGACTAAAAGCAGGTCTAAACCAGGTCTAAATCAGGACTAAAACCAGGTCTAAACCAGGTCTAAATCAGGACTAAAAGCAGGTCTAAACCAGGTCTAAATCAGGACTAAAAGCAGGTCTAAACCAGGTCTAAATCAGGACTAAAACCAGGTCTAAATCAGGACTAAAAGCAGGTCTAAACCAGGTCTAAATCATGCCTAAAACCAGGTCTAAATCAGGACTAAAACCAGGTCTAAATCAGGACTAAAACCAGGTCTAAACCAGGTCTAAACCAGGTCTAAACCAGGTCTAAACCAGGTCTAAACCAGGTCTAAACCAGGTCTAAACCAGGTCTAAACCAGGTCTAAATCAGGACTAAAAGCAGGTCTAAACCAGGTCTAAATCAGGACTAAAACCAGGTCTAAATCAGGACTAAAACCAGGTCTAAATCAGGACTAAAACCAGGTCTAAACCAGGTCTGAATCAGGACTAAAACCAGTTCTAAACCAGGTCTAAATCAGGACTAAAAGCAGGTCTAAACCAGGTCTAAATCAGGACTAAAACCAGGTCTAAATCAGGACTAAAAGCAGGTCTAAATCAGGACTAAAAGCAGGTCTAAACCAGGTCTAAATCAGGACTAAAACCAGGTCTAAATCAGAACTAAAAGCAAGTCTAAATCAGGACTAAAACCAGGTCTAAACCAGGTCTAAATCAGGACTAAAAGCAGGTCTAAATCAGGACTAAAAGCAGGTCTAAATCAGGACTAAAACCAGGTCTAAACCAGGTCTAAATCAGGACTAAAAGCAGGTCTAAATCAAGACTAAACCAGGACTAAAACCAGGTCTAAATCAGGACTAAAAGCAGGTCTAAACCAGGACTAAACCAGGTCTAAAACCAGGTCTAAATCAGGACTAAAAGCAGGTCTAAACCAGGTCTAAATCAGGACTAAAACCAGGTCTAAATCAGGACTAAAACCAGTTCTAAACCAGGTCTAAATCAGGACTAAAAGCAGATCTAAACCAGGTCTAAATCAGGACTAAAAGCAGGTCTAAACCAGGTCTAAATCAGGACTAAAACCAGGTCTAAATCAGAACTAAAAGCAAGTCTAAATCAGGACTAAAACCAGGTCTAAATCAGGACTAAAAGCAGGTCTAAATCAGGACTAAAAGCAGGTCTAAATCAGGACTAAAACCAGGTCTAAACCAGGTCTAAACCAGGTCTAAATCAGGACTAAAACCAGGTCTAAACCAGGTCTGAATCAGGACTAAAACCAGTTCTAAACCAGGTCTAAATCAGGACTAAAACCAGGTCTAAACCAGGTCTAAACCAGGTCTAAATCAGGACTAAAACCAGGTCTAAACCAGGTCTGAATCAGGACTAAAACCAGTTCTAAACCAGGTCTAAATCAGGACTAAAACCAGGTCTAAATCAGGACTAAAACCAGGTCTAAATCAGGTCTAAATCAGGACTAAAACCAGGTCTAAACCAGGTCTAAACCAGGTCTAAATCAGGACTAAAACCAGGTCTAAATCAGGTCTAAATCAGGACTAAAACCAGGTCTAAATCAGGTCTAAATCAGGACTAAAACCAGGTCTAAACAAGGTCTAAACCAGGTCTAAATCAGGACTAAAACCAGGTCTAAACCAGGTCTGAATCAGGACTAAAACCAGTTCTAAACCAGGTCTAAATCAGGACTAAAACCAGGTCTAAATCAGGACTAAAACCAGGTCTAAATCAGGTCTAAATCAGGACTAAAGTAGGACTAAACCAGGTCTAAATCAGGACTAAAACCAGGTCTAAACCAGGTCTAAACCAGGTCTAAATCAGGACTAAAACCAGGTCTAAACCAGGTCTGAATCAGGACTAAAACCAGTTCTAAACCAGGTCTAAATCAGGACTAAAACCAGGTCTAAACCAGGTCTAAACCAGGTCTAAATCAGGACTAAAACCAGGTCTAAACCAGGTCTGAATCAGGACTAAAACCAGTTCTAAACCAGGTCTAAATCAGGACTAAAACCAGGTCTAAATCAGGACTAAAACCAGGTCTAAATCAGGTCTAAATCAGGACTAAACCAGGTCTAAACCAGGTCTAAACCAGGACTAAAGTAGGACTAAACCAGGACTGTAAAGTGACTATAGTGGCCGTATATGTGTTACTGGACTCGCACTGATATGGAAATGAGCTGTGAACAGAGGTGTGAATTATCGGCATTTAGCGGATCGTTAATTACCGCGGCGCACACGCATTTACCGCTAAAGACTAACAGCAGTAGTTTACTTACAGCACTTTCTGTACGGGCGAGAATATCGTACAAAAACACCATTAGGCCGAACGGCTCTTTAAATATGACGTAAAGAGGCAGAAGAACAGGAAATGTCGCCTAAACAAACCGACTGAAAATGTACAGGGAATTTTTCCGTCATAAATATATCGGCGATTCAGCTCCAACGCCCATTTTATCGGTTTATGGGCCCGAGAAGGACTCACCCTATGGGCACGGGGCCGATGGTCCACTCCAGCTCCAGGGCTCTGCTGCCCGAGTACAGACGCACCACCTGAGACGCCCACGGACTGAAGACCTGACGCAGCTCCTGCACCACCGACGTCTGCACAGAACCACAGCCACACGGGACATTACTGTGGGTTCTGTTTAAGTGGCACTACTCAAAGCTCCACTGTGTAAAACGACTCTGAGTCCATTTCATTTACCCCACACTGACTGAGGAACTACTTTTTAACCCTCGAGGAACATGTTTCTATAACCGCAGAACTTTAACGGTAAAAGACAGAAACGTCCTTTTCCCCTCTGAAAGTGCAGACATAGAGGTTTCCGTACATTTCTGCGGCTTTATCCTACGTCACACTCACGCTGTGTGATGACGGGAGCAAAACGAGTGTCCAACAGGAACTTTGTTTTCCCCAAACTCATGCGCTCCGTCCATTTTGATCGAGCCAAACTTTGCCAAAGAGTGAAGTGAGTCAAGATGGTCGACTCCTCTGACTGTGTGTGTTTAGAACGAGGGAAAAAGTCGCTCTAAGTGGAGTTTTTTCTCAAATAAATGGGAAATTACACATCTTGGTGTGTGTAATTGTGCATCTCTTTCTATTTTTATTTATTTACTTTATTATTTTATCAAAATGTGCAAATCCAAATGTAATTTCCTCCAGGGAAATGCAGAAGTGCTGTGGCTCTGGCCGTGGTCCTGACAGGAGCTGTTTCCAGGACTGGACCAGGAAAGTCATGGAGCCACTGCACTTTTTTTGTTTTTAGGGCAATAAGGAGATTTTTAATTTACTTACAGACTTGAGATTTTGCATTTTTGTAGCTCAGGCCCTAAATTAAGCATTTTTTATGTCCAAAAAGTTGTTTCTACATGTTTGCTGTGGGTTTTGTATAAAAGAGTGAGTTTTATTTTACACCTGTGCACCTGCTCTGTGCTGTACACCTGCTCTGTGCTGTGCACCTGCTCTGTGCTGTGCACCTGCTCTGTGCTGTGCACCTGCTCTGTGCTGTGCACCTGCCCTGTGCTGTGCACCTGCACTGTGCTGTGCACCTGCTCTGTGCTGTGCACCTGCTCTGTGCTGTAGACCTGCTCTGTGCTGTAGACCTGCTCTGTGCTGTGCACCTGCTCTGTGCTGTAGACCTGCTCTGTGCTGTAGACCTGCTCTGTGCTGTGCACCTGCTCTGTGCTCCTGCTCTGTGCTGTGCACCTGCTCTGTGCTCCTGCTCTGTGCTGTGCACCTGCTCTGTGCTGTACACCTGCTCTGTGCTGTGCACCTGCCCTGTGCTGTGCACCTGCCCTGTGCTGTGCACCTGCCCTGTGATGCACAGGCTGATGTGGTGAGGAAATACGATCGTACTCGACGAGTCCGAGACAAGAGCGAGACCTTAACGATCAATATATCGGGGCCCCTGATTTACACTATTCAAGGATCCTGTGCGTTTTCTTTTTCGTTCTTTCTGTAAATGTAAAGGACATGTTCCATCTCAAGGGGCTTCGCTTATAAACAAGTAAAACATTAAAATCTGCACATTTAAACCCTTAAACAAAAGAGGCAACGCCGCTGACTTCCACTGAACTCTAATGTTTGAATCTCTGGGAAAACTCTCTGGGAAAACTCTCGGGGAAAACTCTCGGGGAAAACTCTCGGGGAAAACTCTCGGGGAAAACTCTCGGGGAAAACTCTCGGGGAAAACTCTCGGGGAAAACTCTCGGGGAAAACTCTCGGGGAAAACTCTCGGGGAAAACTCTCGGGGAAAACTCTCGGGGAAAACTCTCGGGGAAAACTCTGTGGGAAAACTCTGTGGGAAAACTCTGTGGGAAAAGTGCTTCCAGAAGTTGTCACCTGTATAAGTTGAGTCTTGGCGGTTTTGCTGATGACAAAGGGGGTGGAGGAGTTTGGTCTGAAGATGTAGGCTCCAGACGGCTGGTTACTCTCACTGTTGTTCCCGTCGCTCCCATTGTACCTGAAATAAAATGGTTCAGTTATAAAACCACGAAAATAATCAGAATAATCACAAAACTGCCTTAAAATCCATCTGATTCGGTTTCATGTTATTAGAATTCTGACGGTTTGGTGCTGAGTCCCTGTGGTCAAAGTTTATCAAAGTTTTGCATCAGTTAAGCGACGGTTCGTGTAAAAAAAATGGAAAAGAAAAGTGCAAAAATACAGGAAGTAGCAACAGAATCATCAACACGGACACTTTTATTAAAATCCTAACACATAAAATAAAACTCTTTAAATTTCTTTTAATTAACTTAATTTTTCTATGTAGGATACTTCATTTTGTAGCATTGTTTTTTTACTTACTATTTTATTTTTAATTTTATTATTTTTAACTTAAATTTTTTTTTATTTAATTTAATTTTTTTATTTAATTTAATTTAATTTATTTATTTTATTTATTATTTTATTTTACTTTTTTGTTTATTATTCCTCAAAATTAGTTCTAGATCTCTTTCTAAACACAGAAGTTTCCTCTGCTCAAGTGTTTTATTTCTACTTTTGGACACGTTGTCAGTGAAATCCAACCGTCTTTTCCTGTTCTCGTCTTTTATCGTTAAATATTTCTGTGTCTTAGCGACGCAGATAAAACGGGGCAGGAAGTGGCGACGCTGCTGATCTGCACTCGGATTATTTACACACGAGGAGGGACTTTTCTCAACATTTAAAGCTCCTGTATGACACACTTTATTTTATTTGTTTATTATTTTAAACATTTTTATTCCGAAAAACCGACTCTTGTGAGCGTCAGTTCCAGTTTGAGAGAAAAAACTGCAGGTTTGTGTGTGAAACGTGTGAACGAAGATCAGAAAACAGTGTAAAAACAGTGTAAAAACAGTGTAAAAACAGTGTAAAAACAGTGTAAAAACAGTGTAACTTAGACGTATTCATACAGGAGGATACTCGAGTGTCTTGCTCAAAGGAACAACAGCAGGAGGTTCTGAACTGTGCACCCTCCGGTGAGAGGGACGAGTCACTCACCAGTAGAAGTTCTGGGTCAGGTCGATCCTCTGTTTGGTCTCCAGGTTCATGAGTCCAGACAAAAGACCAGAGTCCGGGTCAAAGGTCGCTCTGAGGAACTGCAACAGAAAAGACCGGGTTTAGACCGGGTTTAGGCCGGGTTTAGGCCGGGTTTAGGCCGGGTTTAGGCCGGGTTTAGGCCGGGTTTAGGCCGGGTTTAGGCCGGGTTTAGGCCGGGTTTAGACCGGGTTTAGACCGGGTTTAGACCGGGTTAAGACCGGGTTAAGACCGGGTTTAGACCGGGTTTAGGCCAGGTTTAGACCGGGTTTAGACCGGGTTTAGAATGGGTTTAGACCGGGTTTAGAACAGGTTTAGGCCAGGTTTAGACCCAGTTTAGACCCAGTTTTGACCCAGTTTTGACCCAGTTTTAGACCCAGTTTTAGACCCAGTTTAGACCCAGTTTTAGACCCAGTTTAGACCCAGTTTAGACCCAGTTTTAGACCCAGTTTGAACCCTGTTTGGACCCTGTTTGGACCCTGTTTGGACCCTGCTCAGACTTGACAAAAAATGAAATCTGAACTGCCAGACTAATACAAGACTCTCAGAACATGTTTGCAGATTTAAACAGGGTGAGGGGTTTTTAGCAGAATAAAACAGGACATTTGTCGTTTATGGAGGAAATGGTT
>CM068353.1:2860947-2948447 GCA_034769755.1 Odontamblyopus lacepedii
CTGGACCTGACTTTGGACACAAGTCTGGAAACGAGTCTGGACACAAGTCTGGACCTGACTTTGGACACAAGTCAGGACACGAGCCTGGACATGAGTCTGGACACGAGTCTGGACACGAGTCTGGACACGAGTCTGGACCTGACTTTGGACACGAGTCTGGACACGAGTCTGGACCTGACTTTGGACACGAGTCTGGACCTGACTTTGGACACGAGTCTGGAAACGAGTCTGGACACAAGTCTGGACCTGACTTTGGACACAAGTCTGGACCAGAGTCTGGACACGAGTCTGGACACGAGTCTGGGCACGAGTCTGGGCACGAGTCTGGACCTGACTTTGGACACGAGTCTGGAAACGAGTCTGGACACGAGTCAGGACACGAGCCTGGACACGAGTCAGGACACGAGTCTGGACACGAGTCTGGACACGAGTCTGGACCTGACTTTGGACACGAGTCTGGACACGAGTCTGGACCCGGTCGCCTGCACCTGGTCATCTGCGATCTGGAGGAATCGCTGAACCACGTCGTCCACGTTATAATCCTCCAGATCCGGGTCGTCTCTGATCGGAGCGTCGTCACAGGACTGATCCCAACAGAATCCGTCCGGAGGATTGTAGCCGTTTGGAAGGATCCCTGAAGAGGAAAGTAAAAATAATTCGAAACAGGGCTGAGTTTAGCCTGTCAAATTTCAGATTTATTCGAAATAATCCGTCAATTGATGCTATATATTTAAATGTTACTGCTTCTACAAAATGGACTGTTTTTTCATGAATTTCCCACTGTATTAGTATTATTATTGTGTATTTTTAGGACTGTTATTTTTAGGATGCCTATGAACATGTGGCAGGGGCTAAACTCGGGTATATTCACATGTGTTGTAAAGTTTATTAATGTGCATTGTCACTCTTACCAAAGAAATAAAAATGAAATGCTCATTTTTTTTAGGCGCTTTGACGATTTAAAGTTTTTAAAGTTCATGTTGTAAAAATACAGAAGGATCCGACAAAACCGAACCTCTCTGAAGCTGTGGAGGTCCTGAAGAAGCACAGACACAAGAGGCGTCTTATCCGACTCTGATTACACACCCCTGATATTAACACATATGTACTAGTAGTAGTAGTAGTAGTAGTAATAATAGTAGTAGACAGTAGTAGTAGTAGTAGTAGTACACAGTAGTAGTAGTAGTAGTATAGTACAGTACAGTACCGGTGAAGAGGTCGGCTGTGGGGGGGGTCAGGCTCTCTGAGGCTCTCCACAGCAGCTCCTGGTTCAAGTTCCTCCGTCTCTGTTCTCGGTCCTGATAATCCACCCGACCGAAGAAGAACCCGTCATACCCCATCTGTGCACACCCACATACAGGGATTATATATACTGTCATATATACTGTATGTTCTGTACACACCCACATACAGGGATTATATATACTGTCATATATATACTGTATGTTCTGTACACACCCACATACAGGGATTATATATACTGTCATATATATACTGTATGTTCTGTACACACCCACATACAGGGATTATATATACTGTCATATATATACTGTATGTTCTGTACACACCCACATACAGGGATTATATATACTGTATGTTCTGTACACACCCACATACAGGGATTATATATACTGTCATATATATACTGTATGTTCTGTACACACCCACATACAGGGATTATATATACTGTCATATACTGTATGTTCTGTACACACCCACATACAGGGATTATATATACTGTCATATATATACTGTATGTTCTGTACACACCCACATACAGGGATTATATATACTGTATGTTCTGTACACACCCACATACAGGGATTATATATACTGTCATATATATACTGTATGTTCTGTACACACCCACATACAGGGATTATATATACTGTCATATATACTGTATGTTCTGTACACACCCACATACAGGGATTATATATACTGTCATATATACTGTATGTTCTGTACACACCCACATACAGGGATTATATATACTGTCATATATACTGTATGTTCTGTACACACCCACATACAGGGATTATATATACTGTCATATATACTGTATGTTCTGTACACACCCACATACAGGGATTATATATACTGTCATATATATGCTATGTTATGTAGCACCAGTGCTGTCGTATGAAATATATATAGGCCTACTGTATTTGACATATTCTATGGTAGTAGCACTATCAACAATTCCAGAAACACTTTTGAAATATGATTAAATACACTGCGAAATTTAAACTCTTAATTTGAACCAGTTTCAAACATCAATATAAATTAAGAAGAATCAACAAAAATATAAATTTAAAGTGGAACTTGGGCCCGTTTGAAGCTAAAGTCCGTCACTAGAGGAGGTGGAATTCTGTCAGGAGCCAAAAAACGGCACAGATCAGTGTTTCCTCTGCGGAGATCTGACTGTGACACTGAGTCTGTCAAGGCAACAAATTAGTGTAGTGATGGGGGCAAGTTCTGAACTTCCACGTAACTTCCACAGGTCTAAACCAGGACTAAAACTAAGACTAAACCAGGACTAAAACTGGACTATCAGAATTTTGGACCAATCTGATCCTGACAACAGTAAAGAGGAGCAGAAAACTGACATTTGTTTAGGTAAAATCTACTTAAAAATGACCAAAACACAAAGAAAATGGGACTAGACCGAGACTAAACCAGGGACTAAACCAGGGACTAAACCAGGGACTAAACCAGGGACTAGCATGAGCATAGGCATAGGCTCAGAGCAGCAGGTCCAGACAGAGGGACGAGAAGATCCTGATGTGAGTCACTGGGAAAAAGCAGAGAAGGAGCCGGAAGAGCCTCCTGGAGCACTTCCTGTTTGGCACTCCGTGGAAATGCCGGTTCCTGGAGTGGGATTTGATCGAACAGGCAGTAGCAGCGTGTACCTGGGCGAACATGGCGGCGTGTACCTGGGCGAACATGGCGGCGTGTACCTG
Organism: Odontamblyopus lacepedii; assembly: GCA_034769755.1. Classification (NCBI taxonomy): domain Eukaryota; kingdom Metazoa; phylum Chordata; class Actinopteri; order Gobiiformes; family Gobiidae; genus Odontamblyopus; species Odontamblyopus lacepedii. The sequence continues at coordinate 2,863,911 of CM068353.1, forward strand.
GGCGAACATGGCGGCGTGTACCTGGGCGAACATGGCGGCGTGTACCTGGGCGAACATGGCGGCGTGCTCCCGGGCGTGTCCGAAGGGGTCAATGTGCCAGGCGACCCGCGGTCGCCCACACTCCCCGAACGTGGAGTTGAGGAAGCGCAGCCCCAGGGTCATCTGGTCGATCACGGAGCTGTAGTGGGTGGAGGCCTCGTCGCTCATGCACCAGCCGCCGTTCACGAACTCCAGACGCCCTGAAACACAGACCGAGACCGGGACTGAGACCAGGACTGAGACCAGGACTGAGACCAGGACTGGGACTGAGACCAGGACTGAGACCAGGACTGAGACCAGGACTGAGACCAGGACTGAGACCAGGACTGAGACCAGGACTGAGACCAGGACTGGGACTGAGACCAGGACTGAGACCGGGACTGAGACCGGGACTGAGACCAGGACCGGGACTGAGACCAGGACTGAGACCAGGACTGAGACCAGGGCAGGGCCAGAACAGAGGCCGGGACAGAGGGAGGACCGTACCAGGACCGTACCAGGACCACACCGGGACCAGACCGGGGCCAAACCGGGACCAGACCAGGACCACACCAGGTTTAAACCAGGACCACAGCAGGTTTAAACCAGGACCACAGCAGGTTTAAATCAGGACCACACCAGGACCACACCGGGACCAGACCGGGACCAGACCGGGGCCACACCGGGGCCACACCGGGACCACACCGGGACCACACCGGGACCACACCGGGACCACACCGGGACCACACCGGGACCACACCGGGACCACACCAGGACTCACCTTGGTTGATGAGCATCCTGACGTTGCTCTTCATGTCTTCATCCTGTCGTTTCCACCATCGGTAGAAAAACGCCGTCTCCACGTAGATGAAGCGTCGCTCCGGGTTCTTCAGGAGCTGCTCCACCACAGAGTCCAGGATGTACTGCACCCCGGCGTGCTGGATGTCGTTCCGGTCTGAGGACACAGGGGGCGCTAGTGAGGGCAAAGCTCGAGCACACAGAACCTCACAGAGACACTATCACTGCACTAGTTCAGAACTTGCCCCATCACTACACTAGTTCAGAACTTGCCCCCATCACTACACTAGTTCAGAACTTGCCCCCATCACTACACTAGTTCAGAACTTGCCCCCATCACTGCACTAGTTCAGAACTTGCCCCATCACTACACTAGTTCAGAACTTGCCCCCATCACTACACTAGTTCAGAACTTGCCCCCATCACTACACTAGTTCAGAACTTGCCCCCATCACTGCACTAGTTCAGAACTTGCCCCATCACTACACTAGTTCAGAACTTGCCCCCATCACTACACTAGTTCAGAACTTGCCCCCATCACTACTCTAGTTCAGAACTTGCCCCCATCACTGCACTAGTTCAGAACTTGCCCCATCACTACACTAGTTCAGAACTTGCCCCCATCACTACACTAGTTCAGAACTTGCCCCCATCACTACACTAGTTAAGAACTTGCCCCATCACTACACTAGTTAAGAACTTGCCCCATCACTACACTAGTTCAGAACTTGCCCCCATCACTACACTAGTTAAGAACTTGCCCCATCACTACACTAGTTCAGAACTTGCCCCATCACTACACTAGTTAAGAACTTGCCCCATCACTGTACTAGTTAAGAACTTGCCCCATCACTACACTAGTTAAAAACTTGCCCCATCACTACACTAGTTCAGAACTTGCCCCATCACTACACTAGTTCAGAACTTGCCCCATCACTACACTAGTTAAGAACTTGCCCCATCACTACACTAGTTCAGAACTTGCCCCATCACTACACTAGTTCAGAACTTGCCCCATCACTACACTAGTTCAGAACTTGCCCCATCACTGCACTAGTTAAGAACCAGGCAACACTGATCTGTGCCGTTTTTTGGCTTCTGACAGAATTCCAGTGTTTTGTGGCAGAAACAAAGACCGTTTTATTCGTGAAAGTGTCCAAAAGAGCCCTCGGTATTTCCCCGACTCTAAACCAGGTCTTTCTTCAAATAGGTGGAAGAAAAACCCGACAGAATCGCCCCGTCCTTCTGAGTCTCTGGGCGATTGCTGCTTTCTGTCGTGCTCGGGATTTGCGGGAAAAAAATTACCTCCACCTCGAGAAAGTGCGAAGAAACGGTCGATCGAATCGGGGTTCGGAAACACAAACTCGGGCTCGTTCGGTGAGGATCGAGACGGATTTACGTCGCAGCAGAAACGTCGGCGCTCGCGGCAAACGGGGAGAATCGTCTTTTGGTCGTTTTGATGTGTTCGGTCGTGTCTGTGCAGAGAAAGTGTCGTCCAAAAACTCGTGACGCGTCGTGAATCCAAGACAGTGAAGTTGAACGCTGTACTGTGCGACATTCTAGGCAACGCAATAAAAAGTGGAGGATACTCGGAAGTTACGGAATGCAGCTTTAAGGTTTCAGTAATCACGACAATTTTGGATTCTTGGGTTCAAATTTCTCACTAAATTTGCTTCGAACAAGAACTAAATGTTTAAATCATTCAGATATAAGTTAATTAAGTAAATAATTTCATTAAACTTAACGAGTCAACACAATGAATGATTTAAACTACAGGGTTTTTGAACAGTGTAATGCCAAAAAAAAACATTTTGAACTCTTGGAAATGGTTTTTAAATCGTTCAGAAATATCATAAATTACTGCAATAAACAATGTCAGATTTTTTTAATTCATCTAAACAAGTCAACACCATTTTTTTTACTTTATAATCTCAGTTTGAATGATCTAAACTGCACCGCAAAGACTAAAATTTAACTCGGTTCAGATGAAGTTTTCATCATGATTCGAGTCCATTTCACTCGGAAAGTCAAATGATCTGCCAGTGGAACCAGACTTTTTGTAGTTAAAATGTGAACATACATCTTACTACGCTTAAGGTAAGAGAAACAACAACTCTCTGCGCTAAAGATAAGAAACGAGACGAATGTTGCTTGAATGAAGAAAAACACTTATTCCACTGTCAGATTCAAGTTGAATCCGCTCAAATGAAGTCAAATGTTCTTAATTTTAGTCATTTTAATTTACCTAGATAGACTTTCTTGACATCTGACAGTCGACCATAGTCCGTATATATGAGTGGACGTAGCTAAAGTGTTAGCCGCCGCGGGCCAAACAGGAAGTGCTCCAGGAGGCTCTTGGGGCTCCTTCACATTAGGATCTTCTCGTCCCTCTGTCTGTACCTGCTGCTCTGAGCCTCGTCATTCTGGACTTAAACTGTTCGTCTGAAGCCGCCACACAGGATCCTGAACTTTTCATTTCTCTGTTTTGTTCCTAAATCAAGATCTGAACATAAATAACGGACCAATCAGACGCCTTCATTCCCCGAGGCCCCTCCCACTAGCGTTAGCAACAGGTTTGATTGACAGCTCGTTTCGTTGCTAAGTAAGTTCCCTTCCCGCTTTCCCCCGAGTGACGATTTCTGAAATAAAATGACAAAATATCTCAAACAATTACAACAGCTAATGTTACTAGAATCTCAACTAGCATAACTTAACTAGCATAAAGTAAAGTGAATTTCGTTGAATTGCGACTATTTTTCGTACGTAACAGAACAAACAACATAAATCAGTGACTTAAACTATTTAAAGTTTGATGCTAAAAGCTCAAAGTTTCTTCTTCTTCTGCAGAATCAGTAAATCCAGCGGCCTGTGCAGGTGCAGAGTATCTCCGCTCTGAGGAGGCGCCACATTTAACCTCCTCACTCGTGATTGGCTCTTGTGTTGCTATGATACTCGCGGGCGGATTTCCAAATATGGACCTGGCTCCAGATTCGCTCCTGTAACCGTGGCAACAGGAGCCTCGTTTGAGCGACGCTGTGGAGACGTCACTCACTCAGACTCAGAGAAACGGGATATGGGAGGGGCCTTGGGGAATGAAGGCGTCTGATTGGTCCGTTATTTCTGTTCAGATCTTGATTTAGGAACAAAACAGAGAAATGAAAAGTTCAGGATCCTGTGTCCAGACGAACATTTAAGCCCAGAATGACGAGGCTCAGTGTGAGTCAGTGGGAAAAAGGAGCCAGAAAAGCCTCCTGGAGCACTTCCTGTTTGATGTTTAGCTCTGTCCACTCATATATACGGACTGCGCAGTCGACACAAATGTTTTTCTGAACATGTAAGAGTCAAACTGGAATTGGATCAGCGACAGTTAACGTGAAGAGCAAAATGAGTTTGACCCCCCTGATCTAAACTGTCTATGAAGGGCATTACATTTAGCTCTGGCATTATGAAAACATGATTCAGTTCTGAAATAATAAAAATCCTTCAGGTGACTAAAGGCAGAAGTTCAGGTAAATGAACCACCAGCTGCAGGCGTCAGCAGGAACAGCGTCATATACATGGAGGTTTGACCATTTTAAAGCTCTCGTTTTTCCCGTTTCAGCAGCACAAAAGGCCACAGCGCTCGTAAAGCTCATGTGATCTGCAAATGACCAAACGCAGGATAAAAACACAGCCTGGTGAAGCGTTACCTCCGTAGAAGTACTGGTCCACGGTCTTGAGCCAGCCCACGTCATCGTGAGTGTGAGGGACCAGGTGCACGTTCAGCAGCCCCGGTTTGGTCACATGACACGACTGGACAAAACACAACAAAGCAGCAGCAGCACGTCAAGATTACACCAGCGGAGAGTTTAATCATAATATCTTATCATATCTGCATTTATATAGCACAAGACACCCAAAGCGCTTAGTCTGGGGAGTTTGTCCTGCTCTCGGACAGAGCAGGGAAAATTATTATTTTTAAGAGGTTTTTTTTTATATAGTTTTTATGATTTGTACTTTTTTTTTAGAATTTTTATCATATATATATATATATATATATATATATATATATATATATATATATATATATATATATATATATATATATGAGGACTGCAGACGGAAACTAGCTATCTAGCTATAATCTGTTGCAGAACATCTGTTTTTTTAAACTTAATGTATCTGTACATTGTCCCTTCAAATAAAGACTAAACTATATATATATATTTAGAATTTATGATTTACATTTTTTTCAGAGTTTTTAATAAGTTTCATAAAGTTTTTAGAGTTCTTATGATTTTTATTTTTTATTGTTTTTATCATTTTATATAAAGTAGATTTTTAAAAAAAAATTTATAAATTTTTTGAGTTTTTCATGATTTTTATATATTTTTTTTAGAGTTTTTATGATTTTTATATAAAGGTTTTAGAGTTTATGATTTTTATATTTTGTAATTTATGATTTTGATTTATATTTTTAATTTTATAAAGTTTTTATGATTTGTACATATTTCTTAGTTTTTATTATTTTAATTTTTTAAATTGTTATGATTTTAATTTTTCAAATTGTTTTTATGATTTGATATAATTTTTTTGAGTTTTTCATTATTTTTATATATTTTTTTAAAAATATTTTTAAAAATATTTTTATTATTTGTAAATATTTTTTAGATTTTTAGATTTTTTCAGAGTCTTCATAATTTGTATATATTTTTGGTTGAGTTTTTATTATATTTTGAATTATTATTATTATTATTATTATTATTATTATTATTATTATTATTATTATTATTATTATTATTATTATTATTATTATTATTATGTGTTTAAAGGTGTATTGTGTAAATGGTATTAAACATTTCCATCTCCACGGAGACCAAACCAGACCAAGTCCCAGGTCAGATCTGTGGAGAGGCGACGCCGCTCACAGTCCGAATGTTTTTCTCAGTATTTCTGAGCTCTAAAACCGCCTGTGACTGAATAAATGTAAAGTTGAGCTGTTTAATGTCACACTGGGGAACATTCTCAGGCAGAGCAGTGAAAAGTTGCGCACTGCACCTTTAAAAAACACACTGACGTTGATGTTTATCTGAATCAGCGATAAGGAAGTGCGCAAACCCAAAGGTTCCGCTTCCACTGAACTCATTTCAAGTATCCAGGCCCCAATATCCTCTAAACACAACAGATAATACTCCCTACAACTGAAAAACTCACCTTATGTCACAGATAATACTCCCTACAACTGTACAACTCACCTTATGTCACAGATAATACTCCCTACAACTGTAAAACTCACCTTATGTCACAGATAATACTCCCTACAACTGTACAACTCACCTTATGTCACAGATAATACTCCCTACAACTGTAAAACTCGCCTTATGTCACAGATAATACTCCCTACAACTGTAAAACTCGCCTTATGTCACAGATAATACTCCCTACAACTGTAAAACTCGCCTTATGTCACAGATAATACTCCCTACAACTGAAAAACTCACCTTATGTCACAGATAATACTCCCTACAACTGTAAAACTCACCTTATGTCACAGATAATACTCCCTACAACTGTAAAACTCACCTTATGTCACAGATAATACTCCCTACAACTGTACAACTCACCTTATGTCACAGATAATACTCCCTACAACTGTAAAACTCACCTTATGTCACAGATAATACTCCCTACAACTGTACAACTCACCTTATGTCACAGATAATACTCCCTACAACTGTACAACTCACCTTATGTCACAGATAATACTCCCTACAACTGTAAAACTCACCTTATGTCACAGATAATACTCCCTACAACTGTACAACTCACCTTATGTCACAGATAATACTCCCTACAACTGTAAAACTCACCTTATGCCACAGATAATACTCCCTACAACTGTAAAACTCACCTTATGTCACAGATAATACTCCCTACAACTGTAAAACTCACCTTATGCCACAGATAATACTCCCTACAACTGTAAAACTCACCTTATGTCACAGATAATACTCCCTACAACTGTAAACTCACCTTATGTCACAACTGCATTTTTGCCCTGTTTTCCTTATGACCTCTTGAATAAAGCTGAGATTTTATGTTTTATTACTTATTTTTCTATTTTATTTGACTCGTACATTTATAGAATTATATATAATTTTTCATCGGCCCCTTGTTTTTGCCATTTATTTAAATTTTGTTATCACCATTTATAGTTTTTCTTCTGTTGTTATATTATATTGTGATGAGCTCCTGTGTCCAAATAATTTCCCTTGTGGATCAATAAAGTTTGTCTAAGTCTGAGTCTAAAACTTCCAGAAGCAAAACGTGGAGGAAATGACGAGTGGAATCCAAACGAACCGGTGCTTTCGTCGCGTAAAACCGGAGCGAGATTCGACTTCCACGAGACGAGACTGTGGCATTTTTTAAGCTGTAATAAAAACATTGTGCGCTTCAGTTCCCGTTTTTAGACTCAACGTTTTTAATTTACTTTAGTATTTCTTTTCAATTTAATACTTCTTTTTAAAGTGGAAGAAAGCGGTGCACAGTTTTAGTTTTTTAGTTTTATTTTAGGGTTAGCCTAAGTTTTTGGAGGTTTAGAGTTAAGTACATTATGCACATTATCTACATTATGTAAAATAATAATTTTAAAAAGTGTCTTTCTACCAGTATTTTTTTATTAAATCTGACCATTTATCAACGCGTTTAACCGAAGACTTTTCCAAAATGTCACCAGCCGCAGCACTGACACAAAGTGAAAGTTCTAAACTGATCTCTCTGCCCGAAACTCCGCTCTCAGCCCGGCTCACCTCGTATCCGCACCGGGCCGGGGCTTCTCCTCCAGGGGCTTCTCCTCCGGGGGCCGGGGCTTCTCCTCCGGGGGCTTCTCCTCCGGGGGCCGGGGCTTTTCCTCCGGGGCTCAGGGGCAAAGGGGAAACGGCGCAGAGGAAAAGTGCGGACGCGCAGAGCGCCGCGGCGCAGCGCACAGACACGCTCCTGTCCACCATGTTGGATCCGCACATGTCACATGACCCACGCATGAGCGCTGTTTATGTTCCGCGGTCACGTGAGCGGCGGGGGCGGGACTTAGGCGTGACGTCATCATTATGTTGAGGATTATGGGGATTATTATTATTATGATTATTATGATTATTATAACTAATACTGTTGTTGTTGTTCTTATGTATTTAAAGTTGCACTGTGTAACTTTTCAGGTGGAGGGTCAAATGGCATTAAACTTTTCTATCTCCATGGAAACCAAACCAGGCCAATTTACAGGTCAGATCTGGAAAAAACCTGGACTAAACCTTGACTAAACCTTGACTAAAGTTGGACTAAAGTTGGACTAAACCTGGACTAAACTTGGACTAAACCAGAACTAAACCTGGTCTAAACCTGGACTAAACCTGGACTAAACTTGGACTAAACCAGAACTAAACCTGGTCTAAACCTGGACTAAACCTGGTCTAAACCTGGACTAAACCTGGACTAAATCAGGACTAAACCAGGACTAAACCTGGACTAAACTGGGACTAAACCTGGAGAAAACCTGGACTAAACCTGGTCTAAACTGGGACTAAATCTGAACTAAAACCTGGACTAAACTGGGACTAAAGCAGGACTAAATATGGACTAAACTGGGATTAAACCAGGACTAACCCTGGACTAAACCTGGACGAAAGTTGGACTAAAGTTGAACTAAAGTTGGACTAAAGTTGGACTAAACCTGGACTAAACTTGGACTAAACCAGAACTAAACCTGGTCTAAACCTGGACTAAACCTGGACTAAACTTGGACTAAACCAGAACTAAACCTGGTCTAAACCTGGACTAAACCTGGTCTAAACCTGGACTAAACCTGGACTAAATCAGGACTAAACCAGGACTAAACCTGGACTAAACTGGGACTAAACCTGGAGAAAACCTGGACTAAACCTGGTCTAAACTGGGACTAAATCTGAACTAAAACCTGGACTAAACTGGGACTAAAGCAGGACTAAATATGGACTAAACTGGGATTAAACCAGGACTAACCCTGGACTAAACCTGGACGAAAGTTGGACTAAAGTTGAACTAAACCAGGACTAAACCTGGACTAAAGTTGGACTAAACCTGGACTAAACCAGGACTAAACCTGGTCTAAACCTGGACTAAAGATGGACTAAACCAGGACTAAACTAGGACTAAACCTGGACTAAACCAGGACTAAACCTGGACTAAAGATGGACTAAACCAGGACTAAACTAGGACTAAACCTGGACTAAACTAAATCTAAATCTGAACTAAAACCTGGACTAAACAAGGACTAAACCAGGACTAAACCTGGACTAAACTGGGATTAAATCAGGACTAAACCTGGACTAAACTGGGATTAAATCAGGACTAAACCTGGACTAAACCTGGACTAGACCTGGACTAAACAAGAACTAAACCTGGTCTAAACCAGGTCAAAACCAGGACTAAACCAGGACTAGACCTGGACTAACCCTGGACTAAATTTGGACATAACCTGGACTAAACCAGGACTAAACCAGGACTAAACTGGGATTAAATCAGGACTAAACCTGGACTAAACCTGGACTAGACCTGGACTAAACAAGAACTAAACCAGGTCTAATCCAGGACTAAACCTGGACTAACCCTGGACTAAATTTGGACATAACCTGGACATAACCTGGACTAAATCAGGACTAAACCAGGACTAAACCTGAACTAAACTGGAACTAAACCTGGACTGAACCTGTACTAAACCGGGACTAAACCTGGACCAAACCTGGACTAAACCTGGACTAAACCTGAACTAAACTGGAACTAAACCTGGACTGAACCTGTACTAAACCGGGACTAAACCTGGACCAAACCTGGACTAAACCTGGACTAGGCAAGAACTAAACAGATACTAAACCAGGACTAACCCAGAACTAAACCAGGACTAAACCAGGACTTAAGTGTGTTTCTTTCAGAATCACCAGGTTTAAAATGGAATAAAATAACAAAAGTTTTTCTAATGTGAAGTTTATTGTCAAAGTGAAATGTGATCATTTTAATGCCTTAATGTGGAACATTTCAGACAAAGCAGTAGAACAAACCCCCCCAGAAAAGTTATAAATAAAAAAATTAAATTAAAAACCCAGAAAAGTTATAAATAAATAAAAATCTTGTGGAATTGCATAAAAATACAACTTTACACAGACGGATGATCAGAACAGAGGAGCTTCAGTGCAAAAGTGCCGAGGAGCAGAGTGAATATGTGGGACGTCCTGAGTGTTTAAGGCCGATTCAGACACAGAAGTGTGGCCTCTGTGTACTTTAACTGTGTACTTTAACTGTGTACTTTAACTGTGTACTTTAACTGTGTACTTTAACTGTGTACTTTAACTGTGTACTTTAACTGTGTACTTTAACAAGTTTAACTCTCCTAAACGTGTTCTAATCTTTAACATGTTCACGTCAGAGTTTCCGTTTATTCGGCCTGTTTGAGCAGAATCACAGTTTCAGGCGTCGCTCTGCTTCACTCTGCTGTTTCCAAACCTTCATGAACAGTTTAAATGAAAGTTTAAATGATTTTCAAGAGTTTATCAGTAAAAGGACACTGACAGGAGCACTGATACTGCCCCTGACACTGACAGGAGCACTGATACTGCCCCTGACAGTGACAGGAGCACAGATACTGCCCCTGACAGTGACAGGAGCACTGATACTGCCCCTGACAGTGACAGGAGCACTGATACTGCCCCTGACAGTGACAGGAGCACTGATACTGCCCCTGACAGTGACAGGAGCACCAGGTGACAGGGCGTGTTTAAGAGGTGGCGGCCATCTTGGGGCTGTAGGAGCGTCAGAATGGACCACAGTCCGTATATGTGAGTGCACTAAGCTAACGCGTTAGCCGCCGCATGCCAAACAGGAAGTGCTCCAGGCGGCTCTTCCGACTCCGGCTCTCTCACGTTAGGATCTTGTGGATCCTCTCTCGGGACTGGCTGCTGTTTTTTCCCGATTTTGTCCTTTAAAAACCCTCTCCAGAACACAGATCCTGCTCCAGACTCGTGAGCAGAGCTGATCTACACTTTATTCAAGGAAAGGAAACGAAATGAGAGGAAATGATGAATGAAAGTCCACTTCCTGTTTGTATTTCCTGAGATTCTCCAGTCAAACCTGAGTCCTGCAGGCTCCACAGTGACGATTTCTCTAGTTTTACTATAATATATAAAACTCATCGATCATAATAAACATCATTAATCATAGAAGTAACAGAAGTACTAAAAGTAATAGTAACAGTAGTAGTTGTATTAGTAATATAGTATTATTATTAGTAGTAGTAGCAGTAGTAGTAGCAGGAGTAGCAGTATTAGTAGCAGTAGCAGTAGTAGTAGCAGTAGCAGTAGCAGTAGCAGTAGTAGTAGTAGTAGCATTAGCAGTAGCAGTAGCAGTAGTAGTAGTAATAGTAGTAGTAGTAGTAGTAGCAGTAGCAGTAGTAGTAGTAGCAGTAGTAGTAGCAGTAGTAGCAGTAGTAGTAGCAGTAGCAGTAGCAGTAGTAGCAGTAGTAGCAGTAGTAGCAGTAGCAGTAGCAGTAGTAGTAGCAGTAGCAGTAGCAGTAGTAGTAACAGTAGCAGTAGCAGTAGCAGTAGCAGTAGTAGTAGCAGTAGTAGCAGTAGTAGCAGTAGTAGCAGTAGTAGCAGTAGCAGTAGTAGTAGTAGTAGCAGTAGTAGTAGTAGTAGTAGTAGTAGCAGTAGCAGTAGCAGTAGCAGTAGTAGTAGCAGTAGCAGCAGTACTCGTAGTACTCGTAGTACTAGTACATGTTATCTGTACTCCTGTCACTGCGTGTCGGGCGGGCAGATCCTCAGGGTGGAGTCCAGGTCGAGCCTAAACGCCGGGTACAGCGGCTGTGTGAAGGGGCCTCTGAACGTGTGCAGCAGCAGCAGGCAGTCGGACACGCCGTAGAAGGACAGCGCCCCCCGTTGGCGCTCCAGGAACACGCCGATCCGCGGACTCGCCGGCGCCGCCACCGTCGTCTTGCGGTTGTCGTGCCAGGCGGCGTATCCGGCGCGGGTGCAGCGCAGGCGCCACGAGTTCTCGTTCCGGCCCAGCAGGCACGGCTTCCCCCCGCCTTTCCGCCCGATACCTGCAGGGGGCACCAGGGGACAGCACTGAGGCACAAAGGGACTAAACCAAGACTAAACCAGGTCAAAACCAGGACTAAACCAGGACTAAACCAGAACTAAACCAGGTCTAAACCAGGACTAAACCAGGTCTAAACCAGGACTAAACCAGGACTAAACCAGGTCTAAACCAGGACTAAACCAGGTCTAAACCAGAACTAAACCAGGACTAAACCAGGTCTGAACCAGGACTAAATCAGGACTAAACTAGGTCTAAACCAGGAATAAACCAGGTCTAAACCAGGTCTAAACCAGGTCTGAACCAGGTCTAAACCAGGACTAAACCAGGTCTGAACCAGGACTAAACCAGGTCTAAACCAGGTCTGAACCAGGTCTAAACCAGGTCTAAACAAGAACTAAACCAGGACTAAACCAGGAGTAAACCAGGTCTAAACCAGGACTAAACAAGGACTAAACCAGGACTAAACCAGGACTAAACTAGGTCTGAACCAGGACTAAACCAGGTCTAAACCAGGTCCAAACCAGGACTAAACTAGGACTAAACCAGGACTAAACCAGGTCTAAACCAGGTCTAAACCAGGACTAAACTAGGTCTAAACAAGGACTAAACCAGGACTAAACCAGGTCTGAACCAGGTCTAAACAAGGACTAAACCAGGAGTAAACCAGGTCTAAACCAGGTCTAAACCAGGTCTAAACCAGGTCTGAACCAGGTCTAAACCAGGTCTAAACCAGGTCTGAACCAGGACTAAACCAGGACTAAACCAGGTCTAAACCAGGTCTGAACCAGGTCTAAACCAGGACTAAACCAGGTCTGAACCAGGTCTAAACCAGGTCTGAACAAGGTCTGAACCAGGTCTAAACCAGGACTGAACCCCTCACCTCTGTACGTGACCCCGACGTCCGCCCAGCCGCCCCCTCTCCACTCCACCTCCCAGTACGAGGCCCCGCCCAGCTGCCCCTCACGGCACAGCACCTGGGCCACGGAGTCGAAGCGCAGGGGGTGGGGCGCGTAGGGCTGTGGCTCCTCCCCGCAGTGCGCCCCCTGCAGGCCGTCCAGCAGCACCAGCGTCGGGTGAGCCGTGTCCACGTCCAGGGTCAGGCTGCACCAGTCTGCGGACGGGGCAGGAGGGGTGTTAACGAGGGGTATTACACTGCTGTGGGGTATTAAAGAGGGGTATGTGACTTCTGTGGGGTATTAAAGAGGGGTATGTGACTTCTGTGGGGTATTAAAGAGGGGTATGTGACTTCTGTGGGGTATTAAAGAGGGGTATGTGACTTCTGTGGGGTATTAAAGAGGGGTATGTGACTTCTGTGGGGTAATAAAGAGGGGTATGTGACTTCTGTGGGGTAATAAAGAGGGGTATGTGACTTCTACGGGGTAATAAAGAGGGGTATGTGACTTCTGTGGGGTAATAAAGAGGGGTATGTGACTTCTACGGGGGTATATCTCTCCTCCCCCTCCTCCTCTCTCCTCCTCCTCCTTCTCTCTCCTCCTCCTCTCTCCTCCTCTCTCCTCCTCCTCCTCCTCTCTCCTCCTCTCTCCTCCTCCTCTCTCCTCCTCCTCCTCTCCTCCCTCTCTCCTCCTCTCTCGTCTCTCTCCTCCTCTCCTCCTCTCTCCTCTCCTCCTCCTCTCTCAGCTCTAATCCTCCTCTCTCCTCCTCTCTCCTCCTCTCCTCCTCCTCTCCTCCTCTCCTCCTCCTCTCTCCTCCTCCTCCTCCCCTCCTCTCTCCTCCTCCTCTCTCCTCCTCTCCTCCTCCTCTCCTCCTCTCTCCTCCTCTCCTCCTCTCTCCTCCTCTCCTTTCCTCCTCTCTCCTCCTCTCTTGTCTCTCTCCTCCTCTCCTCTCCTCCTCTCTCCTCCTCCTCCTCTCTCCTCCTCTCCTCCTCCTCTCTCCTCCTCCTCTCCTCCTCCTCTCTCCTCCTCCTCTCCTCCTCCTCCTCTCTCCTCCTCCTCCCTCCTCTCTTATCCTCTCCTCCTCCTCTCTCTTCCTCTCCTCCTCCTCTCTCCTCCTCCTCTCTCCTCCCCCTCTCTCCTCTCCTCCTCCTCTCTCCTCCTCCTCTCTCCTCTCTCCTCCTCCTCTCTCCTCTCCTCCTCCTCTCTCCTCCTCTCTCTCCTCTCTCCTCCTCCTCCTCCTCTCTCCTCCTCCCTCTCTCCTCCTCCTCTCTCCTCCTCCTCTCTCCTCCTCCTCTCTCCTCCTCTCTCCTCCTCCTCTCTCCTCCTCCTCCTCCTCTCTCCTCTCCTCCTCCTCTCTCCTCCTCCTCTCTCCTCCTCCTCTCTCCTCCTCCTCCTCCTCTCTCCTCTCCTCCTCCTCTCTCCTCCTCCTCTCTCCTCCTCCTCCTCCTCCTCCTCTCTCCTCTCCTCTTCCTCTCTCCTCCTCCTCTCTCCTCCTCCTCTCTCCTCCTCACTCCTCTCTCCTCCTCTCTCCTCCTCTCCTCCTCCTCTCTCCTCCTCCTCTCTCCTCCTCTCCTCCTCTCTCCTCCTCTCTCTCCTCCTCTCCTCCTCCTCTCTCCTCCTCTCTCTCCTCTCCTCCTCTCTCCTCCTCTCTCCTCTTCTCCTCCTCTCTCCTCCTCTCTCCTCTCCTCCTCTCTCTCTCCTCCTCCTCTCTCCTCCTCTCTCCTCTCCTCCTCTCCTCCTCCTCTCTCCTCCTCTCTCCTCCTCCTCTCCTCCTCCTCCTCCTCTCTCCTCTCCTCTTCCTCTCTCCTCCTCCTCTCTCCTCCTCCTCTCTCCTCCTCCTCTCTCCTCCTCTCTCCTCCTCCTCTCTCCTCCTCCTCCTCCTCTCTCCTCTCCTCCTCCTCTCTCCTCCTCCTCTCTCCTCCTCCTCTCTCCTCCTCCTCTCTCCTCTCCTCTCTCCTCTCCTCCTCCTCTCTCCTCCTCCTCTCTCCTCCTCCTCCTCTCTCCTCCTCTCCTCTCCTCTTCCTCTCTCCTCCTCTCCTCTCCTCCTCCTCTCCTCCTCTCCACCTCCTCTCTCCTCCTCTCTCCTCCTCTCCTCCTCCTCTCTCCTCCTATCCTCCTCTCCTCCTCTCTCCTCTCCTCTCTCCTCTCTCCTCCTCCTCTCTCCTCCTCTCCTCCTCTCCTCCTCTCTCCTCCTCTCTCTCCTCCTCCTCTCCTCCTCTCTCCTCCTCTCCTCCTCTCCTCCTCTCTCCTCCTCCTCTCTCCTCTCTCCTCCTCTCTCCTCCTCCTCTCTCCTCTCTCCTCCTCTCCCCTCCTCTCTCCTCTCTCCTCCTCCTCTCCTCCTCTCTCAGCTCTAATCCTCCGTCACCTGATCTGTGTGAGTTCATTATTAAAGGAGCAGATGAGTCGTGTTTGACAAAGAACAGGAAGCAGCAAAGCCACAGGTTAAAGATTCAGGAACAGGACAGAACAGCACTGGGTCAGAGAGAGAGAGAGGAGGGAACGCAGGAGGAGGAGAGAGGAGAGAGGAGGAGGGAACGCAGGAGGAGGAGAGAGGAGGAGGAGGAGGAAGAGGAGGAGGAGAGAGGAGGAGAGGAGGAGAGAGGAGGAGGAGTTAGGAGAGAGGAGGAGGAGAGAGGAGGAGAGAGGAGAGAGGAGGAGGGAACGCAGGAGGAGGAGAGAGGAGGAGAGAGGAGGAGGGAACGCAGGAGGAGGAGAGAGGAGGAGAGAGGAGAGAGGAGGAGGGAACGCAAGAGGAGGAGAGAGGAGAGAGGAGGAGGAGAGGAGGAGGGCACGAAGGAGGAGGAGGAGGAGGAGGAGGAGAGAAGGAGGAGAGAGGAGAGGAGGAGGAGAGAGGAGAGGAGGAGGAGAGAGGAGGAGAGGAGGAGGAGGAGAGGAGGAGGAGAGAGGAGAGAGTAGGAGGAGAGGAGGAGAGGAGAGAGAGAGAGGAGGAGAGGAGGAGACAGAGAGAAAGAGGAGAGAGGAGGAGGAGAGAGAGAGAGAGAGGAGGAGAGGAGAAGGAGGAGGAGGAGGAGGAGGAGAGAGGAGGAGGAGGGAACTCCTCCTCTCTCCTCTCCTCCTCCTCCTCCTCCTCTCCTCCTCTCCTCTTCCTCCTCCGCTGCGCCTCCTCCTCTCCTCCTCCTCTCCTCCTCCTCCTCTCTCCTCTCCTCTCTCCTCCTCTCCCCTCCTCTCCTCTCCTCCTCCTCTCCTCCTCCTCTCCTCTCCTCTCCTCTCTCCTCCTCCTCTCCTCCTCATGTTAAATGTGCTCATTTCGCTGTATTTGAGTCACGTGGTGCATCTGAGTGCACAGAGTCTCTGCCCCAGTGGAGCAGGTCTGTGGAGGGGCTGAAACATTTAGAAAATCTGACATCATTACGTTGCTTTTGCCCATTAGTTTGTATTGCAGCCCCTGAAAAACGCCGTGATGCGCAGAGTGGGAGCGACTCAAATCAACTGACTGGTCTATAGAAACATTATCACAATTCTGACCTATGAGGATTCAGCGGCTCTGTCCCACCTCACCCCAACGCTGCACTAGCAGCTAATGCTACAAGCTAATGCTACTGCTACAGGCTAATGCTACTGCTACAGGCTAATGAATGTAGAAACCAAAACAGAGAGCGGGAGGAGAGACCTAAAGCACAGGACACACTGACACAGACCGGGTCCCAGGGCACTCGCCGCCAGGACCACGGCAGCCGCTGCCACCGGCGAGGTCATTGCTGCCGGGACCAGGGAACTCGCTGCCGGGCAAGTTTGACCTGGGCGTAGTGCAGAGGGCTTAAGTCCACCCGGTGCCCTGGTGCTAATATGGACTGGCGAAACTTTCACACTGAAGTGGGATTAAGAGGAGTTTTAGAACAGCTCGTGCACTCGGCTCCAGGACCTGGTCCCGTGGACCGGACTGGACCGGGACAGAGACAGAACCAACAGGACAGCGGGTAGAGGACATCATCATGCATGCATCAGTCCTCTGGAGAAGGTAAGAGGCTTGTTTTTGTTAGTTTGGGGCAAATCTGAGGAGGAGCCTCACAGGTAACAGTGTTATAGTGTTAACAGGTAAATGTGGAAATGAATGAGCGACGGAGCCGCTCCGGTGTTTCTGCCGTGAGCTGTAGGAGCGGAGCTGATGCTGTGACCGGAGCATCGGAGCCGCTCTGGTGTTTCTGCCGTGAGCTGTAGGAGCGGAGCTGATGCTGTGACCGGAGCATCATTTTGCTGCATTTTCATGACGTTACGGGGGCTGGTTGTGGGGGCTGTTGGTAAGCGGAGTGTTACTTTGTGTTACGGTGTGTTACGGTGTGTTACGGTGTGTTACGGTGTGTTACGTTGTGTTACGTTGTGTTACGGTGTGTTACGGTGTGTTACGGTGTGTTACGTTGTGTTACGTTGTGTTACGGTGTGTTACGGTGTGTTACGGTGTGTTACGTTGTGTTACGGTGTGTTACGGTGTGTTACGTTGTGTTACGGTGTGTTACGGTGTGTTACGTTGTGTTACGGTGTGTTACGTTGTGTTACGTTGTGTTACGTTGTGTTACGGTGTGTTACGTTGTGTTACGGTGTGTTACGTTGTGTTACGTTGTGTTACGGTGTGTTACGGTGTGTTACGTTGTGTTACGGTGTGTTACGTTGTGTTACGTTGTGTTACGGTGTGTTACGGTGTGTTACGGTGTGTTACGGTGTGTTACGGTGTGTTACGGTGTGTTACGGTGTGTTACGGTGTGTTACGGTGTGTTACGGTGTGTTACGGTGTGTTACGTTGTGTTACGGTGTGTTACGTTGTGTTACGGTGTGTTACGTTGTGTTACGTTGTGTTACGTTGTGTTACGGTGTGTTACGTTGTGTTACGTTGTGTTACGGTGTGTTACGTTGTGTTACGTTGTGTTACGGTGTGTTACGGTGTGTTACGTTGTGTTACGTTGTGTTACGTTGTGTTACGGTGTGTTACGGTGTGTTACGGTGTGTTACGTTGTGTTACGTTGTGTTACGGTGTGTTACGTTGTGTTACGGTGTGTTACGGTGTGTTACGTTGTGTTACGTTGTGTTACGTTGTGTTACGGTGTGTTACGTTGTGTTACGTTGTGTTACGGTGTGTTACGTTGTGTTACGGTGTGTTACGTTGTGTTACGTTGTGTTACGTTGTGTTACGTTGTGTTACGGTGTGTTACGTTGTGTTACGGTGTGTTACGGTGTGTTACGGTGTGTTACGGTGTGTTACGGTGTGTTACGTTGTGTTACGTTGTGTTACGGTGTGTTACGGTGTGTTACGGTGTGTTACGGTGTGTTACGGTGTGTTACGTTGTGTTACGTTGTGTTACGGTGTGTTACGTTGTGTTACGGTGTGTTACGGTGTGTTACGGTGTGTTACGTTGTGTTACGGTGTGTTACGTTGTGTTACGGTGTGTTACGTTGTGTTACGTTGTGTTACGGTGTGTTACGTTGTGTTACGTTGTGTTACGGTGTGTTACGTTGTGTTACGGTGTGTTACGTTGTGTTACGGTGTGTTACGGTGTGTTACGTTGTGTTACGTTGTGTTACGGTGTGTTACGGTGTGTTACGGTGTGTTACGTTGTGTTACGTTGTGTTACGTTGTGTTACGGTGTGTTACGGTGTGTTACGGTGTGTTACGGTGTGTTTTATGTTGGGTGTGAGCAGGTGCTGCTGCGTAAACTTTGCGCTTGGCTGTGACTAAAATGACTGTTTCTGGCATTTGTTATAATTTTATAAAGGTTATACATAATACATTTATTTATGATAAATGTATTTATTATAAATAAATACACACCCCAAAAAAAATTATACCACCAGCCGCCACTGAGTAGCAGTAACAGCAGCAGCAGCAGCAGCAGCAGCAGCAGCAGCAGCAGCAGCAGCAGCAGCAGCAGCAGAAGCTGCAGGCAGCAGCAGCTGTTGCAGTTGTTGCGCTGGCTGCGGCAGCTGCTGCAGCTGGGCTGGCAGCAGCTGCTGCAGTTGCAGCAGCAGCTGCTGCAGCAGGCAGCAGCGGTTGCAGGCAGCAGCAGCTGGCTGGCAGCTGCTGCTGCTGCTGCAGCAGCAGCTTGTTGCAGCAGCAGCAGCAGCAGCAGCAGCAGCAGCAGCAGCAGCAGCAGCAGCTGCAGCAGCAGCAGCACCACTCGTATTGAATGATATAAAACTCACATCTGAGGAAAGCTGCTCTCATCCTGTGGTCGGCCGGGGCCAAAGACAGAGACGACAGAGGGAAGGACACTGGGGCCGCTGCAAATACACGTGTACTTTTACTATTATTATTAAATACACGTGTACTTTTACTATTATTATTAAATACACGTGTACTTTTACTATTATTATTAAATACACGTGTACTTTTACTGTTATTATTAAATACACGTGTACTTTTACTGTTAAATACACGTGTACTTTTACTGTTATTATTAAATACACGTGTACTTTTACTGTTAAATACACATGTACTTTTATGATTTCTTTTACATGTGTGTGTCTCACCTCTGGACTCCACAGACGGCGTCAGGGTTTGTCGAGGTTTACAGTTCACTGCACTCAAACCTTTGTCACCTACAAAAATACAAAAATATCTTTATTCAGTCTTCAGAATCTGAGGCCGCGGCTGGACTGACAGTTCAGGTCCAGGTATTTGTAAAAATCATATTCTGTGACATCATCTTTGTCGACCAAACATCAACACAACAAATCAAACAATAAACACAAATAAAAACAATAATATTAAAAAAACAAAAACAAAGCTTAAATCACACTGACAAAAAAATCTACAAAAAATTCTAAAAAATCTGTTTAAGAGTCTCACTTTCAGCGCCGTCCGTCTGATTTTCATTCACTGTTTTATTCTTTATGTTTCATCTTTCAGTGTTTTTCTTTGTGTTTATTTCAATTCTGCGTTTTAGATTCTGACAGAAGAAATCAAATATACAAATAAAATATGTGGAATCATGTAGTGAAGAAAGAAAAGTTAAAAATACTAAATACTAAACCAGGATTAAACCAGGACTAAACCAGGATTAAACCAGGTCTAAACCAGGACTAAACCAGGTCTAAACCAGGACTAAACCAGGATTAAACCAGGATTAAACCAGGTCTAAACCAGGACTAAACCAGGATTAAACCAGGTCTAAACCAAGACTAAACCAGGACTAAACCAGATCTAAACCAGGACTAAACCAGATCTAAACCAGGACTAAACCAGGATTAAACCAGGGCTAAACCAGGACTAAACCAGGACTAAACCAGATCTAAACCAGGACTAAACCAGAACTAAACCAGGACTAAACCAGGTCTAAAGCAGGTCTAAACCAGGACTAAACCAGGTCTAAACCAGGACTAAACCAGGACTAAACCAGGACCTGGCCAGGCTCAGGTGAGGAGCTACAGCTTTAATTCCTGGAACACTGAGCTCAGAAAAGTTTCCAGACCTGCAGGCGTCACTGATTCATAGAACTGCAGTTACAGACGTAACTCTCTGAGGACTCAAAGTCTCTGTTTCCAAAATAAAGCTCAGTTCTCCGTGAGGAGCCTGGGTGTTTAAAAGTCTGTAAACGTGTGCTTTAGACAGTCCACTTTTTCTTTTCTGTCTCACTCGTTTATGTTCAGGAAAAAAGGATATTTTCCAGAAACGTCACAGCTCATTTCAAGTTTTGTTTTTGTTTCTTATTCATAAAACGAGACCTTTCCAAAGTGTTTCCACAAACTGCTTCAGATACGTAAAAACTCAGTATTATTATTATTATTATTATTATTATTAATAATAATAATAATAATCATTATCATCATCATCACCTGTCTCCTCCCCTCTCTCCTCCCCTGTCGCCTCACCTGTCCCCTGTCCCCTCACCTGTCCCCTCCCCTGTCTCCTCACCTGTCTCCTTCCCTGTCCCCTGCCCCTGTCTCCTCACCTGTCCCCTGTCCCCTGCCCCTGTCTTCTCACCTGTCCTCTCCCGTCTCCTCCCCTGTCCCCTCACCTGTCACCTCCCCTGTCCCCTGCCCCTGTCTCCTCACCTGTCCCCTCACCTGTCTCCTCCCCTGTCCCCTGCCCCTGTCTCCTCACCTGTCCCCTGTCCCCTGCCCCTGTCTCCTCACCTGTCCTCTCCCGTCTCCTCCCCTGTCCCCTCACCTGTCACCTCCCCTGTCCCCTGCCCCTGTCTCCTCACCTGTCCCCTCACCTGTCTCCTCCCCTGTCCCCTGTCCCTGTCTCCTACACCTGTCTCTTCACCTGTCCCCTGCACCTGTCTCCTCACCTGTCTCCTCACCTGTCCCCTGCACCTTTCTCCTCACCTGTCTCCTCCCCTCTCTCTTCACCTGTCCCCTGTCCCCTCACCTGTCACCTGTCGCCTGGCCCCTCCTCTGTCTCCTCCCCTCTCTCTTCACCTGTGCCCTACACCTGTCTCCTCACCTGTCCCCTGCACCTGTCTCCTCACCTGTCTCCTGCACCTTTCTCCTCACCTGTCCCCTGTCCCCTCACCTGTCCCCTCCCCTGTCTCCTCACCTGTCCTCTCCCGTCTCCTCCCCTGTCTCCTCCCCTGTCTCCTTCCCTGTCACCTCCCCTGTCCTCTCCCCTGTCTCCTCCCCTGTCCCCTGCCCCTGTCTCCTCACCTGTCCCCTCACCTGTCTCCTCCCCTGTCCCCTGCCCCTGTCTCCTCACCTGTCCCCTGTCCCCTGCCCCTGTCTCCTCACCTGTCTCCTCCCCTCTCTCCTCCCCTCTCTCTTCACCTGTCTCCTCACCTGTCTCCTCACCTGTCCCCTGCACCTTTCTCCTCACCTGTCTCCTCCGCTCTCTCTTCATCTGTCTCCTCACCTGTCCTGTGGAGGGCGTCCACCTCGTCTCGGCACAGTTCGTCCACTCGGCTGCGCAGACGGTTCAGGGAACGTCCCGCTGCGCTGAACACGTCTGCGCAGACGGCGCGAGGGCGACCGGTAGAGGCGAGTGGCAGCAACAGCAGCGGCGCCGCCTGCGGGAAACACACGGGAACGTCGGGAAAGGAAAAGAACACGGATTACAAACATACTATAGTCCCAAAACAGGACTACAACAGAACTAGAGCAGGACTAAACCAGGACTACAATAGAACTATCCATCCATCCATCCATCTTCTCCCGCTTAATCCAGCTGGGTCGTGGGGGCAGTTTGCTGCCCAATCCTCATAGCACCTGACCCCCCCTATGAACCCCTCTGCAGGTGGTGAGCCCACAGGAGGGTGGACAACATGGTCCTTGATGTTAGTTCATAGGGGTGCGGGCATGTTTTGGGTTGATGGGGGAAACCGGAAATCCGAAATCTATCTACAATAGAACTAGACCAGGACTAAACCAAGACTACAATAGAACTAGACCAGGACTAAAACGGGATTACAACAGAACTAGATCAGGACTAAAACAGGACCTATAACTGCTGAATTAGTCCTGGTTTAGTCCTGGTTTAGTTTTGATTTAGTCCTGGTTTAGTTCTGGTTTAGTTCTAGTTCTAG
Source organism: Odontamblyopus lacepedii (assembly GCA_034769755.1). Taxonomy (NCBI): domain Eukaryota; kingdom Metazoa; phylum Chordata; class Actinopteri; order Gobiiformes; family Gobiidae; genus Odontamblyopus; species Odontamblyopus lacepedii. The sequence continues at coordinate 2,886,190 of CM068353.1, forward strand.
TCCTGGTTTAGTCCTGGTTTAGTTCTAGTTCTAGTCCCGGTTTAGTTCTGGTTTAGTTCTAGTTCTGGTTTAGTTCTGGTTTAGTTTTGATTTAGTCCTGGTTTAGTCCTGGTTTAGTCCTGAATTAGTCCTGGTTTAGTCCGCCGCTGTACCTGTAGAAAATGGCCGCCGTACCTGTAGAAAATGGCCGCCGTACCTGTAGAAAATGGCCGCCGTACCTGTAGAAAATGGCCGCTATCGTCTGTCTGCAGGAGTTGTGTGATTTCTTCGTCTCGTTTTCGGAGTTCTTCCAGATTTTTCTCCATCAGCTCCAGATCTTTCTCGGCTCGGCTCAGCACCGACCGCTGCTTGGCCTCCAGACGAGTGCGCACCTGAAACGCAGTGTCAATGGAGACATTACGGCTGGAAATGTTCCACGGTATGGCTTTAAGCTTTCCTGCCTTGTATTTATTGAGACATTCCCTGGAGGTGTGACCATAAAGAAGTGATTTATCTGAACTCCAACAGCTGATCTGTGCGGTTACAATCCCTCTCAGATTACAGACACAAGCTAACATTAGCTTTAGCTTTAGCTACAGAATTAGCGTCATCATTAGCTACAGAATTAGCATCATCATTAGCTACAGAATTAGCTACAGAATAGCGTCATTATTAGCGTCATCATTAGCTACAGAATTAGCCACAGAATTAGCATCATCATTAGCAACAGAATTAGCATCATCATTAGCTATAGAATTAGCTACACAATTAGCGTCATCATTAGCTACAGAATTAGCATCATCATTAGCTACAGAATAACGTCATCATTAGCTACAGAATTAGCTACAGAATTAGATACAGAATTAGCGTTATCATTAGCTGCAGAATTAGACACAGAATTAGCCACAGAATTAGCCACAGAATTAGCGTCATCATTAGCTACAGAATTAGTCACAGAATTAGCATCATCATCAGCTACTGAATTAGCGTCATCATTAGCTACAGAATTAGCCACAGAATTAGCTACAAAATTAGCTACAGAATTAGCTACAGAATTAGCTACAGAATTAGCGTCATCATTAGCTACAGAATTAGCGTCATCATTAGCTACAGAATTAGCCACAGAATTAGCTACAGAATTAGCTACAGAATTAGCTACAGAATTAGCGTCATTTATCCTGACCTCGGCTCTGGTCTTGTCGAGTCTCTGAGCCAAATCAGCGAACACAGCGTCAGTGTCGTCCAGCACCGCGGAGGCCGAAACCTGCCACAAACGAGGACAGAGAGCACAAACACTCACATACGACGGCACTTAGGGACTTTTCTGACAGGAGCTGAGGTTCTTCACCTTCAGAGACTCCAGGTCCTGCTGGAACTCGTCCAGGTCCCTCTCCATGGTCTGGATCCTGGTCTGGACCGACCTCTGGCTCTCCTGCAGCTGCACCTGAGTGTGCGGGACAGAAGCAGTGAAATCAGAAGTGTGTCAGAAAGCCCCGCGCGACACCGAATATTCACTGTAACTCCTTAAGTCCTTTAGTCCTGGTTTAGTCCTGGTTTAGTCCTGGTTTAGTCCAGCTCTAGTCCTAGTCTAGTCCTGGTTCAGCCCTGGTTTAGTCCTGGTTTAGTCCTGGTTTAGTCCTGGGTCAGCCCTGGCCTAGTCTTGGATCAGACCAGGTTTAGACCTAATTTAGTCCCGGTCTAGTCTCCTGGCCCCTCACCTGCCTCCCCTGTCTCCCCTGCCTCCTCTGTCTCCCCTGCCTCACCTGTCTCCTGTCTCCCCTGCCTCACCTGTCTCCTGTCTCCCCTGCCTCACCTGTCTCCTGTCTCCCCTGCCTCACCTGTCTCCTGTCTCCCCTGCCTCCCCCGTCTCCCCTGCCTCCTCTCCCCTGCCTCACCTGTCTCCTGTCTCCCCTGCCTCCCCCGTCTCCCCTGCCTCCTCTCCCCTGCCTCACCTGTCTCCTGTCTCCCCTGTCTCCCCTGTCTCCCCTGTCTCCCCTGTCTCCCCTGCCTCCCCTGTCTCCCCTGCCTCCCCTGTCTCCCCTGCCTCCTCTCCCCTGACTCACCTGCCTCCCCTGTCTCCCCTGTCTCCCCTGCCTCCTCTCCCCTGCCTCCCCTGCCTCCCCTGTCTCCCCCGTCTCCCCTGTCTCCCCTGACTCCTCTCCCCTGTCTCCCCTGCCTCCCCTGCCTCCCCTGCCTCCCCTGTCTCCCCTGCCTCCCCTGTCTCCCCTGCCTCCCCTGTCTCCCCTGTCTCCCCTGCCTCCCCTGTCTCCCCTGCCTCCCCTGTCTCCCCTGTCTCCCCTGCCTCCTCTGTCTCCCCTGCCTCCTCTGCCTCCCCTGCCTCCTCTGTCTCCCCTGCCTCACCTGTCTGCGGGCCCTGCTGCTCTCGGGGCTGGCCTCCTCGGGGTCGCCCTCGCAGACGGGGCAGACGGGGCAGTCTCCGCCAGGCTCGGGCAGGTCGTGCGGCTCCTCGGCGTTCCGGGGCTCCAGTCCGAGCCGGTGTCGGGGGCAGAGGCGCCGGGACAGACTCTCCACGGCCTCCACCAGCCTGTGGCGCCTCAGGGTGCCCACGTCGCGATGGGGGAGGCCGTGCGGCGCGCAGAACGACGCCAAACACACCAGGCACGACTTCACCGCCCGCAGACGAGCTTCCGACGGACAGAAGTCGCACGGGACCTGGAAATGGGAAACGGGAAATGGGAAATGGACGCTGGTTTTTGGTTTTGGTCCAGTCGACTCTGTTCATGCCTCCCTCACAAACCAGGGAGACGTTTAGAAACCTGCGACGAAACTTCCAGTGTACTTTTCAGACTATAAGTCGAACTTTTTTTCATGGTTTGGATGTTTCCTGCGACTTATATATGAAACATTTCACTTAAATGTAACATGGGCGAGGTCCAAACCCGAGGCACCGACTGAATATATTAAAGTCCTTTATTACATCGAGAGACGCCAACGTGACAGAAAGATCTAATTTGACATGTTGGTTATTTTCAGGCTCTTGTGCACCAGTATCTGCTGCGCCTCAGGCTCTTCCTCCTGCTCCACTGTCACTTCACCTGCAGCTCCTCACACCTGTTTGCTCAGGTAAATCCAGGTGGAGACTTTTTTTCTCCACTGAATCTGGTCCTTTAGTCGACAGAAGCTTCAGCACCAGCTGTTTTATCACTATCTGCAAATGAGCCACGACGATTTAAGTTTAGTTTCTGTAAAACTAAACAAATGTGCCAAAGCTGCATTAAACACTTTATTACTCAGTGTTTATACTGAGCGGAGAACTGGAAACGTCTGTAGAGGAGGAAGAGAGGAACAATCGAGCAGCAGAAAGAAAGTTTGGAGTGAGAGAAACTTGTGTTTGATGGAGAAAAGTGGAGGAAACTCAAACTGAAATGAAGAAAACACAAAATCTCATCGTGGATAAAAGCTGATTTATCTGGAGCTGGTGGAGTTGCTCAGAAGTGACACCGAGGATGAAGAATTCAGTGGATTTAGTGATTTGGAGCGAGATGGAGAGTTTGGTTAAACTTGTTCTGTCGTTTCTGCTCTAGTTTTGTGAATAACTGTTCATATGTGACGTGAACAAGTCTGTGTTATTATATAAAATATGAATCAAAAGCAAAAGACTGAGACAGACTTTTCCTCAGCCTCAGGTCGTTTCTCTTCACTAGTTTTTGTGCAGGTTTGCGTTTGATGGGGGCGATTTCATGGAGGTTGTACAGGGGCAGGAGGTGGACGTCCCATCGGAAACGTTACAGATGGAAGGAAACAAACTGATTTATTTAATATTAAAATAAAGCGGCACCTCTCCGGCTCCTCCCAGGAACGGCTCAGGCTCCGACTCGGTCTCACTCAGCCTCAGTTTGTCCACCACCTGCAGCGAGAAAAACAAACCAGCGCCAGGGTTTTACTTCTGTTTTAGTCCTGAACGGGTTCTGAGCAAACTGGAGCTGGACAAATGAAAGAGCAGAGAGACGAGTGTAAACCCATGGACCTGGTTTAGACCTGGTTTAGACCTGGTTTAGACCTGGTTTAGACCTGGTTTAGACCTGGTTTAGACCTGGTTTAGACCTGATTTAGACCTGGTTTAGACCTGGTTTAGACCTGATTTAGACCTGGTTTAGACCTGATTTAGACCTCATTTAGACCTGGTTTAGACCTGGTTTAGACCTGATTTAGACCTGATTTAGACCTGGTTTAGACCTGATTTAGACCTGGTTTAGACCTGATTTAGACCTGGTTTAGACCTGATTTAGACCTGGTTTAGACCTGGTTTAGACCTGATTTAGACCTGGTTTAGACCTGGTTTAGACCTGGTTTAGACCTGATTTAGACCTGGTTTAGACCTGATTTAGACCTCATTTAGACCTGGTTTAGACCTGGTTTAGACCTGATTTAGACCTGATTTAGACCTGGTTTAGACCTGATTTAGACCTGGTTTAGACCTGATTTAGACCTGGTTTAGACCTGATTTAGACCTGATTTAGACCTGATTTAGACCTGATTTAGACCTGATTTAGACCTGGTTTAGACCTGGTTTAGACCTGATTTAGACCTGATTTAGACCTGATTTAGACCTGATTTAGACCTGGTTTAGACCTGATTTAGACCTGATTTAGACCTGATTTAGACCTGATTTAGACCTGATTTAGACCTGATTTAGACCTGGTTTAGACCTGATTTAGACCTGGTTTAGACCTGATTTAGACCTGGTTTAGACCTGATTTAGACCTGGTTTAGACCTGATTTAGACCTGAACTTTCAAATCAAACATAAATAAAAGCCACAAACATGAACCTTAGAACAGTTTCGCGAAGTATAAAACATAAAATGAATAAAATATCCTTGAACATGAAATAAGGCATCGAAAAACATCAATGTGTCCAAAATAAACTGTACATCCAGCTGTTCTACAATCTCTATATTTAAAAAATAAAAGAAATATACTTATTTATATTTAAAAAAACAAACAAATAAACTTTGTTAAACAAGTTCAACTCGATTCTATGAGTTTGGAGATCATTTGACACAAATCGAAAATGAAAAATTCAAATTCATTGCACAGTTTTAGTACTGACGATATCCAAGTGTCACGATACGATATCGTCACAGTCTGAACCTCACGATACGATATTTATTGCGATATCGTGGGAAAACTCACGATATTACGATATTCTACAGAACAATAACAAGACTGAAAAAGAAAGAACCAACAAATGAAAGAACGAATGAAAGAACGAATGAAAGAACGAATGAAAGAACGAATGAAAGAACGAATGAAAGAACCAAAAAGAACAAAAGAACAAAGAAGGAAAAAACAAACTAAAGAACAAACCAAGGAAAGAAAGAATGAAAAGCAACAAAAAAGAAAGAACGAAAGAAAGAACGACAAAGAAAGAATGACAAAGAAAGAACGACAAAGAAAGAACGCACAAAAGAACGAACAAAGGCAAGAAAGATCGAACAAAGGAAGAACGAAAAAGAACAAAAATGAAAGAATGAAAGAAAGAACCAAAAAGAAAGAACCAAACAAAGAATGTAAAAGAACGAAAGAAAGAATGAATGAAAGACCGAAAAAGAAAGAACAAAAAAGAACAAACGAAAGAAAGAAAGAATGAAAATGAAAGAACAAAAGACCTAAAAAGAATAGAAGAACAAAAGAAAGAAGGAAACTCTGGTGTAAATCTGGTCCAGAGAGATTTGGATTTCGCTCCGTCCCTAAAGACAATAAATGTTGCACCAAATGACTCAAAGCGTTTTAGAGTCAGTCTTATGTAGAATATCGTAATATCCTGAGTTTTCCCACGATATCGCGATAAATATCGTACCGTGAGGTTCAGACCGTGACGATATCGTATCGTGAGACTTGGATATCGTTACAGCTCTAGTGACCTATATTTATGAACAAAGTGATTATTTTTTAGAGAGAAATGCTGAATAAATGCATCGTGTAACTAATAAAATAACCATCTGAATAATCGCGAGTTCAGTATTGACTAAAATAATCGTGGTCATGATTTTTTTTTCATAATCAAGCAGCTGTAATTTGCCGGAGCCTCCACCAGGAAAGTTAAACCTTCACACTCGAAGACCTACGACATCGTACACGATACAGAGGAACATGTTTCTATAACTGCAGAACTTTGTAAGTGTAAAAGACAGAAACGTCCTTTTCCCCTCTGAAAGTGCAGACATAGAGGTTTCCGTACATTTCTGCGGCTTTATCCTACGTCACACTCACGCTGTGTGATGACGTGACCAAAACGAGTGTCCAATAGGAACTTTGTTTTCCCCAAACTCATGCGCTCCGTCCATTTTGATGGAGCCAAACTTTGCCAAAGAGTGAAGTGAGTCAAGATGGTCGACTCCTCTGACTGTGTGTGTTTAGAACGAGGGAAAAAGTCGCTCTAAGTGGAGTTAATTCTCACACACATGGAAAATGACACATCTTGGTGTGTGTAACTGTGCATCTCTTTCTATTTTTATTTAAAGGTTTATTTCAGTCCAAATGAACAAATCCAAATGTAATTTCCACCCTGGAAATGCAGAAGTGCTGTGGCTCTGGCCGTGGTCCTGACAGGAGCTGTTTCCAGGACTGGACCAGGAAAGTCATGGGGCCACTGCACTTTTTTTGTTTTTAGGGCAATAAGGAGATTTTTAATTTACTTACAGACTTGAGATTTTGCATTTTTGTAGCTCAGGCCCTAAATCAAGCATTTTTTTATGTCCTAAAAGTTGTTTCTACATGTTTGCTGTGTGTTTTGTATAAAAGAGTGAGGATTTTATTTTCAGGTTTTTTTGTTCATCTCTATTTCTGGTCCTGGAGCTTTTATCACAGCCTCATGACACAACTACAGCAGCAGATGTGAAATAACAGGTTGGACTGAACAAAAGGAGGCAGAACACTTCATTAGGGGTAAAAGGGGCAGTTTGAAAAGCAAAATTAAGAAAAAAATCTAGGCGAGGAGAAATGTACTAAAACTACCCTCAGGTCTTCAGGGGTTAAAGTAACTGCAGTGGTACCAGTAAAGTGACACAGTGCAGCTTTAAGTGTGGGCACCTCGGCGAGCACGGTGTTCCTGCGCAGCGCGGGCCTGGGGCTGAACTCCTCGCGGCACTGTGGGCAGCAGGGGGCGCTCTCCTCCTGGTCCCAGTACTGGCTGATGCAGCTCATGCAGTAGGTGTGGCCACAGGGGATGGAGGCCGGGTCCCTCAGCACGTCCAGGCAGATCGGACACCGGAACTGACGCTCCGTCACCGAGATGTTCGCCTGGGCCATGGCGCCCCCCAGTCCTGGGTTAGTCCTGGTTCAGTCCTGATATAGTCCTGGTTTAGTCTGGATTTAGAGCTTGTTTAGTCCTGGTTTAAACCTGGGTTAGTCCTCGTTTAGAACTCATTTAGTCCTGGTTTAGTCCTGGTTTAGGTCTGATTTAGTCCTTGTCTAGTCTTGGTTTAGGTCTGATTTAGGTCTGATTTAGTCCTGGTTTAAGCCTGTTTAGTCCTGGTTTAGCCCTGGTTTAGTCCTGGTTCAGTCCTGATTTATTCCTGGTTTAGCCCTGGTTTACTCCTTGTTTAAGCCTGGTTTAGTCCTGGTTTAGTCCTGGTTTAGTCCTGGTTTAAGCCTGACTTCGTCCTGGTTTAGTCCTGGTTTAAGCCTGGTTTAGTCCTGGTTTACTCCTGGTTTAGTCCTGGTTTAGTCCGGATTTAGAGCTTGTTTAGACCTGGTTTAAGCCTGGTTTCGTCCTGGTTTAGAGCTGGTTTCGTCCTGGTTTAGTCTTGGTTTAGTCCTGGTTTAGAGCTGGTTTAGTCCTGGTTTAGTCTTGGTTTAGTCCTGGTTTAGAGCTGGTTTAGTCCTTTTAGCCCTGGTTTAGGTCTGATTTAGTTCTGGTTTAGACCTGACTTGGTTCTGGTTTAGTCCTGTTTTAGTCCAAGTTCAGATGAAGTTTGGTTCTGGTATAGTCTTGGTTTAATCCTGGTTTAGCCCCAGTAAAGTGTCTCTCTTGCTCTCTCTGGTTTAGTCCTGGTTTGGTTCTGGTTTAATCCTGGTTTAGTCCAAGATCAGGTCAAGTTTGATTCTGGTTTAGTGCTGACTTAGTCCTGGTTTAGTCCCGGTTCCATCGAGATCAGACCTGGTTGAATTAGTTTTACCCCTACTTTAGTTCAGCCCTTGTTTAGTCCGGGTTCAGTCCTGGTTCAGTCCTTGTTTAGTCCTGGTTCAGTTCTGATTTAGTCCTGCTCCTCGGAAACGCCGTTCCCGTGCGTCATGGCCCTGGTAGTCGTGCGTAAAAACCTGTCACCGGTGTTTCCTCTTCTCCTCCGCGCAGAGTAAATGACTTTTCTCGCCTTCCTGATTTGCTCCTGGGCCAGTCTTTGGTTTAGGGCCACTTTAGTCCCGGTTTAGTCCCGGTTTAGTCCCGGTTTAGTCTCCCGGCACAGAAGAGCGCCTCGTCCTGTGCGCTCCGGTGCTTGAGTCTCCGGTGTTGTTGTGAACGGGAGGAGCTGTCACTGCACGATTTGCGCCACCACGGCTCTGCGCATGCGCGGGCCCGGCGTACAACAGCTGTGTGCGGAAACAACCACTGGACTGGACCAGGTCAGCGGTTCGACTAAAAATAGAGTGACCAGACGTCCCTGTGTCCTCTGTCCCTGCACATTTACCCCAAACCACGGATTTGTCCCAGTTCTATACAAGAAATGTCAGTAAATAAAAAATAAAAGCGTCACAGAGAGTCATAATTACGAGTTTAAAAGTTATAATTATGAGATTAAAAGTCATAATTATGAGGTTAAAAAAACATAATTATGATTTTAAAAGTCAATTATGAGTTTAAAAGTCATAATTATGAGATTAAAAAAACAGTTTAAAAGTCATAATTATGAGTTTCAAAGACAATTGTGAGATTAAAAATTATAATTGTGAGATTAAAAGTAATAATTGTGATATTAAGTCATATTTATGAGTTTAAGTCATAATTATGAGATTAAAATCATAATTATTAGTTTAAATGTCATAATTGTGAGATAAAAAAAATCATAATTATGACATTAAAAGACATGATTGAGTTTAAAAGTCATAATTATGAAATTAAATCATAATTGTGAGATTAAAAGACATAATTATGAGATTAAGACATGATTATGAGTTTAAAAGTCATAATTATTAAATTAAATCATAATTGTGAGATTAAAAGACATAATTATGAGATTAAGTCATAATTGTGAGATTAAAAGACATAATTATGAGATTAAGACATGATTATGAGTTTAAAAGTCATAATTATGAAATTAAAAATCATACTTATGAGTTCAAAAGTCATAATTGTGAGATTAAAAGTCATAATTGTGAGATTAATATTTATAGTGTAGCATGTTTTTTTTTGAGAAACAAAAATAAGCAGTTCCGTCACTGGACTAAAGTTTTTCGGTGAAGACGTTTCTCAGCTCGTCCAAGACACTTCTTCAGTTCTGCTCAGATGTTAAAAGATCTGAAGAGTTCATTTTGTAGAATAAATCTGCTTTTAGTTTGTCCAAATGTAACTCACACCTCATAGAAATCCCAGTAAACATAACATTAAAACAAAGATGTTAAATACTAAAAATGACAAACAAAAAAACATTTTACTTCAAAACTTTATTCATAACATCGGGCTGTAAATGGTCAAACGTATAAAGTTTCTTCAACAATAAAAGCGTTTAAAAAGATCACGTGTTTAACTTAAAGAGTCCGTTCCTCGTTCCTCTGACGTCGTCCTGTTCTCACGTCTGATTGGCCGTTGGGTTGATCCGGGGCGTTCTGATTGGCCGTTGGGTTGATCCGGGGCGTTCTGATTGGCCGTTGGGTTGATCCGGGACGTTCTGATTGGCCGTTGGGTTGATCCGGGGCGTTCTGATTGGTCGGCGGGCGTTACCAGGGCGGAGACATCGGCTGTGGGTTCTGGAGGTAAGACATGACGACCGCCGAGATCGACAACCTGAAACACAAATAGAGATTATAATCCCAAATAATCCATGAAAATCTGCGTGTTGTTCGTTCATTCGTTTTTCCAAATAAAACAAATTCTTTTCTTTATTATTTGTCTCCAAAACGAAAAAACAAAACAAAACAGAGAACAAGTCGTTTTTTCAGTTTTCAATTTTGTGTTTAAATGAAGAATGGAAAAAACGGAGAACGACCGTTTACCCGAACCAGGACTAAACCAGTCCTGATTTAGTCCTGGTTCAGTCCTGGTTCAGTCCTGGTTCAGTCCTGGTTCAGTCCTGGTTCAGTCCTGGTCCAGTCCTGGTCCAGTCCTGGTCCAGTCCTGGTCCAGTCCTGGTCCAGTCCTGGTCCAGTCCTGGTCCAGTCCTGGTTCCGTCTTGGTTTAGTCGTGGTTTAGTCGTGGTTCAGTCCTGGTTCAGTCCTGGTTCAGTCCTGGTTCAGTCCTGCTTTAGTCCTGCTTTAGTCCTGGTTCAGTCCTGGTTCAGTCCTGGTCCAGTCCTGGTTCCGTCTTGGTTTAGTCCTGGTTTAGTCCTGGTTCAGTCCTGGTTCAGTCCTGGTTCAGTCCTGGTTCAGTCCTGGTTCAGTCCTGCTTTAGTCCTGCTTTAGTCCTGGTTCAGTCCTGGTTCAGTCCTGGTTCAGTCCTGGTTCAGTCCTGGTTCAGTCCTGGTTCAGTCCTGGTTCAGTCCTGGTTCAGTCTTGGTTTAGTCCTGGTTCAGCCCTGGTTCAGCCCTGGTTCAGCCCTGGTTCAGCCCTGGTTCAGCCCTGGTTCAGCCCTGGTTCAGCCCTGGTTCAGCCCTGGTTTGGGGTCGTTCTCCGTCTATGTGGAGATGTTCTGTGGACCTCAGGTTAAACTACAGGGCTGTGGAGATGTTCTGTGGACCTCAGGTTAAACTACAGGGCTGTGGAGATGTTCTGTGGACCTCAGGTTAAACTACAGGGCTGTGGAGATGTTCTGTGGGGCTCAGGGTTAAACTACAGGGCTGTGGAGATGTTCTGTGGACCTCAGGTTAAACTACAGGGCTGTGGAGATGTTCTGTGGGGCTCAGGGTTAAACTACAGGGCTGTGGAGATGTTCTGTGGGCCTCAGGTTGAACTCACATGAAGCTGCTCATCATCTGCTTGGTGTCCTCGGAGCTCCTGGAGTTGGCGAAGCTGATGAAGGAGCAGTAGACGGCGATCCAGGCGCACCACTTCAGCTGAGCACAGAGGAGACACAGGAGAGAAGAATAAACTACACGTCGCACACCGAACACCGAGTCACAGAGAGAACACTCATATTCACAGAGTCACAGAGAGAACACTCATATTCACAGAGTCACAGAGAGAACACTCATATTCACTGAGTCACAGAGAGAACACTCATATTCACTGAGTCACACAGAGAACACTCATATTCACTGAGTCATAAAGAGAACACTCATATTCACTGAGTCACAGAGAGAACACTCATATTCACTGAGTCACACAGAGAACACTCATATTCACTGAGTCACACAGAGAACACTCATATTCACTGAGTCATAAAGAGAACACTCATATTCACTGAGTCACAGAGAGAACACTCATATTCACTGAGTCACACAGAGAACACTCATATTCACTGAGTCATAAAGAGAACACTCATATTCACAGAGTCACAGAGAGAACACTCATATTCACAGAGTCACAGAGAGAACACTCATATTCACTGAGTCACACAGAGAACACTCATATTCACTGAGTCATAAAGAGAACACTCATATTCACAGAGTCACAGAGAGAACACTCATATTCACTGAGTCGAGTCCTTTAGTCCCACAGAAGCTGAAGCAGCAGCACAAGGAAAGAGCTGCTTTTTTCAGCTCTTACAGTTTATGCAAATGAGTCATGTGGTTTTAAGTTTCATTTCTCTAAGACGTAAACAAATGTTTAAATCTGCATTAAACTCATTCTGATCTCACACATGGTGCTGATGGTTTAGATGGTGTAAAGTTGACTTTATTTATGCAGATTAGTAACAGTAATAATAGTGATAATTTTAATATAAAATGTTAATGATTTATCAAAAATCGATCATTAATTTTCCCGACGATCGATTAAGAAAATTTAATCGAATGTCCGTCCCTAGTCCGTACAGCAGCGTCCAGAACTTTCACCGTGTTGTGAAAACCTCTGTTCTCCACAGAATAAACTGAAGGTTTCCTATGGTCCACAGGAGGGATTCATTACATTTATCCAGCGCCCTTCAGGCCCAGAGCTCTTTCCAGTTCATTCTTCATTCTCTCCACACTCTGAGGTTAAACTCCTGTGAGTGACTGAAGTGAGGCTCCAACCTGCCCCATCAGCCCCTCCGACCTCCAGCACTCACACACTCCACTTTCATACAAGGCAATGTGGGAGAAGTGTCTTTGCTTAAGGACACAACAACAGTTTTTGTGACTGGCGCCCCCCTGTGGCCCCCTGGAATTCCCAGCTCTCTCCAACCAAGTCCTGACCTGAGATGTAACGAGATCAGGCTCTGACGAGGAGGTTTGATTACATTTTCCTGATCGATCGCCAGAAGAATCAATTATCGATTAATCATTAACATGTTTATATTAAAATTATCACCATTATTATCATTATTACTGTTACTAATCTGCATAAATAAACTCAACTTTACAACATAAACCATCAGCACTATGTTTGAGATCAGAATGTGTTTAACGCAGCTTTAAACCTTTATGTTTTACAGAAACCAAACTTCAAACCGCCTGGCTCATTTGCATAAACTGTAAGAGCTGAAAAAAGCAGCTCTTTCCTTGTGCTGCTGCTTTAGTTTCTGTGGGACTAAAGGACTCGACTCAGTGAATATGAGTGTTCTCCCTGTGACAGATTTGTTTGTGTTTGTGTCGTTTTCGGGGGAAAGTGAAAGACGCAGGAAGTGACGACGGAAAGACTGCAGGAAGTCTGGGCCAATGCAAAATGTACGCTTCAGAAATATCAATTTTCCGAAAAAATGAACTGACTTGACCAGCTCGATTTTTATTTTAAATCGATTTTTTGCCCAGACCTACAACAGACTCACCCACAGCCCTGTGTTTCCCTTAAGAGAAACGAGGAGTGCGTTTTGCCCAGTTCCTCTTCACACTCGTGTTCAAATGAAGCTTTACGTGGGTCTTTATGCAGAATCGGCGAAAACAAAACACCAGGCCTAAGCTGGAAATATAAAACATCGTGGGAGGGGTGGACCGCACATCGGTTCAGTTTCTTTGTGTACAACGGTCCCTTGTTTATCGCGGGGGTTACATTCGAAAAAGAACCCGCAACAGGCGAAATCCGTGAAGTCGTCGGCTTTATTTTTTTTTACAATTACTCTATATGTTTTAAGGCTGTAAAACCCCTCACCACACACTTAAAAAAACAATTATTTTAACCTTTATTTAGCCAGGAAAGTCCCATTGAGATCACTAACCTCCCTGACCAACACAGCAGCGCAACAAAACGATTCAGAATGTTACAGGACATATTTCTATTTAAAACATTTACAAACCATGGATTTCACTTCCAAACCTTTGAGCAAAGGTTTAAACTGTCCGATTGGAACCAGTTCTTTTAATTTCCAGTCTTTTTGTAACTTGAACTCACTGTCCACTGTAAATATTATGATGCACGTTTTTCACTGTTTTTGCACCTTTTTGACACTGTGGAATATCCCGACTAAGCCCGAGTTTCTTGAGTCTTTTTATAGTGTGATGTTCTGAAGAGTCACCTTGAGCATGAGGCCGCACATGCTGAAGATCATCCCCAGGAGGTTCATGTAGTCCGGGGTGGGGTCCTCCAGGGTCGGGTTGGTCTCTGTGCTCGGAGGTTTGTACCTGGAGAAGTTTAACACCACATTAGACCTAAACACAGTGAAAATATATTATACTGCTTTAAAATAGCGCTGAAGTCTAGTCACAGTTTTTCCAAACTCTCGTGTTACTCTGGAATCATTGGTCCATTGTGATTCAAATATAATCTGTTCTACTCTGAAGGGACGATCGTTATGTAAACGTAGAGTGTCCAGACGTCCCCGTTTCCCCGGGACAGTCCCAGTTCTGAGCCCCGTGTCCCCCTGTCCCAGCAGATTCATCCAAATCCACTGATTTGTCCCAGTTTTATACAAGAAATGTCCAGGGTTTCCCTATTTTTGACCAATCTGAGCCCTGTGAACAGCAAAGAGGAAAATATTGTCATTTGCTTTTGCTAAAATACAGAAAACTGATCGTGAAAATGACCATGAGGCAATTTTTTTTTAATTCACCGACAGAAATCCCTGAGATTAACCGGGAACTGAGTCGAGAATGGACAATGTTGTGCACTTTTCTCACAATTTTATTTATACCAACCCGGTTGTGTCCCAGTTTTGAATTCTGAAAATAATCTGGTCAGCCTGCGTAATTCAATCTGAGAAAATGTCCTTTGAAATGACAATGCCCCATGTAAATCTATGTCTGCAGGTCTGTTTAATTAAATATTCAAATATCAGTCAGGGCAGAATGGAGTGTTATGTTCTTTCCACATGAGCGCTTGTGTTAAGACACCAAACACACAAAGAAAGTGTTTTTTTGTTTTTTTAAACTTTGTTTAAAAAGTCCTATATTACACAAAACTGACTGTTATAATGTTATTATCCTCTAAAAACCAAACCTGTTGTTGAGTTTTGTTTCATTCACACATGTAACCCTTGAGTAACCCTTTATTATCAGTGTGTCTACATCTCCAAGGATCAAAACGCTCTTTTCCACCTTGTGATGTCATCATGAAGCAATATTTTTTCCATTTAACAGCTCCTTTTTATACGCCCGTTGTAATAAGAGTATTATGGTATGGCGCTGTCCGTCCGTCCGTCCGTCTATCCGTCTGTGGACACTTCAAAGCTTTGTAGTGTCTTTAAGTTCTGTTGCTGCAATCTGATTGGTGGAATTCCGATTCTAGAATGTGATGATGTCATACTCATACTCATACTCCTACTGCAAGAGCCAGATTTCCCAGATTTCTAACTTAATTCTATATACAATAATTCAAAGTACGGGCGTATTTTGCCCTGCTGGAGGAGCTCTTGTTACCTTTAGTTCAGTAGAGATCATCAATTACAGATCTTAAAGGACCCAAATTAATGTAGTTTAGGCATGTGGAGCTTAAAACACAGTGGAGCACTTCCTGTACACCACACAATGACATCACAAGGTGAAACTGAGTTATTTTTTTTAGTTTTGAGAGAAGAAATCGGCCTAAATCTGCAGAGTTTATGTGTTAAATGTGTGTGAATTATATAATAAAGTGACATTTTGCCTGTGAACAGTATTTACCAGTGAAATGCTTCATTAACAATAATTAACAGGACTAAAAAGAGCAGATCAGGGTCGTGTCCTTTCTTAGTTTCTTTCTTAGTTTCTTTCTTATTGCTGGAACAACTGCTTTATATGTTATTTTCAGCTGTCATCTTTCAACAAAGGGTACAAATATTTTATCAATCGCATTCTCACACTGTATACGTCAAAAAATACTCCATAAAACCTAATAAAATGCAACTATCTTATGAATGAACAACTTAATCACCTCTGTGCTAATCTGCTCAGGCTTTTAAAGGGACACAATTAGCTTGTTTGTTAGCATCCACACATTTATCCACTAATTTCGCACATTTCTTGGTAAAAAAAACACTTACCTCAAAATCTTGTTCTGCCTGCGCGGGTCTGACATGTTGTTCGAGGACATAATACGTTGAAATCGCAGTAAAAATGTCCTCTTTTAGGGAATTTTAACCAAAAAAAGGGCAAACACACCTGACCGCTCCGGGGATGAGTGGAGAAGGAGGTACTTCCGGGCGCGGCGTTTCACAATAAAGGCTTTCCTGTCAAAGTAAGCGGACGTTTAAACGGAAGAAACGGAGGCGTGCTTTTATTTTGACAGTCCCGCCTGTTCCCCGTGCAGCGTGTGTTGAATGAGATTCATTTATGAGCAGAACAAGTGTTTCGATCATAAACGATGAACCGAGGACAGAACCGGAGCAGCCCGAGTATATATGAGCAATAAGGTAACTGCAAACACTACTGCGATCTTTACTGCTGTTTTATAAATACGAATACTATTACTACTACTGCTACTACTACTGCAACTGTACTGCTACTACTACTACTGCTACTACTACTACTATCACTGCTACTACTACTACAACTACTAGAACAACTACTAGAACAACTACTACTGCTGTTACTATTACTACTACAACTACTACTAATACTACTGCTACTGCTACTGCTACAACTACTACAACTACTACTGCTACTACTGCTAATACTGCTAATACTACTACTACTACTGCAACTACTACTACTATTACTGCTACTACTACTACAACTACTAGAACAACTACTACTGCTGTTACTATTACTACTACAACTACTACTAATACTACTGCTACAACTACTACAACTACTACTGCTACTACTGCTAATACTGCTAATACTACTACTACTACTGCAACTACTACTACTATTACTGCTACTACTACTACAACTACTAGAACAACTACTACTGCTACAACTACTACAACTACTACTGCTACTACTGCTAATACTGCTAATACTACTACTACTACTGCAACTACTACTACTATTACTGCTACTACTACTACAACTACTAGAACAACTACTACTGCTGTTACTACTACTACTACTACTAATACTACTGCTACTGCTACTACTACTACAACTACTACTGCTACTACTGCTACTACTGCTACTACTACTACAACTACTAGAACAACTACTACTGCTGTTACTATTACTACTACTATTACTACTATTACTACTGCTACTGCTACAACTACTGCTACTAATACTACTGCTACTACTGTTACTACTACTACAACTACTACTGCTACTACTGCTAATACTACTACTACTATAACTGCTACTACTACTACTACTGCTACTGCTACTACTGCTACTGCTAATACTACTACTGCTACTACTGCTACTACTGATACTGCTAATACTACTACTGCTACTACGACTACTACTACTGCTAGTAGTAATACTACTGCTACTACTGCTACTGCGACTACTGATACTACAACTATTACTGTTACTACTACTACTACTGCTACTGCTACTACTGCTAATACTACTACTACTACTACTACTCCTACTACTACTGCTACTGCTACTACTACTACTACTATTACAACTACTACGACTTATCCTTCTAGTTCTGTTTCCTTGGTTTTATAAAGCTAAAAATAAGAATATGTCTGAAATTTGTTGTAGAAATTAAAGTTCAAACTGAAACCTCAAATGAATTCGAATCTTAGACGAAACAAGATTTTTCCTTCGCACAAAATCTGATTATAATCTGATTTCCGGAGTGGATGTAAACGGCCAGATCGTCTTTTTTTTATTTCCGCTCGTGGTCCCTCTGATCACTCACGTCACATTTAGCTGTTTACGTGTTATGAACGTCATTTTAAAGGTCCAGAAATCAGATTATAATCAGATTTTAGTGCATGTGAACGAGGCTTAATCTGAGTACATTGGACATTGAGCATATATCTTCCTGTTTTCTGAAGAGGCTGTGTTCAAATGCCTTTTTCAGTTAACCGTTACAATCCATAATAACCAAACTATTTCATATCATCAAAAGTGTTTTTATTATTAATTTTTTGAGGAAATCTGTAACAGAATGACTTCCGTTCGTGGATATTTGACCCCCGTGCTTCCCCCTCCTCTCAGGCAGCAGCCCCATGGCGTTTCCTGCCCCCAGACCCGAGGGCCCCCAGCTGCCCCAGGTCCTGCTCCGGACCATGGACTGCCAGCAGGGGCCCGTACGAGCGGTGCGGTTCAACGGTAAAGAAATAAACCTTTGTTCTGGCCGTCTTGTAGGTTTGCGGAACTTCCGGTTAATGTTTTTCTGTGGTAAATGTGGCGTATGCTCCAGCAGCCTCAGAAATTTGCCCCATCACCAAATCTTCAGCCAACAAGGTCCACAAAGGAGAAACATTCTTCATGGAGAATTTATCCACAATGACCGAGGGAAGAAAGACAAAAGCTTAAAGGAAACAACGACCGAGCAACACTAACGTTATGGACATGAGGAAAACTCAAACTGATTCTTCAGTTACAATGAAAAATCCATGTCTTGGTGTAGATATTAGCAGAGATACATTTCTGCACTTTGAATGTGAGACATGTAATTTGTGAACATCTATAGCTTTTAAACTGCACAAATCTATCCATGCCAGGGATCTCCAACCTTTTATGTCCGGTGAGCTACCTTTGCGAAACGACAATACCGGAAAGCTGCTCATTTTAGCGGTTGCAAGAAAAGAGTCGACCTTAGATGTGTACAGTTAGACGCCTATAAGACATGACACCATTATCAATTTATTCATGCACAAAGTTCAAAACAACACATTTACAACGGTAATTACTGTATTTTTTGGACTATAAGTCACTTTTTTCAGAGTTTGCGTGGTCCTGCGACTTGTATATTGAATTTTTCACGCTGACAGCCCATAGACCAGATATATGGCTCCTATATATGAAGCAAAAA
The DNA here is from genome assembly GCA_034769755.1 of Odontamblyopus lacepedii. Lineage (NCBI taxonomy): Eukaryota > Metazoa > Chordata > Actinopteri > Gobiiformes > Gobiidae > Odontamblyopus > Odontamblyopus lacepedii. The sequence continues at coordinate 2,904,698 of CM068353.1, forward strand.
TGAAAAAAAAACAAATCGTTATCTGTTTTTTTTCATTTTGGTTTTAGAGACAAATAATAAAGAAAAGAGCTGTTTTTTCGTTTTCTTATTTTTGGTTCTATATTGAATAATGAACAAATGATACATGGATTATTCTCTATTCTGTTGTTTTTATTCCTATAATTACAAAATCGATTTCTCCCCAAAAAGTGCGACTTATACATGTTTTTTTTCTTCTTCATTACACATTTTTTGGCTGGTGCGACTTATAGTCCAAAGAATACGGTAATCAAATTTTTGTTATTCATTACAATACGTATAATTTAGAAATCCTTTGGTGACCTATTTGTAATGGGGTTGAGAGCTTTAGGTTGGAGACCCCTGATCTATGCTAATATCAACATCATGAAATTGACTTTTAAGACCATAATGTTAATTTTGCTCAGTAGTTCATTAATGCTCGTCGTTGTTCTTCTTTTAAGCTGAACTCCGGCACGTTTGAAGCTAAAGTCTGTTGCTAGAGGTGGTGGAATTCTGTCAGGAGGCAAAAAACGGCACAGATCAGTGTTTCCTCAGCGGAGATCTCACTGTGTGTGAGTCTGTCAAGGCAACAAACTAGTGTAGTGATGGGGGCAAGTTCTGAACTAGTGTAGTGATGGGGTCAAGTGCTGAACTTCCACGTAAAACGCCAATTTTCTTCACACTGAAGAAGCTTAACACCACTTTAACCCATCTGACAACAGCCACGAGTCTAACAAACCAAACGCTCTGCCTGGTTCACTCATTAGTGTCTGGAAACGTTAGAAAACATCTTTATAAGCACCTCACACTTCCCTCTGTTGATTTCTCACTGCACAGGCCAACGTGGAAGTTAAGAACTTGCCCCCATCACTACACTAGTTTGTGCAGTGATCTGTGCCGTTTTTTGGCTTGTGACAGAATGCGATCACCTCTATTATTGGACTTTAGCTTCAAACGTGCCCAAGTTCAGCTTTAACTTTTCGTCTTTCTTCCCTTGATCGTTGTGGATAAATTCTCCATGAAGAATGTTTCTCCTTTGTCGACCTTGTTGGTTGAAGATTTGGTGATGGGGCAGATTTATGAAGCTGCTGGAGAATACGCCACATTTACACTCACATTTACCACAGAAAAACTCTAACCGGAAGTTCCACAGACCTACAGCGGGACACTTCTATTGTAAAAAAGGTCTACGCTCGAGCCCTCCTCCAAAATCGGAGAAAAATATGTATTCTTACTGTTGGCGGGGTCGCCTCCCGACAGATCTGACCTGTAACTTGGTCTTTTGGCATCTCCACGGACACAAGCGGGTGGCAGAACCTCGACCAGAAAAGTTGCATCGTGCACCTTTAACGTTGTGCCTGTTTTTCGGCAGTGGACGGGAACTACTTTCTGTCGTGCGGGGCGGATAAATCTCTGAAACTGTGGAGCACGAGCAGAGGGACTTTACTGAAGACGTACAGCGGGCACGGATACGAGGTGCTGGACGCCGACAGGTCAGGCGAAAAAAAAAAACAACCGCTTCTTCTATACTTTTAATTTCACTTTTGAAACTATAAGAAAGACTTTCAATGAGCTCCATTTAAGACCTAAGGGCAATTTTAGTACATTTCTCCTCGCCAGGATTTCTTTCTTACTTTTGCTTTTAAAACTGCCCCTTTTGCCCCTAATGAAGTGTTCTACCTCCTTTTGTTCAGTCCAACCTGTGATTCCACAATCTGCTGCTGTAGTTGTGTCATGTGGCTGTGAGAAAAGCTACAGGACCAGAAATAGAGACGAAAAAACAGAAAATAAAACTCACTCTTTTATACAAAACACACAGAAACCTGTAGAAACAACTTTTTGAACATAAAAAATGCCTAATTTAGGGCCTTAGCTACAAAAATGCGAAATCTCAAGTCTGTAAGTAAATTAAAAATCTCCTTATTGCCCTAAAAACAAAAAAAAGTGCAATCGCCCCATGACTTTGGTCCAGTCCTGGAAACAGCTCGACCCTTTTGAAACGCTCTCTGAATTCTTTTTGCAGAGGAACACGATCAGATAAACTCTGATTTGTTTTCACAGTGAACAGACGGTTTCTTTGTGTGTATTTGTGTGCATTTCTTCTTGTGTGCGCAGTTCGTTTGACAACAGCCAGCTCTGCTCCTGCAGCGCTGATAAAACGGTGATCTTATGGGACGTGGCCTCGGGTCAGGTCACCCGTAAGCTCAGGGGCCACGCAGGGGTCAGTCACTTCACTCTTTAGTTCCCCAGGTTTGAGGGTCGAGTTTGGAGGAAAATGATCTTTGTCTTTGCAGAAAGTGAACTGTGTCCAGTTTAACGAAGAGGCCACGGTCATGCTGTCGGGTGAGACACTTTCGCTTTGATAATCCTCAAATATGAAAGAGTTTGAGTCCTTAAAGGGCCCGTATCACTGTTTCCTGATCTCTGTTCTGGTGTCGTGTCCTCGTCACAAACACACCTGGAGTTGTGTTTTGTTTCATTCACACGTTTAACGCACAAACCTGCAGATTTAGACTTTAGAGTTCTTCTCTCAAACAGAAAACACTCCTTGGGTTTGGCGGTATCCGGTGTCCCACAGTATTTAAAAGTAGCAGTGGTCTCAGTTTCATCACCGTCATTATAAAAATCTGCATCAGGACCTAAAACCACAGCAGGACTTCCTCCCTCCGCTCTCTCTCCTCTTCAAACGTGGTTCCGCTCGGAGATTTCCATCCACACGCAGCAGGAAGAAGAAAAAAACCCGACTGACGCTTCGTGTGCGACGCTGAGCCCAAAAGTTTGTGACGGAGACGTTTTACTGAAGCCGAGAGTCGAGAGGGGACGAGGCTGAAGAGGAGAAAGTTCCCGAGGGCGAAGTCAGACTTTCACGGAGGAGACGGTAAAGAACAATTTATGGTTCTGATCCAAACGACCTGCACCTCCCAAACTTTCTAACGACGCCTCAAAACGCCGCAGACATAAGGGCTGTGATTGGTCCTCTGCACCGCTCTACATTTCCTCCTCATTCTAGACTCTGAGGAATAATGTGTTTAAAGCAGCTTTGGCACATTTGTTTACGTTTTACACAAACCAAACTTCAAACCTCATGGCTCATTTGCATACAGCTCATTTGCATATAGTATAAGCGCTGATAAAAACTGCTCGTGCTCTGATGCTGATGTGATCGAACGCGCTGCAGAGTTTGGTTTGATCAGAACTTGTGCCTCATCTTCAAATCTAAAGCTGTGACTCTGTTTCTGAAGGGTTTAGGAGCAGATACAGAATAATTCTGAATTAGTCGCAGTAAAACCGTAAACCCCGGGAAAACGCTGAGACGGTTTAACGGGATCAAAACTTGGATACCGCCCAAGCCCAGACCAAATAAACGTTTGTCCAGTTTACAAATTTAATTTCTTCTTTTGCCGTGGATTCTACCTGGACGACTGAGGGATTTTACACCAAATACTGCTCCATGGGCGTATATTAGTCTCGATGCTCCAGATCATTTAAACACATTCAGGAAACGTTCTGCTCTGTCCTGTCAACGGGGCTTTTTTTGGACCAATACCTGCTCAAACTAACATGTAGTTTAATAGTTTTAGCATCGATTATTATCCTAATCTGGCAGTTCTACATGTTCTGTTTAACCTCCTGAGACCCGAGCTTTTGTCTGGTGTGCATTTTTCATTTCTTCTTGCTATTTGGGATAAGTAGGACCTACTAAGTAAGTCTTCTGTATGACACCATTGGTTAAAAAATGTAAAAACATTAAAATGTATAAATAAATTACACAAAAAAAACAAACAGCAATTAGCTGTTTATTTCAAGCCCTAAACCTGCCAAATGTGACGCAGGTCGACCGTGAGCGGGTTGGGGTTCAGTGAGTGAGGTTAAAAACACACAAAAAGGCCTGAAAATGTGGTCCACAGTTTTAATTTTTTCTGGTTTTCAATCGTTACAAAAAAAAGTAGAGGTGCAAAAAGTGGAGACAGGCAGCAGTTTCCCTATAGCAGCAGAAACGTCCAGCAACTGTAAACTCATCTAAATATTCCCACGTTTACCGAACAACATGTACAATCAATAATATAACACAGTCCCAATGTCTTCAAACGAGGACGTGACATTTCCTGAGGCTCTCGTCTGCTGTGGTCAAGAAAATGTGTCAAATTTTAATGCCAAATGAAGATAAATTAAGATACATGAAGAGACATTATTGTACATAAATACATTGGTTTTATTCATACATTTTGCATCTAAACTTTACCATGCAGTTTTTTTTTACTTTCGGGAGCTGCTGTAGAGGTTTTTAGTTGATTACAGGTGAAAGTTTAAAATAATTGAAAATCATGGTGCTCAGAGGCAAAAATGTAATGTCCTCGTATGGGGCCACAGGGTCTCAAGAGGCTATACAATTATAATAAAGTAGAGTTTGTCGAGTGTTTTTTGTGCCCACAGGCTCCATCGACGGCTCCGTGCGCTGTTGGGACACGCGCTCGCGCCGACCGGAGCCCATCCAGATCCTGGACGACGCCTCCGACAGCATCAGCAGCCTGAAGGTGGCGCAACACGAGCTGCTCACGGGGTAAAGCGCACGCCAGGGTTTTGTCTAAACAGAGCGTCACCTCCAAACAGCACAACGGGCGACAACGAGGACGCAAAAAGTCTGAACGGGCCGACACAAACCTGCCATCGAGAAAAAATATGTCCAAATAGTCGGTTATGGTCAGATTTTTCACACAGTTTGGAGGATTTTCCCACCGTTGAGGCGTTGGAGATAAAAATGCTCTGGTGCTGCAGACCTCGTGTTACCCTGAGCCAAATGAAAGACTTTAAAAACCTGGAGGAGACGACTGTTTAGAATTAAAATCACCCGCTGCACCAGGAGAACCTAAAATAATGATTTAAAAAGGGATAAAACGGCAAATTACAGCAGTAAAATAATACATCAGCACCACATAAAGGTTTTTGCGTGACAAGTTTGGACGTATAATGCAGCAGTTTATCGTCACTTATGACGTTCTTCTGATAAATACCGTATTTGAGGGGAAATTTATTTGATCAAATCTGACTCCAGGAGCAGACATTTCCTGTTGAAAGGCGAGTTACAGAAACACCAGCAGAACAGAAGAACAGGCTGAACATGTGTCTGGTGTGTTCACGTCACATATGAACAGTTATTCACAAGACTAGAGCAGAAACAACAGAACAGAAGAACAGGCTGAACATGTGTCTGGTGTGTTCAACTAGAGACGATAAACGACCTGAGGCTGAGGAAAAGTCTGTCTCAGTCTTTTGCTTTTGATTCATATTTTATAGAATAACACAGACTTGTTCACGTCACATATGAACAGTTCTTCACAAAACTAGAGCAGAAACGACAGAACAAGTTTAACCAAACTCTCCATCTCGCTCCAAATCACTAAATCCACTGAATTCTTCATCCTCAGTGTCACTTCTGAGCAACTCCACCAACTCCAGATAAATCCAGCTTTTATCCACGATGAGATTTTGTGTTTTCTTCATTTCAGTTCAAGTTTCCTCCACTTTTCTCCATCAAACACAAGTTTCTCTCACTCCAAACTTTCTTTCTGCTGCTCGATTGTTCCTCTCTTCCTCCTCTACAGTCGTTTCCGCTCAGTATAAACACAGTAATAAAGTGTTTAATGCAGCTTTGGCACATTTGTTTAGTTTTACAGAAACTAAACTTAAGTATAGTGATAAAACAGCTGGTGCTGAAGCTTCTGTCGACTAAAGGACCAGATTCAGTGGAGAAAAAAAGTCTCCACCTGGATTTACCTGAGCAAACAGGTGTGAGGAGCTGCAGGTGAAGTGACAGTGGAGCAGGAGGAAGAGCCTGAGGCGCAGCAGATACTGGTGCACAAGAGCGTGGAAATAACCGACATGTCAAATTAGATCTTTGTCACGTTGGCGTCTCTCGATGTAATAAAGGACTTTAATATATTCAGTCGGTGCCTCGGGTTTGGACCTCGCCCATGTTTATATTTATGTTTAGAAGAACTGAAATATTTCATACATAAGTCGCAGGAAACATCCAAACCATAAAAAAGTGCGACTTATCCTCCGAAAAATACGGTAATTGTCCAAAAATACCTTGAAAATATGAATAAATGACACAATCCTGACGTGGACCTGGTCGCTGCAAACTCTAGAGTCGCATCGTCTGTTTCCGCGCCTCCTCATTTGCCTTTGAATTCGTTGATCCACTTTAGTCGTCTTTTTTCTCACTTGTGACTCAGCACTTTTGAAACACGGGAAAAAAAGTTTGTCTTTCTCCCGATTCGAGCGGCTGCAGCGACCACAGACTGCACAGAGTTTAGGCGTTTTGGCGCAGAGTCCGTGGGGGTAAACGGGGTTCTGTGCGTCTGTCTTTACTTCCTGACCCTCATCTGCTTTTGGTGACGTCGTCTGAAACCGGCGATGTGAATGAACGTGCTCCTCCCTCTGTGCAGGTGTGTGGACGGGAGGCTGCGGCGCTACGACCTGCGCATGGGGCAGCTGCACGTGGACTTCATCAGCAGTACGTTTCTACACTTCATTCTGTTTTTAAAGGAGAACTCGGGCACAGAGCAGTGTTTCCTCTGTGGAGATCTCACTGTGTGTGAGTCTGTCAAGGCAATAAACTACCGTAAATTCCGGACTACAGCGCGCACCCTATTAAGAACCGCATGCTCAGATTTATGAAGAAAAATCAATTTTGTAATTATATGAGCCGCACCATATTATAAACCGCTGGCCAAAGACTAGGCGGGGGGTTCGCTTCTGCGTCCCCGCTGCCTGGAGCGCCTCTGGGATGGGCCGCGGACGCGGTCCCCCGCTGAACTCTGGGGACGGACTCGCTCACTTCGCTCACTGGTGACACTTGGGACACACACGCGCCACAGGCACTTACACACCTTCACACACTTGGGACACACACGCGACAGGCACATACACACCTTGGCGCTCTGGGAATAAACCACGGTAGCGATCGCTTTAGCCTTCAGTCTGATTTGTACAGCGGAAACACCGCGGCCGCCTGCTCTTTGCGTGTTAACCCAGTCCTCCAGAAAGTTTCCAAGCTCAGGCCATCTGCTATGGTTACCTCTGAAAGCTCTGGTTGTCTTTTTACACTGGCTCAGTTCTTCTTGCTGGAGCCTCCACCTTCGCACCATCGACTCGTTTATGCCAATTTTACGGGCAGCAGCTCGATTTCCTTCTTTAACTGCCAGAGTGATCGCTTTTAGTTTAAAAGCTGCATCATATGCTTTTCGTCTGGTATTCTCCATGTTGATGAGGGTTAGCAGAAAGACTGAAATAAGGAAGTTGTGATTAATCATACAATTTCATTGGACCTCAGTGAACTACTTATTCATTTTATTGGTCCATGTTTTCCCCGCGATGAAAAAAAAAATAAAAAAGCCGCTTCATATTACGAGCCGCAGTGTTGAAAGTGTAGAAAAAAAGTAGCGGCTTGTGATCCGGAATTTACGGTAGTGTAGTGATGGGGCAAGTTCTTAACTAGTGTAGTGATGGGGCAAGTTCTGAACTAGTGTAGTGATGGGGGCAAGTTCTGAACTAGTGCAGTGATGGGGCAAGTTCTGAACTAGTGCAGTGATGGGGGCAAGTTCTGAACTAGTGCAGTGATGGGGGCAAGTTCTGAACTAGTGCAGTGATGGGGCAAGTTCTGAACTAGTGTAGTGATGGGGGCAAGTTCTGAACTAGTGTAGTGATGGGGGCAAGTTCTGAACTAGTGCAGTGATGGGGGCAAGTTCTGAACTAGTGTAGTGATGGGGGCAAGTTCTGAACTAGTGCAGTGATGGGGGCAAGTTCTGAACTAGTGTAGTGATGGGGGCAAGTTCTGAACTAGTGTAGTGATGGGGGCAAGTTCTGAACTAGTGTAGTGATGGGGGCAAGTTCTGAACTAGTGCAGTGATGGGGGCAAGTTCTGAACTAGTGTAGTGATGGGGGCAAGTTCTGAACTAGTGCAGTGATGGGGCAAGTTCTGAACTAGTGTAGTGATGGGGGCAAGTTCTGAACTAGTGCAGTGATGGGGGCAAGTTCTGAACTAGTGCAGTGATGGGGGCAAGTTCTGAACTAGTGTAGTGATGGGGGCAAGTTCTGAACTAGTGCAGTGATGGGGGCAAGTTCTGAACTAGTGCAGTGATGGGGCAAGTTCTGAACTAGTGTAGTGATGGGGGCAAGTTCTGAACTAGTGTAGTGATGGGGGCAAGTTCTGAACTAGTGTAGTGATGGGGGCAAGTTCTGAACTAGTGTAGTGATGGGGCAAGTTCTGAACTAGTGTAGTGATGGGGGCAAGTTCTGAACTAGTGTAGTGATGGGGCAAGTTCTGAACTAGTGTAGTGATGGGGGCAAGTTCTTAACTTCTACATAAAATATCAATTTGCTTCGCACTAAAGACGCTTAACACCACTTTAACCCATCTTACAACAGTCCCGATCTAGTACCTGGTTTAGTTCTGCTTTAGTCCCAGTCCAGTACCTTGTTTAGTTCTGGTTTAGTCCCAGTCTAGTACCTTGATTAGTTCTGGTTTAGTCCCAGTCTAGTACCTGGTTTAGTTCTGGTTTAGTCCCAGTCTAGTACCTGGTTTAGTCCATATTTAGTCCTGGTCTAGTCCCAGTCGAATACCTTGTTTAGTGCTGCTCTAGTACCTGGTTTAGTCTCGGTCTAGTACCTGGTTTAGTTTCAGTTTAGTCCTGTTTCGTCCTGATCTAGTCCCTGGTTTAGTCCTGGTTTAGTCCCTGGTTTAGTCCTGGTTTAGTCCCTGGTTTAGTCCTGGTCTAGTCCCATTTTCTTTGTGTTTTGGTCATTTTTAAGCAGATTTTACCTAAACAAATGTCAGTTTCTGCTCCTCTTTACTGTTGCCAGGATCAGATTGGTCCAAAATTCTGATAGTCCAGTTTTAGTCCTGGTTTAGACCTGATATAGTCCTGGTTTAGACCTGAAGAAGTGATGTGGAAGTTCAGAACTTGCCCCCATCACTGCACTAGTTTGTTGCCTTGACAGACTCGGTGTCACAGTCAGATCTCCACAGAGGAAACACTGATCTGTGCCGTTTTTTGGCTCCTGACAGAATTCCACCTCCTCTAGTGACGGACTTTAGCTTCAAATGTGCCCGAGTTCCACTTTTATGGTCCTGTATTCTCCTGAATCCTGTTTTGTTGTGTGTCCAGGTCCGATCACGTGCGTGTGCTTCTCTGCGGACGGTCAGTGCACGCTCAGCTCCAGCCTGGACTCCACCCTCCGGCTGCTGGACAAGAGCACCGGAGAGCTGCTCGGAGAGTGAGGCCCCCTCTGTGCCTCCGCGAAGTCGCCCATCAAACACAAACCTGCACAAAAACTGTCAATCGTTTGTGCTGCAAAAAGTTTCGTTTGTGCTGCTTTAGTTTTGGAGAAATTAACGATTCTTTTACAGGTCAAACAGGGGTCAGCCCCACAGGAAGCTTCAAAATGCTCGAAAACGCCCAAAATGGAGTCAGTCGTTTGTGCTGCAGAAAGTTTCTTTTGTGCGATTCTGGTTCTTCAGATATTCACAGTTTTATTTTCGGTCGATGACGTCGTCCAGAACCTCAGAATGTGAAACAGCCTCAAAACAAGAAGAAAATGATAGAAAACGACCTGAGGCTGTGGAAAAGTCTGTTTCAGTCTTTAGTCTTTTGCTTTTGATTCATATTTTATAGAATAACACAGACTTTTCCTCAGCCTCAGGTCGTTTCTCTTCTCTAGTTTTGTGGAGTTTGTCGCCGTCAGATGAGCGGAAATGATGTCCTATAATTACCACAGAAATAATAGTGAATAATTTTAGAAATGTATTTTTTATTTTATTTAACTTTTTTTTAACCAGGAAGGTCCCATTGAGACTAAAAAACCCTTTTTCAAGGGAGTCCTGGTCAAGAGGCAACAAATTTCGAAACAAGTACATATGAACAAACAACATTAAAACTGCACAGGTTCTGAAAAACAGCTGCACATTATAGAGTCTGTGAGGCTCAGTTTGGTTTGAAAAACATTTAAGGACAATAGTTCAGACAATTTCCAGTCTTTCTGTAACAAGTTCCAGGTAAAAGGTGCAGAGTGGACGAAGGCTCTGTGCAGGCAAAAGGAGCAGAGCAACAGCTCATCATCTGATCCCAAGGAGTAAGAGCCGACAGTTTTGCTTTTGATCGAAGTACAAATGTGAGGAGGCACAATCCAAGTACAGCTTTGTGAAAGTGACCAGTGACCTGCCTCTAGTGGCCAGAGAGGCCCCTGTGCTCTTGAGTCACAGTGTCACAGATCTACAGTTGGTAATAAACCTCAGGGAAGCATTTGAAGACATGAAGAAGAAGCTTCATATACAGAATGTCTCCATAATCTGGCGCAGATAAAAAGGCTTTTTTACTGCAAAAGAAAAACACAGTTTGTTACAAAAGAAAAACTGAAGTTTAAGTCTCAGTTTCTTTTCTGTGTGTGGTTTAAAGGTGAGGGAGTCGATCCAGACACCAGAGTATTTATATTCATGAACCACCTCTATGACATTTCCTTCAAGGGTCGACACACCTGGAATAAACTCGCACAGATGAAAATTGTCACAGCACAAAACGGCACAAACGAAATACAAACGTTTGCTATAATTTTCTGCCTGTTTTGAGGCTGTTTCACATTCTGAGGTTCTGGACGACGTCATTGGCCCAAAATAAAACTGCAAATATCTGAAGAACCAGAATCACACAAACGAAAAACTTTCTGCAGCACAAACGAAGCACAAACGACTGACTCCATTTTGAGCGTTTTCGAGCATTTTTCTTCTTCCTGTGGGTCTGACCCCAGTTTGACCTGTAAAACAATCGTTCATTTCTCCAAAACTAAAGCAGCACAAACGACTGACGTAGTTTTCGTGCAGTTTTGCGTTTGACGGGCGACTTCCCGCAGGTCTCCTCTGTGCTTCGGCCTGACGCCGTTTACATGTCGGGTGTGTTTCAGGTACAAAGGGCACCAGATGAGGGGCTATAAACTGGACTGTTGTCTGTCCAGTAAAGACACTCACGTCCTGAGCTGCTCTGAGGACGGACACGTTTACTGCTGGGACCTGGTGGAGGTGAGACTCGCCCACACCACAAACTCCCGCTGTAAAGTTCAGATCCGCCCGGCGACGAGTGGACCAATCACAGAGCAGCACGGAGGGGTGGGCGGAGCTAAAGGAGAGGACGATGTCTGACGTTTCTTTCTCTCTCTCTTTTTCTCCTTTTCTCTTCCTTTTTTCTCTCTTTTTCTCTTCTCACTCTTCTGTCTCTCTTCTCTTTCTTTTTCTTTCCTTCTCTCTATTTTTCTCTTGTTTTCTCTCTATTTCTTTTGTCTCTTTCTCTCTCTTCTCTCTCTTTTTCTCTTCTCTCTCTCTTCTGTCTTTTTCTCTTTCTTTTTCCCTCTCTCTTTTTTCTCTCTTTCTCTTTTCCTCTCTTTCTCTCTTTTCTCTTTCTCTTTCTTCTGTCTCTCTTCTTTCTTTTTTCTCCTTTTCTCTCTTTTTCTCTTCTCTCTTCTGTATTTTTCTCTCTTTCTCTTTCTTTCTCTCTCTCTCTTTTTTCTCTTTCTCTTTTTCTCTTTCTTCTGTCTCTCTTCTCTCTTTTTTCTCCTTTTCTCTCTTTTTCTCTTCTCTCTTCTGTATTTTTCTCTCTTTCTCTTTCTTTTTCTCTCTCTCTTTTTTCTCTTTCTCTTTTCCTCTCTTCTCTCTTTTTTCTCTCTTTCTCTTCTCTCTCCTATATCTTTCTCTCTACTTTTCACTTTCTTCTTTCTCTTTTTCTCTTCTCTCTTTCTCTCTCATTTTCTCTCTCTGTCTCTTTCTCTCCCTCTTCTCTCTCTTTTTGGTCTTTCTTCTTTCACTTCTCATTTTCTCTCTTTTTCACTCCTCTCATTTTCACTCTTCTCTCTTTTTTCTCCTTTTCTCTTTCTCTCTTTTTCTCTTGTTTTCTCTCTCTATTTCTTTTGTCTCTTTCTCTCTCTTCTCTCTTTTTCTCTTCACTCCTGTTTTTTGTCTCTCTTCTTTCTCTTTTTCTCTCTTTTTCTCTCTTCTCTCTCATTTTCTCTCTTCTGTCTCTCTCGTCTTTCTCTTTTTCTCTTCTCTCTTTCTCTTCTTTCTCTCTTCTCTCTTTTTCTGTCTTCTCTTTCTCTCTCTTCTTTCTCTCTTTTCTCTTCTTTTTCTCTCTTCTGTTTCTCTCTTTCTCTCTCTTCTTTCTCTCTTCTCTCTCTCTTCTTTTTCTCTCTCTTCAGTTTCTCTCTTCTCTCTCCTGTCTCTTCTTTCTCTCTCCTGTCTCTTCTTTCTCTCTCCTCTCTCTTCTTTCTCTCTCCTGTCTCTTCTTTCTCTCTCCTGTCTCTTCTTTCTCTCTCCTCTCTCTTCTTTCTCTCTCCTCTCTCTTCTTTCTCTCTCCTCTCTCTTCTTTCTCTCTCCTGTCTCATCTTTCTCTCTCCTCTCTCTTCTTTCTCTCTCCTCTCTCTTCTTTCTCTCTCCTCTCTCTTCTTTCTCTCTCCTGTCTCTTCTTTCTCTCTCCTCTCTCTTCTTTCTCTCTCCTCTCTCTTCTTTCTCTCTCTCTCGTGAGGGGGCACAGAGTGTTTTCTGTTGGGCAGAAGAACTTTAACTTTTCCAAACTTGTGAATGAAACAGGACAAACTCTGTGTGTTTGTGTTTGTGATGAGGAAATGTCTCACGGCTCTTCCCTCTTGTTCTTCAGGGCTCGTTGGCGCTGAAACTGCCCGTGGACAAAGCCGTGGTCCAGTCCCTGTCCTTCCACCCGTCGCTGTGCCACCTCCTCACCGCCACCGAGGGGCGGGTCCAGCTCTGGGCCGACCAATCAGAACCCGCCGAGGAAAACATGGACACGTAGGACGAACCCGAACCCCCGAGAACCAGACTCGCTGTAGCAGTGAGTCAGTCAAGGCAACAAACGAGTGCAGTGATGGGGGCAAGTTCTGAACTAGTGTAGTGATGGGGGCAAGTTCTGAACTAGTGTAGTGATGGGGGCAAGTTCTGAACTAGTGTAGTGATGGGGGCAAGTTCTGAACTAGTGCAGTGATGGGGGCAAGTTCTGAACTAGTGTAGTGATGGGGGCAAGTTCTGAACTAGTGCAGTGATGGGGGCAAGTTCTTCACTTCCACGTAAAACGCCAATTTGCTTCAGACTGAAGAAGTTTAACTCCACTTTAACCCATCTGACAACAGCCACGAGTCTCACAAACCAAACGCTCTGCCTGGTTCACTCATTAGTGTCTGGAAACGTTAGAAAACATCTTCATAAGCACCTCACACTTCCCTCTGCTGATTTCCCACTGCACCAAAGCCCAAAAGACTCGATCGTCGATGTCGTTTCTAATCCCGTTTATTTACCAGTGAATTATATTTTTTGAAAACACTTAAAAAAACACATTCCCGAACCATTTTCTTTCAAAAACTTTCAGTTTCTCTTCTTCTTCTCCGTCAGTCGTCGATCTTCACTTGTTGCTTCTGGAGTCGACGATCGAGTCTGTTGGGCTTTGGTGCAGTGGGAAATCAGCAGAGTTACATAAGTTCACAGACCCTGACAGAATTTATGATTTCTTGTCCGTCTTTCAGAGAAAATGAATGAAAACACACAAACTTTTCTTTCACTCATGGATGGTTCTTGGGTGAATCTGTTTATTATCAAACTCCTGTGTTTCCTCTTTTTAAATCATAATGAAACAGAAACTACACAAATGCCCCAGTGAAGCTGGAGTCTTCTGTGATAGTTGTGGATGTGTTATTTTCTCTGATGGTAAAGCTGCTCATTCTTCTGGGCAAAAGGCTCCAGTTCCTGTAAATTCTTGGGCTGTTGTCTGAACTGCAGCTTGAATCTGCCCAGAGGCTCAGTGATACTGAGGTCAGAAGAGACGAACACTCCAGAACCTTCACTTTATTCTGCTGGAGCCACAGGTCCACTTGCCTTTGTGTTGTGGATCATTATCATGTTGAATATCCAAGTACGTCCCATGTGCAGCTTCTGGACCAAGAAATCATCAATTCTGCCAGAGGATGGAGACTTATGAGCACAACTGTAAGTGTGAGGTGCTTATAAAGATGTTTTCTAACGTTTCCAGACACTAATGAGTGAACCAGGCAGAGCGTTTGGTTTGTTAGACTCGTGGCTGTTGTCAGATGGGTTAAAGTGGAGTTAAACTTCTTCAGTCTGAAGCAAATTGGCGTTTTACGTGGAAGTTCAGAACTTGCCCCCATCACTGCACTAGTTCAGAACTTGCCCCATCACTACACTAGTTTGTTGCCTTGACTCAGTGCCACAGTGAGATCTCCGCTGAGGAAACACTGATCTGTGCCGTTTCTTTGGCTTCTGACAGAATTCCACCTCCTCTAGCGACGGACTTTATCTTCAAACGGGCCCGAGTTCCACTTTCTGGAGCTTTCTACCATATTTACATTATTCTCACCAAAAGGTTTTAGATTTATTTGTGTAAACCTGTAATATTTTAGTAGTTTTATATGACACAAAACTGACTCCTGTGAGCTTCAAGTCATGTTCCCTCCTTAAAAACACACCTCGATTTATGTTGTGTTTGAGTAACTCTTTATTATTCGTCTGTCTACGCTCTGTTCCACCTCGTGATGTCATGAAGTGGTCGTTTTCAAGTGAACAGCTCCTTTACGTTTTCACTTTTTGTTCGGCGATTCCGGGGCCGAAATGATCCGAGTGATTCCAGTGAAGGTGTGTGGAGTTTAAAAACGCAGCGGAGCACTTCCTGTATCGCCACCTGATGACATCACAGGGTGGAACGGCGTGTTTTTGGTTCGAGAGAAGATCTCAGAGACTCGATGTGTAGGTTTTGTGTGTTAAAACATGTGAGAATGAAACAAAAAACACAACTGCAGGTGTGTTTGTGACGAGGAAACGGCATTAGAACATGGATCATTATAGAAATACAAAAACAGGTTCTTTCCTGGTACTTTTTCCTGCATAAATCATAGTTGTTTTTTTATGAAGGCCTTAAAGACTTGTTTTTTCTGTGTGCAGTTTGTAACTTTTCTGTATCACATTTCTTCATTTTACGATCTGAGCAGAACACAGTCTGATTAAAGCCGTTATGTTGTTTTTTACGTTGGTTTTACGTTGTCGAGTGACACTTTTCGTACTGGAGTTACGAAGAAGAGTCTCTACTCCCCAGATTCATTTGTTTGTGAAATAAAGTAACACGGATTCAACCGTTTTTTTGCCAGTAGCTCTGTGAAATGGGCCCTGAAATAGGTATTGAATTTTGATATACCATATTTTCCGGAGTATAAGTCGCACCTGCCAAAATTTGCACAATGAAGAAGAAAAAAAAAACATATAAATCACATTTTTGGGGGGAAATTTATTTGATATAATCAGACTCCAGGAGCAGACATTTCCTGTTGAAAGGCGAGTTATAGAAACACCAACAGAACAGAAGAACAGGCTGAACATGTGTCTGGTTTGTTCAGGTCACATATGAACAGTTATTCACAAAACTAGAGCAGAAACAACAGAACAAGTTTAACCGAACTCTCCATCTCGCTCCAAATCACTAAATCCACTGAATTCTTCCCCCGCGTGAAGTCGCCCCATCAAACTCGAACCTGCACAAAAACTGTGTCAGTCGTTTGTGCTGCAGAAAGTTTCGTTTGTGCGATTCTGGTTCTTAAGATATTTGCAGTTTTATTTTTGGCCGATAACGTCGTCCAGAACCTCATTTTCACTCATCTGACGGCGACAAACTCCTCAAAACTACTGAAGAGAAACGACCTGAGGCTGAGGAAAAGTCTGTGTTATTCTATAAAATATGAATCAAAAGCAAATTATTAAAGACTGAAACAGACTTTTCCTCAGCCTCAGGTCGTTTCTCTTCACTAGTTTTGTGGAGTTTTGCTAAAGTCGCTGCTTCAGCTGAGCGGAAATGACGTCCTGTAATTACCACAGAAATAATAATGAACAATTTTAGAAATAAACTCACACAAATTAAAACTGTCACAGCACAAAACAGCACAAACCAAATACAAACGTTTTCTATAATTAGAAAATAATATCTGAAGAACCAGAATCGCACAAACGAAACTTTCTGCAGCACAAACGATCGACTCCATTTTGGGCGTTTTCGAGCATTTTGAAGCTTCCTGTGGGGCTGACCCCAGTTTGACCTATAAACGAATCGTTCATTTCTCCAAAACTAAAGAAGCACAAACGAAACTTTTTGCAGCACAAACGATTCACATAGTTTTGTGTAGGTTTGCGTTCGATGGGGCGACTTCACGGAGGGGAATTCTTCATCCTCGGTGTCACTTCTGAGCGACTCCACCAACTCCAGATAAATCCAGCTTTTAGCCGCGATGAGCTTTTGTGTTTCCTTCATTTCGGTTCGAGTTTCCTCCACTCTTCTCCATCAAACACAAGTTTCTCTCACTCCAAACTTTCTTTCTGCTGCTCGATTATCGTTTTCAGCTGCAGATTTCAGCACTTGCAGCAGGAGACGTGCGCAGCAGAGCGAGAAGTGACAGTGTGGAGTGAAAAAACAGTTTTTCCCAGATCATTTTTGGACAGTGATAAAAAGCTGCCGACACATTCAGTGAGTAACAAACCAAAAAAATTAACATTTTGAAGCAAATCTTCAGTCTCCACACAGACCTGAATCACTCCACCCTGCTGACAGTGGCCTCAGTGTGAAAATAACCATGTGAAATTACAGATTTTATATATAAGTCGCAGGAAACACCCAGACCATGAAAAAAAACAACTTAGTTGGAAAAATATGGTAAATGGTATTAAAGAAGGTCTTGAAAAACTTGCAGGAACCTGATGGAGTTTAAAAACCCAGTGGACCTGTACTACGGCATGACATCACAAAGTGGAACGGGGGTGGGAAAGGAGCGCGTGCGTCTTCACTTTCGGCTCAGCGCTTTGGACAGGGCGGACAAAATGGCGTCTTTGCTGTGCAGGATGTTGTAGCGCGTGAGGCTGAGCAGGGCGTCGTAGTCGTCCTCCGAGTACGTCAGGTTTCCCGTGGTGAAGGGAGAGTCCGGAGAGCTCACGTCCACCTGCCCCGCGGACAGTTCCTCGGCCGTCTCACGCCTCACGCCTAAACCACGAAGCACAAACCGACAAACGATGACACGCGACAAACGACGACACACGACAAACGACGACACACGACAAACGATGACACACGACAAACGATGACACACGACAAACGATGACACACGACAAACGACGACACACGACAAACGATGATACACGACAAACGATGACACGCGACAAACGATGATACACGACAAACGATGACACACGACAAACGACGACACACGACAAACGACAACAAACCACACACGACGACAACATGACAAATGATACAAACACAAATGACGACAAACGATGATACACGATGATACTCGACACACGACGACAAACGACACACGACAAATGATGACACACAACAAACGACGACACACAAGAAACGACGACACACAACAAACAACAAACGACACACGACAACATGACAAATGATACACGACAAACCACAAACAACAAACCACACACGACAATATGAGAAATGATACAAACACAAATGACGACAAACGACGACACATGACAAACAACAACACACGATAAACAACAAACCACAAACAACAAACGACACATGACAACATGACAAACGACACACAACAAACGACGACAAACCGCATACAACGACACATGACAAACAACGACAAACGACGATACATGACAAACCACACAACACATGACAAACGACGACAAACCGCACACACGACACATGGCAAACAATGACAAACGATACATGACAAACCACACAACACATGACAAACGACGAATGACTGGTCTCTGGTCCGGTCCATGGTCTCTGGTCTCTGGTCTGGTCTGTGCTCTGGTCTCTGGTCTCTAGCCCGGTCTCTGGTCCGGTCCATGGTCTGGTCTCTGGTCTGGTCTCTGCTCTGGTCTCTGGTCTCTGGTCTCTGGTCTCTGGTCTCTGGTCTCTGGTCTGGTCTGTGCTCTGGTCTCTGGTCTCTGGTCTCTGGTCTCTGGTCTCTGGTCTGTGCTCTGGTCTCTGGTCTGGTCTGGTCTCTGGTCTCTGGTCTCTGGTCTCTGGTCTGGTCTCTGGTCTCTGGTCTCTGGTCTGGTCTGTGCTCTGGTCTCTGGTCTCTGGTCTCTGGTCTCTGGTCTCTGGTCTGTGCTCTGGTCTCTGGTCTCTGGTCTGGTCTGGTCTCTGGTCTCTGGTCTCTGGTCTGTGGTCTGGTCTCTGGTCTCTGGTCTGGTCTGTGCTCTGGTCTCTGGTCTCTGGTCTGGTCTGGTCTCTGGTCTCTGGTCTCTGGTCTGTGGTCTGGTCTCTGGTCTCTGGTCTGGTCTGTGCTCTGGTCTCTGGTCTCTGGTCTCTGGTCTCTGGTCTGTGCTCTGGTCTCTGGTCTCTGGTCTCTGGTCTCTGGTCTGGTCTCTGGTCTCTGGTCTCTGGTCTCTGGTCTCTGGTCTGTGGTCTGGTCTCTGGTCTCTGGTCTGGTCTGTGCTCTGGTCTCTGGTCTCTGGTCTGTGCTCTGGTCTCTGGTCTCTGGTCTGGTCTGGTCTCTGGTCTCTGGTCTCTGGTCTCTGGTCTCTGGTCTGTGGTCTGGTCTCTGGTCTCTGGTCTGGTCTGTGCTCTGGTCTCTGGTCTCTGGTCTCTGGTCTCTGGTCTGTGGTCTGGTCTCTGGTCTCTGGTCTGGTCTGTGCTCTGGTCTCTGGTCTCTGGTCTCTGGTCTCTAGTCCGGTCTCTGGTCCGGTCCCTGGTCTGGTCTCTGGTCTGGTCTGTGCTCTGGTCTCTGGTCTCTGGTCTGGTCTGTGCTCTGGTCTCTGGTCTCTGGTCTCTGGTCTCTGGTCTCTGGTCTGGTCTGTGCTCTGGTCTCTGGTCTCTGGTCTCTGGTCGGACCTGGGGCCTTGTGCTCTCTGAAGGAGGCGTTGACGAGTGGCAGGTGCAGAACGACAGGTGCGGCGGGCGAGTTGGGGTCCTGGCACTCGTACACTTCCCTCGGCGGCGCCTTCAGGAGTTCGGCGAAGTCCAGCGACGGGAAGTCCACCTGACGCTCCTGGCAGAACTCACAAGTCTTCTGCAGGACCTGGACTCAGACTCAGACTTTACAAACCTTTTCCACAACGGCGAAGTTTCCCGCTGTCGGTGTGAGGAACTTCCACCAGCTTCATAAACACAAACTCTTCAACCAACAAGGTCCACAAAGGAGAAACAGGGGAGGTGTAATTCTGTCAGGAGCCAAAAAACGGCACAGATCAGCGTTTCCTCGGCGGAGATCTCACTGTGACAGTGAGTCTGTCAAGGCAACAAACTAGTGCAGTGATGGGGGCAAGTTCTGAACTAGTGTAGTGATGGGGGCAAGTTCTGAACTAGTGCAGTGATGGGGGCAAGTTCTGAACTAGTGTAGTGATGGGGGCAAGTTATGAACTAGTGTAGTGATGGGGGCAAGTTCTGAACTAGTGTAGTGATGGGGGCAAGTTCTGAACTAGTGTAGTGATGGGGGCAAGTTCTGAACTAGTGTAGTGATGGGGCAAGTTCTGAACTAGTGTAGTGATGGGGGCAAGTTCTGAACTAGTGTAGTGATGGGGGCAAGTTATGAACTAGTGTAGTGATGGGGCAAGTTATGAACTAGTGTAGTGATGGGGGCAAGTTATGAACTAGTGTAGTGATGGGGGCAAGTTCTGAACTAGTGTAGTGATGGGGGCAAGTTCTGAACTAGTGTAGTGATGGGGGCAAGTTCTGAACTTCCACGTAAAACGCCAGTTTGCTTCAGACTGAAGAAGCTTAACTCCACTTTAACCCATCTGACAACAGCCACGAGTCTAACAAACCAAACGCTCTGCCTGGTTCACTCATTAGTGTCTGGAAACGTTAGAAAACATCTTTAGAAGCACCTCACACTTCCCTCTGCTGATTTCCCACTGCACCAAAGCCCAAAAGAGTCGATCGCCGATGTCGTTTCTAATCCCGTTCATTCATGAGTCAGTTATATTTTTTGAAATATTTTCACTGGAGTCGACAATCGAGTTGCAACTTGGGACACCTGAGGCATTGTGCTGTGTGATGAAACTGCACATTTCAGAGTTTCCTTTTACTGTGGCCAGACTAAGGCACATCTGTGCAATAATCCTAACCCTAATCTGTCTCTTGATATGCCAAACCTGTGAGGTGGGCGGGATTATCTGGACAAAGGAGAAATGCACTAACACAGATTTGGACAGATTTGTGAACAATATTTGAGGGAAATGGCCTTTTGTGCATGTCGAAAAAGTTTTCGATCTTTGAGTCCAGTTAATGAAAAATGGCAGCAAAAACAAAAATGTTACGTTTATATTTTTGTTCAGTGTTTCACAGAAATCTTTTTTTATTTTATTTTGCAGAATATTATAATATGATGCTCGGTCAGGCAGCTTTCACAGCAGCATCACTGGCCTCTCGGCTCCAGGTGAAAACAGACGGTTGTTTCTTCAGCCCGACAATAATCCGTTTATCTTCTGTTTTCTCAATTCTCCGTTCAGGTTATTGTATTTTTCGCCGTGTCTCGTAGTCGCGTTTAAGATGATTTTCCCTTTCAGCTCCAGCTAATCCGCATTAAAGTTAACGAGTCGTTTGTTTTCCCCCAGAAAAGGACGGGAACGTCTCTACGAGTCGAGTTCAGGGATGTGCTCGTCGAACGTAACTTTAATGCTCGTCGCTGTTTCCTTTCAGCTTTCGTCTTTCTTCCCTCGATCGTTGTGGATAAATTCTCCATGAAGAAAGTTTCTCCTTTGTCGACCTTGTTGGTTGAAGATTTGGTGATGGAGCAGATTTATGAAGCTGCTGGAGACATTTACACATTTACACTCACATATACATACACATTTACACATTTACACACATTTACACATTTACACACACATTTACACACACATTTACACATTTACACACACATTTACACACACATTTACACACACATTTACACATTTACACACACATTTACACACACATTTACACACACATTTACACACACATTTACACATTTACACACACATTTACACATTTACACACACATTTACACACACATTTACACACACATTTACACACACATTTACACATTTACACACACATTTACACATTTACACATTTACACACACATTTACACACATTTACACACACATTTACACACACATTTACACATTTACACACACATTTACACACACATTTACACACACATTTACACACATTTACACTCACATTTACACACATTTACACACACATTTACACACACATTTACACACACATTTACACACACATTTACACATTTACACACACATTTACACACATTTACACACACATTTACACACACATTTACACATTTACACACACATTTACACACACATTTACACATTTACACACACATTTACACACATTTACACACACATTTACACATTTACACACACATTTACACACACATTTACACATTTACACACATATTTACACATTTACACACACATTTACACACATATTTACACACATTTACACACACATTTACACATTTACACACACATTTACACATTTACACTCACATTTACACACACATTTACATACACATTTACACACATTTACACATTTACATACACATTTACACACATTTACACACACATTTACACACACATTTACACATTTACACACACATTTACACATTTACACACACATTTACACATTTACACACACATTTACACATTTACACACACATTTACACACACATTTACACACATTTACACACACATTTACACATTTACACACACATTTACACATTTACACTCACATTTACACATTTTCACACACATTTACACTCACATTTAC
Organism: Odontamblyopus lacepedii; assembly: GCA_034769755.1. Lineage (NCBI taxonomy): Eukaryota > Metazoa > Chordata > Actinopteri > Gobiiformes > Gobiidae > Odontamblyopus > Odontamblyopus lacepedii. Next base: position 2,926,558 of record CM068353.1, read on the forward strand.
ACACACATTTACATACACATTTACACATTTACACACACATTTACACACACATTTACACATTTACACACACATTTACACATCTACACACACATTTACACATCTACACACACATTTATACATTTACACACACATTTACACACACATTTACACACATTTACACACACATTTACACATTTACACACACATTTACACACACATTTACACACACATTTACGCACATTTACACATTTACACACATTTACACATTTACACACATTTACACACACATTAACACATTTACACACACATTTACCACAGAAAAACCAGAAGTCCAGCAAACCTACAGCGGGACACATCAGACTGATGTGAAAAAAGTTTGATTGATCCAGGAGCTCACACACAAATCACAATATATAATAATAATAATAATAATAATAATAATAATAATAATAATAATAATAATAATAATAATAATAATAATAACAAAGAGCAAAAATAACTCTGAAAGACATAATTATACAAATGTAAATGTACAGGTAAAACTAAAATAAACACGTCTGACCTTAAAGATGTTGTCCGGGTCCCAGGAGTAGCTGAGGATGATGATGACGTCGGCGCGTCTCTGAGGACGAAGCACCGGAGCAGCGCTGATGTTTATGAAGTGTCCGGAGTCGATCAGCTCCAGGGTGGAGTCCGAGGGCGTCAGCTGGTTTGGGAAGGCGTCCGGGTGAGATTCTGCACCAAGAGGCACCTGTCACTGTGTGTGGACAGGGACGCTTCACCTGTCACTGTGTAAAATGGTGCGCGGTGTTCCCCAGGGCTCAATTTTAGGTCCAACCCTTTTTAATCTTCACATGCTGCCATGAGGACGGGTCATTAGGAGACACGGTGTCGACTTTCATAGCAATGCTGATGATTCCCAACTCTACATCGCCGTGTCTCCTGCGGGAAGTCGCCCCATCAAACTCAAACCTACACAAAAACTATGTCAATCGTTTGTGCTGCAAAAAGTTTCGTTTGTGCTTCTTTAGTTTTGGACAAATTAACGATTCTTTTACAGGTCAAACTGGGGTCAGACCCACAGGAAGCTTCAAAATGATCGAAAACGCCCAAAATGGAGTCAGTCGTTTGTGCTGTAAAAAGTTCAGTTTGTGCGATTCTGGTTCTTCAGATATTCACAGTTTTATTTTGGGTCGATGACGTCGTCCAGAACCTCAGAATGTGAAACAGCCTCAAAACAGGAAGAAAATTATAGAAAACGTTTGTATTTGATTTGTGCTGTTTTGTGCTGTGTGAGTTTATTTCTAAAATTATTCATTATTATTTCTGCGGTAATTATAGGACGTCATTTCCGCTGAAGCAGCGTCTTCAGCAAAACTCCTCAAAACTAGTGAAGAGAAACGACCTGAGGCTGTGGAAAAGTCTGTGTTATTATATAAAATTTAACAGCAAATGACTAAAGACTGAGACAGACTTTTTCTATAATTTTCTTCCTGTTTTGAGGCTGTTTCACATTCTGAGGTTCTGGGCGACGTCATCGACCGAAAATAAAACTACAAATATCTTAAGAACCAGAATCGCACAAACGAAACACAAATGATTCACTCCATTTTGGGCGTTTTCTAGCAAGTTTCCTGTGGGTCTGACCCCAATTTGACTTATAAAAGAATCACTAATTTCTCCAAAACTAAAGAAACACAAACAAAACTTTTTGCAGCACAAACGACTGACAGTTTTTGTGTAGGTTTGCATTTGATGGGGCGACTTCACGCAGGTCGCCGTGTCTCCTGATGACCTGAGCCCAATCGACGCCCTTGTTAACTGCACTTTAGATATTCAGTCCTGCCTGGCATTATATACTGGTCCTGAAGCTCAGAGAGGCTCAAAGCTCCAAACCTACTCACTCATCCCCAGTGAGAGGGTTAAACGTTCAGGAGTTATTCTGGATCGTGAGCTTAGCTTTGAGCCACACATCAGGTCCAGCACAAAATCAGGTTTTTATCATCAGCACCACCAGAGTCCGACCACGTCACTCTCAAGCCAGTGCAGAGACTTTAACACACGCTTTGATCACAAACCATTATGTGTGTGTGCGTGTGTGTGTGTGTGCGTGTGTGTGTGTGTGCGTGTGTGTACAGTCGTGTGAAAAAGTTTGGGCCCTGATCATTTTCAAGATTTTCCTTTATAAATCATTGGTTGTTCAGATCAGCAGTTTCAGTTAAATATCTCATATAGCAGAAAAACAGTGATATTTGAGAAGTGAAATGAACTTTATAGGATTTACAGAAAGTGCAATAATTACTTAAACAAAAGTCGGCATGTGCATAACTTAGGGCACCCTTGTTGTTTTATTGATTTTAATGCCTTTACCACTAATTATTGGAACACAAAATTAGTTTGATAAGACCCTTGGCCTACAGACACAGGTGAAGCTGATCAGGAGAAAGGGGATTTAAGGGGCAGCTGCAAGTTGTTCTTCTCTTTGCATCTTCTCTGAACAGTGGCAACATGGGAGCCTCAAAACAACTATGACCTGAAAACAAAGACTGTTCAACATCATGGTTTAGGGGAAGGATACAAAAAGCTCAGAAATGTCAGCTGTCAGTTTCCACTATGAGGAACATAGTGAGGAAATGGAAGACCACAGGCACAGTTCTAGTTCAGGCCAAGAAAAACCTCAGATAAGCAGAGGTGAAGGACGGTGAGAACAGTCAAACTCACCCCACAGACCAGCTCCACAGTCGAACAACATGATCTTACTGCAGATGGTGTCACGGTGCATCGATGAACTATTCAGCACTTTGCACAAGGAGATGCTGTATGGGAGAGAAATGTGACGGAGCCTTTTCTGTGCACATGTCACAAACACAGTCGCTTGAGCTCTGCTAAAGCACATTTGGACAAGCAGCTTCATTTTGGAATAAGGTGCTGTGGACTGATGAAACTAAAACTGAGTTATTTGGACATAACAAAGGGTGGTATGCAGGATGAAAGAAGAGCACAGCATTCCAAGACAAACACTTGCTGCCCACAGTAAAATGTGGTGGTGGTTCCATCAGGCTGTGGGCCTGTGGCCAGTGCAGGGACTGGAAATCCTGTTAAAGTTGAAGGTCGCATGGATTCCAGTCAGGATCAGCAGATTCTTGTGAACGATGTTCAAGAATCAGTGACAAAGTTGAAGTTGCACCAGGGCTGGAGACTTCAACAAGACAATGAGCCTAAACACTGCTCAGATTCTACTAAGGCAGTTCATGCAGAGGAACAAGTACAGTTGAACTGAACTGGAGATGTTTTGTAAAGAAGAATCGTCAAAAATACCTTCAACCAGAATCCAGACCCTCACTGGAAGCTACAGGAAGAGTTTAGAGGCTGTTATTTCTGCAAAAGGAGGATCTACTAAATATTGATGTCATTTTTTTGTTGGGGTGTCCAAATTTATGCACATGCCTACTTTTGTTGAAGTAATTATTGCACTTTCTGTAAATCCTATAAACTTCATTTCACTTCTCAAATATCACTGTTTTTCTGCTATATGATATATTTAACTGAAATTGCTGATCCGAACAACCAGTTATTTATAAAGGAAAATCTTGAAAATGATCAGGGCCCAAACTTTTTTACACAACTGTGTGTGTGTGTGTGTGTGTATGCAGGTGTGTGTGTGTATGCGTATAGGTGTGTGTGTGTGTATGCAGGGGTGTGTGTGTGTGTGTGTGTATGTGTGTGTGTGTGTATGCAGGGGTGTGTGTGTATGCAGGTGTGTGTGTGTATGCGTATAGGTGTGTGTGTGTGTGTGTGTATGTGTGTGTGTATGCAGGTGTGTGTGTGTATGCAGGTGTGTGTGTATGCGTATAGGTGTGTGTGTGTGTGTGTGTATGTGTATAGGGGTGTGTGTGTGTGTATGCAGGTGTGTGTGTATGCGTATAAGTGTGTGTGTGTGTGTATAGGTGTGTGTGTGTGTGTGTGTATAGGTGTGTGTGTATGTGTGTGTGTGTGTGTATGTGTATAGGGGTGTGTGTGTGTGTATGCAGGTGTGTGTGTATGCGTATAGGTGTGTGTGTGTATAGGTGTGTGTGTGTGTATAGGTGTGTGTGTGTGTATAGGTGTGTGTGTATGCGTATAGGTGTGTGTGTGTGTGTGTGTGTATAGGTGTGTGTGTGTGTATAGGTGTGTGTGTGTGTGTGTGTGTGTATAGGTGTGTGTGTGTACCCTTCCAGGGCAGGAAGTTGCTGTTCTCGGTGTACTTGTGGTGGAGGCTCATTCCTCTGGTGAAGTTGAAGGTTTTGTTGACGATCGGCCGGAGTTTGAAGAAATTCCTGATGCTGTCGCTGAGCGAGGAGGCGCCGAGGAGCAGCGTGTCCAGAGCAGAGGGCGACTCCTCCTCTGAGACACGAGACTCTGAGGAGGAGGAGGAGGCTCCATCATCCCGGCTGAAGGTGGTTACAGCTCCAGTACAATTACCGTATTTTCCGGACTATAAGCCGCTACTTTTTTCCCAGGCTTTGAACCATGCGGCTTTTACAAAGGTGCAGCTAATGTGGATTTTTCTTCCACCGCTAGGGGGCGCTCTAACCGGAATTTCAAAAACAAGATAGACGGAAAATTAATGCAAAGAATAATACGCTACTTTTTATTTAGCAGATATAACACGCACGACAAATTACTAACTGGTAATTATTTTCAAATCCTCACCCCATGAAAAGCACGAAGGAGTTTGTATGATGCAAGTTTTAAGCTGAAGGCATCGATCTTGCTCCAGGAAGGAAACCGCTGTAGAGCCCTGCACCCGCGGGACCCGCGGGACCCAACACAAAACAGCACAGCGCAGGACCATGGATGTAATAAGAGCATCTGAAAGAACATTCTGAAAGAACATTCTGAAAGCTTATTGCGGGCAGGAGTGTGACTGCACAACGCGGGAGCGGTACTAAAGAATGAGGGAGCAGGACTGAAGAATGCGGGAGCGGGACTGAAGAATGCGGGAGCGGGACTGAAGAATGCGGGAGCGGGACTGAAGAATGCGGGAGCGGGACTGAAAAATGCGGGAGCGGGACTGAAGAATGAGGGAGCGGGACTGAAGAATGCGGGAGCGGGACTGAAGAATGCGGGAGCGGGACTGAAGAATGCGGGAGCGGGACTGAAAAATGCAGGAGCGGGACTGAAGAATGCGGGAGCGGGACTGAAAAATGCGGGAGCGGGACTGAAGAATGCGGGAGCGGGACTGAAAAATGCGGGAGCGGGACTGAAGAATGCGGGAGCGGGACTGAAGAATGCGGGAGCGGGACTGAAGAATGCGGGAGCGGGACTGAAGAATGCGGGAGCGGGACTGAAAAATGCAGGAGCGGGACTGAAGAATGAGGGAGTGGGACTGAAAATTGTGTCCCGCAGACCTCTACCGTGCTGCTACACGTAAGCCTGGGTCAATGGTTTCAGTGGAGATGATTAAAGTGACTTGTGGTTTCACTGCACAGGAGAAATGAAGGTCAATTATCGGTTCTTTTCTGTTTTTGACCTGTTTTAATCAGCACAGTTGCTGCCGTGTTAAAGGCACTGTTCAGGAAGAATCTGTTCAGGTACATAAATGTACATTTACAGTACAAAATCGTTCTGTATGTGCAGTAAATATCTCATTTTTCAACATAGATATCAGCAGCTTATAGCCCAGTTGTGGCTTGTATAACTTTTTAAAAAGGTTTTTTAAAAAATAGACTGGGTGCGGCTTATATACCTGTGCGCTCTATAGTCCGGAAAATACTATAATTCATTACTTAATCATTACATTTATCCAGCGCCCTTCAGGCCCAGAGCTCTTTCCAGTTCATTCTTCATTCTCTCCACACTCAGTGGTTAAACTCCTGTGAGTGACTGAAGTGAGGCTCCAACCTGCCCCATCAGCCCCTCCGACCTCCAGCACTCACACACTCCACTTTCATACGAGGCAATGTGGGTGAAGTGTCTTTGCTTAAGGACACAAGAACAGTTTTTTGCCAGGTCCTGCCGAGCTCTGAAAGAGGTTTGGCCACACAATACACACTCTGAGGAGAAACATCTGACATAAAGAACCACTCTGAGGAGAAACATCTGACATAAAGAACCACTCTGAGGAGAAACATCTGACATAAAGAACCACTCTGAGGAGGAGAAACATCTGACATAAAGAACCACTCTGAGGAGAAACATCTGACATAAAGAACCACTCTGAGGAGAAACATCTGACATAAAGAACCACTCTGAGGAGGAGAAACATCTGACATAAAGAACCACTCTGAGGAGAACCATCTGACATAAAGAACCACTCTGAGGAGAAACATCTGACATAAAGAACCACTCTGAGGAGAAACATCTGACATAAAGAACCACTCTGAGGAGAAACATCTGACATAAAGAACCACTCTGAGGAGAAACATCTGACATAAAGAACCACTCTGAGGAGAAACATCTGACATAAAGAACCACTCTGAGGAGGAGAAACATCTGAGATAAAGAACCACACTGAGGAGAAACATCTGACATAAAGAACCACTCTGAGGAGGAGAAACATCTGACATAAAGAACCACTCTGAGGAGGAGAAACATCTGAATAAAAAAAAAAAAACTCTGAGGAGAAACATCTGACATAAAGAACCACTCTGAGGAGAAACATCTGACATAAAGAACCACTCTGAGGAGAAACATCTGAGATAAAGAACCACTCTGAGGAGAAACATCTGACATAAAGAACCACTCTGAGGAGAAACATCTGACATAAAGAACCACTCTGAGGAGAAACATCTGACATAAAGAACCACTCTGAGGAGAAACATCTGACATAAAGAACCACTCTGAGGAGGAGAAACATCTGACATAAAGAACCACTCTGAGGAGGAGAAACATCTGACATAAAGAACCACTCTGAGGAGAAACATCTGACATAAAGAACCACTCTGAGGAGGAGAAACATCTGACATAAAGAACCACTCTGAGGAGAAACATCTGACATAAAGAACCACTCTGAGGAGAAACATCTGACATAAAGAACCACTCTGAGGAGGAGAAACATCTGACATAAAGAACCACTCTGAGGAGGAGAAACATCTGAGATAAAGAACCACTCTGAGGAGGAGAAACATCTGACATAAAGAACCACTCTGAGGAGGAGAAACATCTGACATAAAGAACCACTCTGAGGAGGAGAAACATCTGAATTAAAAAAAAAAAACTCTGAGGAGAAACATCTGACATAAAGAACCACTCTGAGGAGAAACATCTGACATAAAGAACCACTCTGAGGAGAAACATCTGAGATAAAGAACCACTCTGAGGAGAAACATCTGACATAAAGAACCACTCTGAGGAGGCGAAACATCTGACATAAAGAACCACTCTGAGGAGGAGAAACATCTGACATAAAGAACCACTCTGAGGAGGAGAAACATCTGACATAAAGAACCACTCTGAGGAGGAGAAACATCTGACATAAAGAACCACTCTGAGGAGGAGAAACATCTGAGATAAAGAACCACTCTGAGGAGGAGAAACATCTGACATAAAGAACCACTCTGAGGAGGAGAAACATCTGACATAAAGAACCACTCTGAGGAGGAGAAACATCTGAGATAAAGAACCACTCTGAGGAGGAGAAACATCTGACGTAAAAGAAACACTCTGAGGAATCGAGGATCGAAATCCAGAAGGTGGATGTAAAATGATCTGTTTAGAATAAAAGCAGCAGGGCGGGTTACCGATGACGTCCACTTTGGGCTCCACCTGAGGGCTCACAGGGTCCAGTCCGGTCAGCGTCTTCCAGAGAACGCCCCGACTCGCAGACAGAACACTGCTCCAGATCCCTGCGGAGGGAGCGCAAAGGTCAGGGGCCAAATCAGAGTTCATCAGCTCGACTGTTTTCAGAAACGGGGTTATCTGCCAGTTGTAGCTTCAAGTCAAAGCGTCTCTGTTCTGCCACATCGATTCTTCTGAGATTTTAACGCTGCAATAGTTGTTTCCCCTCAACATTTACTCGTAGGGAGTATTATCTTCTTACCAATGAGATAAGACAGTCTGACCTCCGGGAGCTTCTTGATCAAATGCCCGAGGAAAAACTCAGAGCCGAAGTCTTCTGCTCTGATAAAGGCCCCGTATTTAGGAAGACCCACCTCGAACGGAGTGAACTCCACCCACTCTGAGGAGGAGAAACATCTGACATAAAGAACTACTCTGAGGAGAAACATCTGACATAAAGAACCACTCTGAGGAGGAGAAACATCTGACATAAAGAACCACTCTGAGGAGAAACATCTGACACAAAGAACCACTCTGAGGAGAAACATCTGACATAAAGAACCACTCTGAGGAGAAACATCTGACACAAAGAACCACTCTGAGGAGGAGAAACATCTGACATAAAGAACCACTCTGAGGAGGAGAAACATCTGACATAAAGAACCACTCTGAGGAGGAGAAACATCTAACACAAAGAACCAGTCTGAGGAGAAACATCTGACATAAAGAACCACTCTGAGGAGGAGAAACATCTGACATAAAGAACCACTCTGAGGAGGAGAAATATCTGACATAAAGAACCACTCTGAGGAGAAGAAACATCTGACACAAAGAACCAGTCTGAGGAGAAACATCTGACATAAAGAACCACTCTGAGGAGAAACATCTGACATAAAGAACCATTCTGAGGAGAAACATCTGACATAAAGAACCACTCTGAGGAGAAACATCTGACATAAAGAACCACTCTGAGGAGAAACATCTGACACAAAGAACCACTCTGAGGAGGAGAAACATCTGACATAAAGAACCACTCTGAGGAGGAGAAACATCTGACATAAAGAACCACTCTGAGGAGGAGAAACATCTAACACAAAGAACCAGTCTGAGGAGAAACATCTGACATAAAGAACCACTCTGAGGAGGAGAAACATCTGACATAAAGAACCACTCTGAGGAGGAGAAATATCTGACATAAAGAACCACTCTGAGGAGAAGAAACATCTGACACAAAGAACCAGTCTGAGGAGAAACATCTGACATAAAGAACCACTCTGAGGAGAAACATCTGACATAAAGAACCATTCTGAGGAGAAACATCTGACATAAAGAACCACTCTGAGGAGAAACATCTGACATAAAGAACCACTCTGAGGAGAAACATCTGACATAAAGAACCACTCTGAGGAGGAGAAACATCTGACATAAAGAACCACTCTGAGGAGAAACATCTGACATAAAGAACCACTCTGAGGAGAAACATCTGACATAAAGAACCACTCTGAGGTGAAACATCTGACATGAAGAACCACTCTGAGGAGGAGAAACATCTGACATAAAGAACCACTCTGAGGTGAAACATCTGACATGAAGAACCAGTCTGAGGAGAAACATCTGACATTACAAAAATACTCTGAGGAGAAACATCTGACATAAAAAAAATCACTCTGAGGAGGAGAAACATCTGACATAAAGAACCAAGAGTGAGAGTCAAACACATGCCATTCTCAGGCTGTTGTTTGCTGGAGTCCCCCTTCGCATTCACCGCAGTGTAAATGGGGAGAGGGTTCTGACCATTCTTCACTGTCTTCTGCTGTTCAGCCAAAGTACTGGTGTTTTTCTGAAAGACGAACAGAGGAGAGGGTCAGAGGAGCAGAGGAGAAGATCAGAGGAACAGATGAAGGTCAGGGGAGCAGAGAAGAAGGTCAGAGGAGCAGAGGAGAAAGTCAGAGGCGCAGAGGAGAAGGTCAGAGGAGCAGAGGAGAAGGTCAGAGGAGCAGATGAGAAGGTCAGAGGAGCAGATGAGAAGGTCAGAGGAGCAGAGAAGAAGGTCAGAGGAGTAGAGGAGAAGGTCAGAGGAGCAGAGGAGAAGGTCAGAGGAGCAGATGAAGCAGAGGAGAAGGTCGGAGGAGCAGAGGAGAAGGTCAGAGGAGCAGAGGAGAAGGTCAGAGGAGCAGAGGAGGTCAGAGGAGCAGATGAAGCAGAGGAGAAGGTTGGAGGAGCAGAGGAGAAGGTCGGAGGAGTAGAGGAGAAGGTTGGAGGAGCAGAGGAGAAGGTCAGAGGAGCAGAGGAGAAGGTCAGAGGAGCAGATGAAGGTCAGAGGAGCAGAGGAGGTCAGAGGAGCAGATGAAGGTCAGAGGAGCAGAGGAGAAGGTCAGAGGAGCAGAGGAGAAGGTTGGAGGAGCAGAGGAGAAGGTCAGAGGAGCAGATGAAGGTCAAAGGAGCAGAAGAGAAGGTCAGAGGAGCAGATGAGAAGGTCAGATGAAGCAGAGGAGAAGGTCAGAGGAGCAGAGGAGAAGGTCAGAGGAGCAGAGGAGAAGGTCAGAGGAGCAGAGGAGAAGGTCAGAGGAGCAGAGGAGAAGGTCAGAGGAGCAGAAGATGCAGAGGAGAAGGTCAGAGGAGCAGAAGATGCAGAGGAGAAGGTCGGAGGAGCAGAGGAGAAGGTCAGAGGAGCAGAGGAGAAGGTCAGAGGAGCAAAAGATGCAGAGGAGAAGGTCAGAGGGGCAGAGGAGAAGGTCGGAGGATGCAGTGATGCCATTTTGGCCAAAGTGTCAGGGGAGAGTGAGACCTGCCCAAACATGAGGTGCTCCACCACGAGTCCCATCATGTCGATCAAGGAGACTTGGTGACCCTGTTCCTCCTTCTCCTCCATCTCTGCGTGGTAGTAGTGCAGCTTCTCCAAGGTGAAGCAGCTGCTGGTTTTCTTGGTCACTTGTTTTCGGTTTTGGGAGATGATGCTCTCCAGGTTTTGGGACCAGTTCTCCTCCTGGCACAGTGTGGACAACGCCCTGGATACAGACGGGGGTATTTAGACAGGAGCAGGCAGGAGCACAGTGGACATCGTTTGTGAGGTGAGTCGTGTCTGACCACGTGGATCCGGACACGGCGGTGATGTATGTGACGGCCTCCAGGACTCCGATGTCCTTCAGCCCCTGCAGAGAGCCCAGGAACCCAGTGCTGGCTCTGGTCCCTCCCCCTGACGCCACCAACGCGACGGTCGGCACCTGGAGCAGAAGGACAGATGTGGTCGTCAGGAACTCGAGAAAATGTTTATTTCTGAGTTGAAAAATGCACCTGAACGCAGCACAAGTCTGAAAAACAACTCGGGAACTCAAAACTGTCCACACACCTGATGTCACTGCTCTGAGGAGATGAACATTTTTGAAGATCAGGGGTTCTTAAACTAGGGGTCGTCAAAAACTTTCGTGGGGTCGCGTACGGCTGTCGCGGTTAGGGGATTTCTCCTGCGATGCGGTTTAGCGGCTCAATAACGCGGTAAGTGGTGATACCACATCCCCCAAACTGTTCACCAAACCTGTTCTTTCTGAGGTAAAGCAGGTTCAGGTTAGTCGGGTCCCACCATAGCCTCGTCTAAACCACGTTCTGCAGCTCTGATTAACAAACAAGAGCAAATGAAAACAGCGAGAGACGAGAAAAAGGCGCCTGGTGTCCACGTGAATACTGTAGTTTGATATTTATGCATCGAAACCACACAAACGATGCTCCGGCGTGAACGACACAGGTCACGAGTCGCATACGCAAAGACAAAGCTCCTCACCTGGACGGAGACACATCCAGAGCTCGAACGCTGCGTCAGGTGCTGCGTCAGGTGCTGCGTCAGGTGCTGCGTCAGGTGCTGCGTCAGGTGCTCCTCGCTCCATGATCCAGGAGCTTTAGTCCTAAACTCCACTGAAGGCTTCTATCCATCTGTCCGTCCATCTTCTCCCGCTTAATCGGGCTGGGTGCCTTCCCCCATGAGCCCCTCTGTGACGCCCCTTTTCCACCGGGGCAGTTCCGGTGCTGGTTCGGAGCCAAAACTTGAACCAGTTCTTTGTTTTTCTGCACAAATAAACCGGCTCTGGCCCCGGAGAACTGGCTCCAACTCAGCACCAACTAAAGGCTGGTCCAGAAACAAGAACCAGTGACGTAGGGTTCTAGGGGCGTGGTTATAGTGACGCACGTCCATAAGAGTCATGCTAATGGTGACGCTTTTGTGTTTGAATTCAGACGCCCCCAATACGCTCTTGGACGCTGTGTTTTCCCGGTCGAGAGACTTTAGTGTATTTATTACATAAATCGCATCAGTGGTTCTCCCGCCCGTGGTGTTCCGGCCTGTGCAGATACAATTGCTTTTCTTTGGGAACGTATTCTTGGCCCATAGCAATGATGAAGAGTTGTATGTTTCGTCTTTGGATTGACAAGAACGTTTGTAAAATGAACATCAGCAGAACAGATCTGTAGCGATCGTCCTCCAGTGATGTTATTATCAGAGCTGTTGGTTCTAGGACAGGAGCTCGTGCAGGGACGTAGCTCTTCTCCAGCTCTCAGCAGGTGGAAAAACGAACCGGTTCTTGGATAATCGGCAGGAAGGGTGGACGTCACGGTCCTTGATGTTAGTTCAGGTGCTGCATGTTTTAGGTTGATGGGGGAAAACCAGAGTGTCCGGAGGAAACCCATCCAGACATGGGGAGAACATGCAAAGTCTACACAGAAAGGCCTTATGTGCGGTAAATCCTGTGAGTGCGCGGGTCCCAAACAGTGCGCTTGAGTGTAAATAGTGAAACGAAGGGTGATTGTTTACGTAAACGGAACCACGTGTTCTTGAAGCCCCGCAGATGCTACAGCTGCAGTGGAGCGCAACACGTGGGTCTTAATGTGTGCGGGGTCGGGGAGAGGAAACGTTTTCTAACTTTGAATCGCTCTCGTTTCGTCTCGCTGGTGCTAGGTGCTACATGGGGGTTTGCTGTAGGTTCTGGGGCAATGGTGTCGCCAAACCAATCGAGGTGTTTTTGTGCGGTCGCCAGCCAAAAAGTGTAAGACCAAGATCATGAGAGCGACAGATCAGCACAAGAAAGACCTGAGACTCAGATCGATTAATTGATTACAAACATAACGCTGAGTAACCAAAGGCCTAACGTTGAGAAGACAACAGCTCTTTCCCTACTGGTTTTACTCACTCTTTTACACACGGTAATGAGCTCAGATGGTGAAAATCCAGACTCTGAGATAAAAATGTATTTTATATTATTATACTCGTCAAACGCCTCTGTTAGGCATAGTTTCATCTGCACACGGGGCCCATACAGCGCCCCCTGGTGGAGTTTGAGGCGCACTGACCTGTTTGTCGGAGGGCGGAGACTTGAGGCCCAGCAGAGCCTGAAGAGCACGAGCCACAGTCGCCCTCCTCTTCTGCAGGAACAACTTCTCCTGAGGCGGGACATCCAGAGACAGACGCACCGCCAGCTCCTGCGTCCTCCTGAGACCAGAGCAAGAATCTACCCCCGACCTGAGAGGATCTGCCCCCGACCTGAGAGAATCTGCCCCCGACCTGAGAGAATCTACCCCCGACCTGAGAGCATCTACCCCCGACCTGAGAGAACCTACCCCCGACCTGAGAGAACCTACCCCCGACCTGAGAGAATCTACCCCCGACCTGAGAGGATCTACCCCCGACCTGAGAGAATCTACCCCCGACCTGAGAGGATTACCCCCGACCTGAGAGAACCTACCCCCGACCTGAGAGAACCTACCCCCGACCTGAGAGAACCTTCCCCCGACCTGAGAGAATCTACCCCCGACCTGAGAGTATCTACCCCCGACCTGAGAGAACCTACCCCCGACCTGAGAGAACCTACCCCCGACCTGAGAGAACCTACCTCCGACCTGAGAGAACCTACCCCTGACCTGAGAGAATCTACCCCCGACCTGAGAGAACCTACCCCTGACCTGAGAGAATCTACCCCCGACCTGAGAGAATCTACCCCCGACCTGAGAGAATCCACCCCTGACCTGAGAGAATCTACCCCCGACCTGAGAGAACCTACCCCTGACCTGAGAGAATCTACCCCCGACCTGAGAGAACCTACCCCTGACCTGAGAGAATCTACCCCCGACCTGAGAGAACCTACCCCCGACCTGAGAGAACCTACCCGCGACCTGAGAGAACCTACCCCTGACCTGAGAGAATCTACCCCCGACCTGAGAGAACCTACCCCCGACCTGAGAGAACCTACCATGACCTGAGAGAACCTACCCCTCGACCTGAGAGAATCTCCCCCCGACCTGAGAGAAACTACCCCGGACCAGAGAGAATCTACCCCCGACCTGAGAGAATCAACCACCGACCTGAGAGAATCTACCCCCGACCTGAGAGAATCTACCCCCGACCAGAGAGAATCTACCCCCGACCAGAGAGAATCTACCCCTGACCTGAGAGAATCTACCCCCGACCAGAGAGAATCTACCCCCGACCAGAGAGAATCTACCCACGACCAGAGAGTATCTACCCCCGACCTGAGAGAATCTACCCCCGACCTGAGAGAACCTACCCCCGACCAGAGAGAATCCACCCCCCAAACTTAGAGAGAATCTACCCCACAACCTCAGAGAGAATCTACCCCACAACCTCAGAGAATCCACCCCACAACCTCAGAGAGAATCTACCCCACAACCTCAGAGAATCCACCCCACAACCTCAGAGAGAATCTACCCCACAACCTCAGAGAGAATCTACCCCACAACCTCAGAGAGAATCTACCCCACAACCTCAGAGAGAATCCACCCCACAGCCTCAGAGAGAATCCACCCCACAACCTCAGAGAGAATCTACCCCACAACCTCAGAGAGAATCCACCCCACAACCTCAGAGAATCTACCCCACAACCTCAGAGAGAATCTACCCCACAACCTCAGAGAGAATCCACCCCACAACCTCAGAGAGAATCTACCCCACAACCTCAGAGAGAATCTAGGAGGTTAGGAGGGTAGGAGGTTAGGAGGTTAGGAGGGTAGGAGGTTAGGAGGTTAGGGGGTTAGGAGGTTAGGGGGTTAGGGTGTTAGGAGGGTAGGAGGTTAGGGTTAGGGGGTTAGGAGGTTAGGGTGTTAGGAGGTTAGGGGGTTAGGGTGTTAGGAGGGTAGGAGGTTAGGGTTAGGGGGTTAGGAGGTTAGGGTGTTAGGAGGTTAGGAGGGTAGGAGGTTAGGGGGTTAGGGGGTTAGGGTGTTAGGAGGGTAGGAGGTTAGGAGGTTAGGGTTAGGGGGTTAGGAGGTTAGGGTGTTAGGAGGTTAGGAG
This sequence comes from Odontamblyopus lacepedii, assembly GCA_034769755.1. Lineage (NCBI taxonomy): Eukaryota > Metazoa > Chordata > Actinopteri > Gobiiformes > Gobiidae > Odontamblyopus > Odontamblyopus lacepedii. Next base: position 2,941,583 of record CM068353.1, read on the forward strand.
GTTAGGAGGTTAGGAGGTTAGGAGGTTAGGAGGTTAGGAGGTTAGGAGGTTAGGAGGTTAGGAGGGTAGGAGGTTAGGAGGTTAGGAGGGTAGGAGGTTAGGAGGTTAGGAGGTTAGGGGGTTAGGGTGTTAGGAGGGTAGGAGGGTAGGAGGTTAGGAGGTTAGGGGGTTAGGGTGTTAGGAGGTTAGGAGAGTAGGAGGGTAGGAGGTTAGGAGGTTAGGGGGTTAGGGGGTTAGGGTGTTAGGAGGGTAGGAGGGTAGGAGGTTAGGGTGTTAGGAGGGTAGGAGGTTAGGAGGGTAGGAGGGTAGGGTGTTAGGAGGGTAGGAGGTTAGGGGGGTAGGAGGGTAGGAGGTTAGGAGGTTAGGGGGTTAGGGTGTTAGGAGGGTAGGAGGTTAGGAGGGTAGGAGGTTAGGGGGTTAGGGGGTTAGGGTGTTAGGAGGGTAGGAGGTTAGGAGAGTAGGAGGGTAGGAGGTTAGGAGGTTAGGAGAGTAGGAGGGTAGGAGGTTAGGAGGTTAGGAGGTTAGGGGGTTAGGAGGGTAGGAGGGTAGGAGGGTAGGAGGTTAGGAGGTTAGGGGGTTAGGGTGTTAGGAGGGTAGGAGGGTAGGAGGTTAGGAGGTTAGGAGGGTAGGAGGGTAGGAGGTTAGGAGGTTAGGAGGGTAGGAGGGTAGGAGGGTAGGAGGTTAGGAGGGTAGGAGGTTAGGAGGTTAGGAGGGTAGGAGGTTAGGAGGGTAGGAGGTTAGGAGGGTAGGAGGTTAGGAGGTTAGGAGGGTAGGAGGTTAGGAGGTTAGGAGGGTAGGAGGTTAGGAGGGTAGGAGGGTAGGAGGTTAGGAGGGTAGGAGGGTCGGGGACACAGGATCACCGCTCTGACTTGTACCTCTCCCATGTCTTCACCTGCAGATCCACTTTGGCCTGAAAACACAAAAATCTGTAAAATCACTTTTTGATTTTAGTTCAGTAATTCTGAAATGTGCAGTTCAGTCTTGGCCAGTAGTAGTAGTAGTAGTAGTAGTAGTAGTAGTAGTAGTAGTAGCAGTAGTAGTAGTAGTAGTAGTAGTAGTAGTAGTAGTAGCAGTAGTAGTAGTAGTAGTAGTAGTAGTAGCAGTAGTAGTAGTAGTAGTAGTAGTAGTAGTAGTAGTAGTAGTAGTTGCAGTAGTAGTAGTAGTAGTAGCAGTAGTAGTAGTAGTAGTAGTATGGTGGTTGCGGTAGTAGTATTGTGGTATAGTGGTGGCGGTAGCAATAGGTAGTAGTAGTAGTAGTAGGTAGTAGCAGGTAACAGCAGTAGTAGTAGTAGATTAAGTAAGTAGTGGTAGTAGTAGCGGTGGTAGCAGTAGCGGTGGTAGTGGTAGTAGTGGTAGTATGATGATGATGATGATGGTAGTAGTAGGTTGCGGTTGAATAGTGATGATGGTAGTAGTGGTAATAATGGTAACAGTAGTAGTAGTAGTAGGTAGTTGCGGTAGTAGTGGTAGTAGTAATAGTAGGTAGGTAGTAGTTGCGGTATGGTGGTAGTAGTAATAGTAACAGTGGTAGCCCGGGTATTAGTGGTTGCAGGCAGTAGTGGTGGTAGTAGGTAGTAGTAGTAGGTAGTAGTAGTGGTAGTTAGTAGTAATAGTAACACTGGTAGTAGTAGTGATGGCAGTAGCAGTAGTAGTAGTAGTAGTAGTAGTAGTAGTAGTAGTACTAGTTGCAGTAGTAGTTGCAGTAGTAGTAGTAGTAGTAGTAGTAGTAATAATAACAGTAGTAGTAGTAGTAGTAGTAGTTGCAGTAGTAGTAGTAGTAGTAGTAGTAGTAGTAGTTGCAGTAGTAGTTGCAGTAGTAGTAGTAGTAGTAGTAGTAGTAATAGTAACAGTAGTAGTAGTAGTAGTAGTAGTAGTAGTAGTAGTAGTAGTAGTAGTAGTAGTAGTAGTAGTTGCAGTAGTAGTTGTTGCAGTAGTAGTATTAGTAATAGTAGTAGTAGTTGCAGTAGTAGTAGTAGTAATAGTAACAGTAGTAGCAGTAGTAGTAGTTGCAGTAGTAGTATTAGTAATAGTAGTAGTAGTAGTAGTAGTAGTAGTAGTAGTTGCAGTAGTAGTAGTAGTAGTAGTAGTAGTAATAATAGTAACAGTAGTAGTAGTAGTAGTAGTAGCAGTAGCAGTAGTAGTAGTAGTAGTAGTAGTAGTAGTAGTAGTAGTTGCAGTAGTAGTTGTTGCAGTAGTAGTATTAGTAATAGTAGTAGTAGTTGCAGTAGTAGTAGTAATTAATAGTAACAGTAGTAGCAGTATTAGTAGTTGTAGTAGTAGTATTAGTACTAGTAGTAGTAGTAGTAGTAGTAGTTGTAGTAGTAGTAGTAGTAGTAGTAATAGTAACACTAGTAGTAGTAGTAGTAGTAATAGTAGTTGCAGTAGTAGTCGTTGCAGTAGTTGCAGTAGTAGCCGTTGCAGTAGTAGTAATAGTAGTAGTAGTAGTAGTTGCAGTAGTAGTAGTAGTAATAGTAACAGTAGTAGTAGTTGCAGTAGTAGTAGTAGTAGTAGTAGTAGTAGTAGTAGTAGTTGCAGTAGTAGTATTAGTAATAGTAGTAGTAGTAGTAGTAGTAGTTGCAGTAGTAGTAGTAGTAGTAATAGTAGTAGTAGTAGTAGTTGCAGTAGTAGTAGTAGTAATAGTCGCAGTAGTAGTAGTTGCAGTAGTAGTAGTAGTAGTAGTAGTAGTAGTAGTAGTAGTAGTAGTATTAGTAGTATTAGTAATAGTAGTAGTAGTAGTAATAGTAGTTGCAGTAGTAGCCGTTGCAGTAGTAGTAATAGTAGTAGTAGTAGTAGTTGCAGTAGTAGTAGTAGTAATAGTAACAGTAGTAGTAGTTGCAGTAGTAGTAGTAGTAGTAGTAGTAGTAGTAGTAGTAGTTGCAGTAGTAGTATTAGTAATAGTAGTAGTAGTAGTAGTAGTAGTTGCAGTAGTAGTAGTTGCAGTAGTAGTTGTTGCAGTAGTAGTATTAGTAATAGTAGTAGTAGTTGCAGTAGTAGTAGTAGTAATAGTAACAGTAGTAGCAGTAGTAGTAGTTGCAGTAGTAGTATTAGTAATAGTAGTAGTAGTAGTAGTAGTAGTTGCAGTAGTAGTAGTAGTAGTAGTAATAGTAACACTAGTAGTAGTAGTAGTAGTAATAGTAGTTGCAGTAGTAGTCGTTGCAGTAGTTGCAGTAGTAGCCGTTGCAGTAGTAGTAATAGTAGTAGTAGTAGTAGTTGCAGTAGTAGTAGTAGTAATAGTAACAGTAGTAGTAGTAGTAGTAGTAATAGTAGTTGCAGTAGTAGTAGTTGCAGTAGTAGTAGTAGTAGTAGTAATAGTAACACTAGTAGTAGTAGTAGTAGTAATAGTAGTTGCAGTAGTAGTCGTTGCAGTAGTTGCAGTAGTAGCCGTTGCAGTAGTAGTAATAGTAGTAGTAGTAGCCGTTGCAGTAGTAGTAATAGTAGTAGTAGTAGTAGTAGTAGTAGTAGTAGTAGTAGTAGTAGTAGTTGCAGTAGTAGTACCTTCTCCAGAGTGAGAGAGATGTTTGAAGGATGCCTCTGGGGGAGGGGCTTCAGAGGAACAGACGATGGAACTACTTCCTGTTTGTCCTCCTTCACTTCCTGTGAAAATAGAACCACATCCTGGTCAGGAGCCGGACCTCAGACCAGGCCGGACCTCAGACCCGGCCGGACCTCAGACCCGGCCGGACCTCAGACCAGGCCGGACCTCAGACCAGGCCGGACCTCAGACCAGGCCGGACCTCAGACTGTAAAGAGAAGGACTGAGGGAGTGTGACCCCACCATAGAGCATATGGGAGTGGACATAGCTAATGCATTAGCTGCTGTGTGCCAAACAGGAAGTGCTCCAGGCGGCTCTTCCGGCTCTTCTGACTGGCTCCTAGTGACTCACATTAGGATCTTGTGGCTCCTCTCTCTGAACCTGCTGCTGTGGCCTCGTAATTCTGGTCTTAAAATGTTCATATGAACCTGTGACCCCGGCCCTGAACGCTGTGGTGACGTCACACTCACTCAGTCCACTTTTATATACAGTCTATAGATGCCCCCACAGCGTTCAGATCCAGGCACATGAAGCTCATTGAATCTGGAGCTGAGTACTCTGATACCTCTTTTCCACTGTAACGAACCAGGTGCTGGTTCGGTGCTGGTGCTTCCTGCCAGTTATCCAAGAACTGGTTTGTTTTTCCACCAACTAAGAGCTGAAGAGCTACGTCTCTACGTCCCTGCAGGCGCTACCGTTGTCCGAGCAACTCAGCAGCTGTCAGCTCGGATAATAACACTGGAGGACGATTACAGATCTGTTCTGCTGATATTCATTTTACAAATGTTCTTGTCAATCCAAAGACGAAATATACAACTCTTCATCCTTGCTATGGGCCAAGGGTGTGTTCCCGAAGAAAAGTAATTGTATCTGCACAGGCCGGAACACAGCGAGAACCATGGGCCTGGAGCTAAGCAGTCCACTGCTCCACTGATGTGTTTATGTAATAAATAGACTGGGAAAACACAGCATCCAAGACGTGTGTCGTGTGCATCTGAATTCAAACACAAAGGCGTCAGGTACCATTAGCATGACGCACCGAGCGTTCTACGGCACCGGTTCTTGTTTCTGGACCAGCCTTTAGTTGGTGCTGAGTTGGAACCGGTTCTTCGGGCCTAGAGCCAGTTTATTTGTGTGGAAAAACAAAGAACTGATTCAAGATTTGGCTCCGAACCAGCACCGGAACTGCCCTGGTGGAAAAGGGGGATAAGTATCATAACAAGGGGTCTCCAGCCTATTCCAACATCTCTTCATTCTGACATACCTGTATTTAGACCACTATTACGACATAGAAATAATAGTAGTAGTAGTAGTAGCAGTAGCAGTAATAGTAGTAGTAGCAGTAGCAATAATAGTAGTAGCAGTAGCAATAGTAGTAGTAGCAGTAGTAGTAGTAGGAGTAATAGCAGTAGTAGCAGTAGTATTAGTAGTAGTAGCAGTAGTAGTAGTAGGAGTAATAGCAGTAGTAGCAGTAGTATTAGTAGTAGTAGCAGTAGTAGTAGTAGCATTAGTAGCAGTAGTAGTAGTTGTACAAGTAGTACTCTCTCCAGAGTGAGAGAGACGTTTGAAGGCTGTCTCTGGGGGCTTCAGAGGAACAGACGATGAAAGCAGCTTCAGCTCCCGGTCAGGGCTGCATCACTGGGGGGTGCGTCACTGGTGGGTGCATCACTGGGGAGGGTGTGTCATTGGGGGGGGTGTCACTGGGGGGTGTCATTGGGGAGGGTGCGTCACTGGGGGGTGCGACACTGGGGGGTGCATCACTGGGGAGGGTGTGTCATTGGGGGGTGCATCACTGGGGAGGGTGTGTCATTGGGGGGTGCGTCACTGGGGGTTGTGTCACTGGAGGGTGTGTCACTGGGGGGTGTGTCACTGGGGGGTGTGTCACTGGAGGGTGCCTCACTGGAGGGTGTGTCACTGGAGGCTGCCTCACTGGGGGGTGTGTCACTGGGGGGTGTGTCACTGGAGGGTGCCTCACTGGAGGGTGTGTCACTGGAGGGTGCCTCACTGGGGGGTGTGTCACTGGAGGGTGCCTCACTGGAGGGTGTGTCACTGGAGGGTGTGTCATTGGGGGGTGCGTCACTGGGGGTTGTGTCACTGGAGGGTGTGTCACTGGGGGGTGTGTCACTGGAGGGTGCCTCACTGGAGGGTGTGTCACTGGAGGGTGCCTCACTGGGGGGTGTGTCACTGGGGGGTGTGTCACTGGAGGGTGCCTCACTGGAGGGTGTGTCACTGGAGGGTGCCTCACTGGGGGGTGTGTCACTGGAGGGTGCCTCACTGGGGGGTGTGTCACTGGAGGGTGCCTCACTGGGGGGTGTGTCACTGGAGGGTGCCTCACTGGAGGGTGTGTCACTGGAGGGTGCCTCACTGGGGGGTGTGTCACTGGAGGGTGCCTCACTGGGGGGTGTGTCACTGGAGGGTGCGTCACTGGGGTGTGTCTCTGGAGGGTGCCTCACTGGGGGGTGTGTCACTGGAGGGTGCCTCACTGGAGGGTGTGTCACTGGAGGGTGCCTCACTGGGGGGTGTGTCACTGGAGGGTGCGTCACTGGGGGAATGTCACTGGGGGGTGCGTCACTGGAGGGTGTGTCACTGGACGATACTCACAGTGAGGCCCAGCTCCGTCTCCAGCTCTCGGTTCACATGGAACTGCAGCCACTCATCCTCCTTCAGGCTGTGGCTCCGCTCATAGGCCCCGGGAAGCTTCAGCATCGGAGCCTTTCTCAGAGGGCCTGCGAGGAGACGAGGAGGAGACGAGGAGGAGACGAGGAGGAGACCAGGAGGAGATGAGGAGGAGACCAGGAGGAGACGAGGAGGAGACAAGGAGGAGACCAAGAGGAAACCAGGAGGAGACCAGGAGGAGACCAGGAGGAGATGAGGAGGAGACCAGGAGGAGACAAGGAGGAGACCAGGAGGAGACCAAGAGGAAACCAGGAGGAGACCAGGAGGAGACCAGGAGGAGACCAGGAGGAGACGAGAAGGAGACCAGGAGGAGACCAGGAGGAGACCAGGAGGAGACCAAGAGGAGACCAAGAAGAGGTCAAGTGAAGACCAGGAGGAGACCAGGAGGAGACCAGGAAAATACCAGAGCGGCATGAAACCATCTGGACCCTCTGCTCCTCACCACAGTCATCTCTTCTCACCGTTGTGGTCGGTCAGGTTCTTCACTCGGACGTTCATGACCGTCAGAGGAGCTGCCTGCAGAACAGGTTTTGTTTTTAACGTTTTTATTCTGGTGGTGCTGGAAGTGTGGCTGAAGCTCTCACCATCAGGATCCCGTTGGTGAAGTACTGCTGAGGCTTGTCTTTACTGCAACAATGGAGAAAAATAGTAGTAGT
>CM068353.1:2950947-3055947 GCA_034769755.1 Odontamblyopus lacepedii
CCAGGACTAAACCAGGACTAAACCAGGGCTAAACCAGGACTAAACCAGGACTAAACCAGGACTAAATCAGGACTAAACCAGGACCAGCTGTGTGGGTGACCTCTGACCTCTGGGCCCAGGGTGAAGGATCTGTGGAGCGGCGAGTCCAGCTCCAGAGTCTCCAGGTCCAACAGGACTGTGGACATCAAGTCATCGCCGGAGACCAGGTCCTCATCAAACAGACGGATCTCCAGAACGTTCTGCAGGAAAGAAGCAGGACTGAACCAGGACTGAACCAGGACTGAACCAGGACCGAACCAGGACTGAACCAGGACTGAACCAGGACTAAATCAGGACTAAATCAGGACTTAACCAGGACTAAAACAGGACTGAACCAGGACTCTGGTCTGTTCTCTGGTCTGGTCTGGTCTCTAGTCCGGTCTATGGTCCAGTCTCTGGTCTCTGGTCACTGGTCTTTGGTCTAGTCTCTGGTCTGGTCTCTGGTCTCTGGTCTAGTCTCTGGTCTCTGGTCTACTCTCTGGTCTAGTCTCTGGTCTCTGGTCTGGTCTCTGGTCTCTGGTCTGGTCTCTGGTCTCTGGTCTCTGGTCTAGTCTCTGGTCTCTGGTTTTTGGTCTCTGGTTTTTGGTCTAGTCTCTGGTCTCTGGTCTGGTCTCTGGTCTCTGGTTTTTGGTCTCTGGTTTTTGGTCTAGTCTCTGGTCTCTGGTCTAGTCTCTGGTCTCTGGTCTAGTCTCTGGTCTCTGGTCTCTGGTTTTTGGTCTAGTCTCTGGTCTCTGGTCTAGTCTCTGGTCTCTGGTCTCTGGTCTGGTCTCTGGTCTCTGGTCTAGTCTCTTATCTCTGGTCGTAGGTCCGGTCTCAGGTCTGGTCTTAGGACCGGTCTCAGGTCTGGACTCACTTTGGTCTGGACGGGGACTCTGAACCTGAAGTTCTCATTCCACTCCGGGTTGTTGTTGTTGTTGACGGTTTTGGTTCTTCGTGTTGCAGCCGTTGCCGTCGGTAACGTCAGGGTCACGTACAGATCTGACTCGGACACTAAAGACCCAGAGACAGGACTCAGACCGAGAACTGAACCAGGTCTGAACCAGGTCTGAACCAGGACTGAAGCAGGACCAGACAGGACCAAAGAGAGGCTCCGTGGTTTGACCATTAACACTCAGGGACTCAGGAGGACGGGAGGATCGATATATCGTATCGTCTAATGTGATTCTACAGTAATGATAATATCGTGAGCTGCTGTATCGATATATCGCCAAGAGTATTTTTGGTATATTTTACGAAATTATTTTGTTATACAGTTGAAGGAAACTCATTTATGTGACACATTTGACATTTTCACAGTTTTGATGATTGAAATGTTTGTGTTTTGTATGAACTTTGCACAAGAAGCGGTTTCACAGAGACTTTTCATGTCACAGCCACGATTTAGCCTTTATTTTTTACTGAACTGTATCGTACCGAGATCTGTATCATATTTTGGTCTATGTATCGAGATATTTATCGTATCGTGTTCTACGTATCGAGATATTTATCGTATCGTGTTCTACGTATCGAGATATTTATCGTATCGTGTTCTACGTATCGAGATATTTATCGTATCGTGTTCTACGTATCGAGATATTTATCGTATCGTGTTCTACGTATCGAGATATTTATCGTATCGTGTTCTACGTATCGAGATATTTATCGTATCGTGTTCTACGTATCGAGATATTTATCGTATCGTGGTCTACGTATTGAGATATTTATCGTATCGTGTTCTACGTATCGAGATATTTATCGTATTGTGGTCTACATACGTCTTTAATACCCCCTAGACGTCAAATACCCCTCTTTAAAGACGTGTATTCTATGAACCCAGACGCCTCCTTGTCCCCGTGTGTCAGATGCCCTCCCCGTGTGTCAGATGCCCTCCCTGTGTGTCAGATGCCCTCCCCGTGTGTCAGATGCCCTCCCTGTGTGTCAGATGCCCTCCGTGTGTGTCAGATGCCCTCCCTGTGTGTCAGATGCCCTCCCTGTGTGTCAGATGCCCTCCCTGTGTGTCAGATGCCCTCCCCGTGTGTCAGATGCCCTCCCTGTGTGTCAGATGCCCTCCCCGTGTGTCAGATGCCCTCCCCGTGTCAGATGCCCTCCCCGTGTGTCAGATGCCCTCCCCGTGTGTCAGATGCCCTCCCCGTGTGTCAGATGCCCTCCCTGTGTGTCAGATGCCCTCCCTGTGTGTCAGATGCCCTCCCTGTGTGTCAGATGCCCTCCCCGTGTGTCAGATGCCCTCCCCGTGTGTCAGATGCCCTCCCCGTGTGTCAGATGCCCTCCCCGTGTGTCAGATGCCCTCCCCGTGTGTCAGATGCCCTCCCGTGTTCTCACAGAAGTCCATTCTCCTCGTGGTCTTCGCTCGGATCACAGTGACGTCCAGAGTCCAGTACGATACAGTCTGAACCTACAGAACAAACAGGACTGAACCAGGACTGAACCAGGACTGAATCAGGACTGAACCAGGACTAAACCAGGACTGAACCAGGACTAAACCAGGACTGAACCAGGACTGAACCAGGACTAAACCAGGACTGAATCAGGACTGAATCAGGACTAAACCAGGACTGAATCAGGACTAAACCAGGACTGAACCAGGACTAAACCAGGTCTAAACCAGGTCTAAACCAGGACTGAACCAGGACTGAACCAGGACTGAACCAGGACTAAACCAGGACTAAACCAGGTCTAAACCAGGACTGAACCAGGACTAAACCAGGACTGAACCAGGACTGAACCAGGACTGAACCAGGACTAAACCAGGACTAAACCAGGACTGAATCAGGACTGAATCAGGACTAAACCAGGACTGAATCAGGACTAAACCAGGACTGAACCAGGACTAAACCAGGTCTAAACCAGGTCTAAACCAGGACTGAACCAGGACTGAACCAGGACTGAACCAGGACTAAACCAGGACTAAACCAGGTCTAAACCAGGACTGAACCAGGACTGAACCAGGACTGAATCAGGACTAAACCAGGACTGAACCAGGACTAAACCAGGTCTAAACCAGGACTGAACCAGGACTGAACCAGGACTGAACCAGGACTAAACCAGGACTAAACCAGGACTGAATCAGGACTAAACCAGGACTGAACCAGGACTAAACCAGATCTAATCCAGGACTGAACCAGGACTGAACCAGGACTGAACCAGGACTAAACCAGGACTAAATCAGGACTGAACCAGGACTGAACCAGGACTAAACCAGGACTAAATCAAGACTGAACCAGAACTAAACCAGGACTGAACCAGGACTGAACCAGGACTAAACCAGGACTAAACAAGAACTCAACCAGGACTGAACCAGGACTGAACCAGGACTAAACCAGGACTAAACCAGGATTGAACCAAGTCTAAACCAGAACCAGGACTAAACCAGGACTGAGTCAGGTCTAAATCTAAACTAAACCACGGACTGAGGATTATACGAGGACTAGACCAGGACTAAACCAGGACTAGACCAGGACTAAACCAGGACTCATTTTTCTGTAACATTTGGAACTTGTCTTTCCTCAAACAAAAACACCGCCCAATAAACACACAAAATAAACCAGGACGGATCCGGGTCTTTACTGGGACTAAACCAGGACTGATCTGGGTCTGGGGGGTCCATCATGGAGACGCCACTGCTCTGCAAGGAATGTTCCGCAGTGTGACTTTAAACAGTTCTACTTCACACTTATTCAGTCACAGGTGGTTTTAGAGCTCAAAAATCCCTAGAAAAACAGACATTCTGACAGTGGGCGGGGTCGCCTCTCCGCAGATCTGACCTGGAACTAACATCTTGCACGTTTAACTGTTGGAAAACCAGAATAAAAATGCACAAATACCTGCGAAGCGTCAGGCCACAGCTTCTTCTTTAACCTACAATAAAAAAACACAACGACAATTTGGTTTTATTTAGAAATCTCCAAAAGTCAAATTCATCGTTTTGTATCAGTGACAGAGCTCCATTCTCCGGGAGGGCATCTGACACAGCGCAACATCCGGGAGGGCATCTGACACACCGCAACATCCGGGAGGGCATCTGACACACCGCAACATCCGGGAGGGCATCTGACACACCGCAACATCCGGGAGGGCATCTGACACAGCGCAACATCTGCAGATTAACTGGAGACGGCCACGTTAGTGATTCTTACCGGGAGCAAAGATCAAATTCCATGTTCCGGAAAGAGGCAAACATCTGGAAGGGAAACGGGTCTAAACCTGGACTAAAACTGGACTAAACGTGGACTTAACCTGGACTAAAACTGGACTAACCCTGGACTAAGCCTGGACTAAACCCGGACTAAAACTTGACTAAAATGAAACTAAAATTGGACTAAACCTGGTCTAAACTTGGACTAAAAATGGACTAAACCCGGGCTAAACCTGGTTTAAGCCTGGACTATACCTGGACTAAAACTTTACTAAAATTGGACTAAACTTGGACTAAGCCTGGACTATACCTGGACTATACCTGGACTAAAAGTAAACTAAAATTGGACTAAACTTAGTCTAAACCTGGACTAAAAGTAGACTAAAATTTGATTTAAACTGGACTAAAACTAAACTAAAATTTGACCAAACTTGGACTAAACCTGGTCTAAATCTGGTCTAAGCCGCCTGGACTAAACCTGGACCTAAAATGGTCTAAACCTGGTCTAAGCCTGGACTAAACCTGGTCTAAACCTGGTCTAAACCTGGTCTAAACCTGGACTAAAATTAGACTAAAATTGGACCAAACCTGGAATAAACCTGGACTTAACCTGGACTGAACCTGGACTAAACCTGGACTAAACCTGGACTGAACCTGGACTGAACCAGGTCTAAACCTGGACTGAACCTGGACTAAACCTGGACTAAACCTGGACTGAACCTGGACTAAACCTGGACTAAACCTGGACTGAACCTGGACTGAACCAGGTCTAAACCTGGTCTAAGTCTGGCGTGGTCTAAATAAACTCTGACCTCTTCTTCTATTTGAGGAGAAACGGAGGAGGATGTGACCATGTGTCAACACAAGTGACTCAAACTGCCCCGCCCCTTCACCAGCAGGTCCCGGGTTTGAGTCCCGCCCCTTCACCAGCAGGTCCCGGGTTTGAGTCCCGCCCCTTCACCAGCAGGTCCCGGGTTTGAGCCGCGCCCCTTCACCAGCAGGTCCCGGGTTTGAGTCCCGCCCCTTCACCAGCAGGTCCCGGGTTTGAGTCCCGCCCCTTCACCAGCAGGTCCCGGGTTTGAGCCCCGCCCCTTCACCAGCAGGTCCCGGGTTTGAGCCCCGCCCCTTCACCAGCAGGTCCCGGGTTTGAGCCCCGCCCCTTCACCAGCAGGTCCCGGGTTTGAGCCCCGCCCCTTCACCAGCAGGTCCCGGGTTTGAGCCCCGCCCCTTCACCAGCAGGTCCCGGGTTTGAGCCCCGCCCCTTCACCAGCAGGTCCCGGGTTTGAGCCCCGTCCCGACAGCTCTTGTGTTTACTTTTGCCCATTGTTTTAGATAGAATCTCTACGGACGACATACTGCTACTACTACTACTACTACTACTACTACTACTACTACTACTACTACTGCTACTACTACTACTAATAATCAAGTTATACTGCTACTACTACTACTACTGCTTACTACTATACATATGCTGAAACTAATAATATCATCACTAATAATAATATTACATATTACTAAATTAACTAGCTAATAGCTTAACTAACTATTACTGCTAGCTATTATCACTATTATTACTACTAGCTATTATCATCACTACCTTATATTAATATATAAGCATACTACTTAACTTATTAGCAATAGCAACTGCTAATATACTATAACTATAATTATAGCTGCTAGCCTTAACTAATACTGAAATACTTAATTACTACTTATATATTACTACTATTACTACTACAACTGCTTATGCTACTGCTACTACTATAACTAATACTAGCTACTTAACTGTTATCACTTGTTACTGCTAACTACTAGCTTATAACTACTTACAACTACTGCTACTGCTATTACTGCAATTACAGAAACCTTACTAGCAGCTAAGCTAAGCTAACTACTACTACTAATGCTACTACCACATTACTACTAACTAACCTGCTACTGCTACTACTATATACCATAACTACTACTACTGTTACTACTGCTACTGCTATCACTGCTACTACTACATTACTACTACTACTATTACTGCTACTTACACTTGCTACTACTGCTACTCTTACTACTAATACTACTGCTATCACATTACTTCGTTACTAGCTAATACTACTACTTACTACTGCTACTAGCACTACTACGTTACTGGTTACTATAATCAGCTTATTAACTACTAACTACTGCTACTGCTACTACTACTAGCTACTGCCAATACTACATACTACTAACTACTTATACTGTTAGCTTACTACTACTTAACTGACTTGTTACTACTACTACTACTACTAAAAACCTTACTACTACTACTACTACTAGCTACTACTGCTACTACTATAATAAGCTGCTAAGCTGCTACTACTAATAACTAACCTCTGCCGCCTTACTAGCCTACTACTGCTACTGCTACCACTGCTACCGTTACTAACCAGCTGCAGCTACTACTACCACTACTACTGCTACTGCATTACTACTAACTATTAGCTACTGCGTACTACTACTACTAGCTACTACTGCTAACTGCTACCCTTGAATAATACTGCTACTACTACCACTATCAATACTACTGCTTAACTATCACTACTACTATACTACCAATAACATACTACAGCATGACTAACCAGCAACCTTACTACTACCATACTAACAGCGCTTACTGTTAAACCACTGCCACTAGCAATACTAGCAATATAACTAGCGCTAACTACTACCTTACTACTAGCACTGCCATTAGCACTGCTATACCACTCACCACTGCCAACAAGCCTGCTACTATCACTTCACTAGCTTCACTGCTACCACTATGCTTAATAGCTAGCAACTACTACTAGCCAGCGCTTAACTTATGCTACCACTACGCACTTAACATGAAAACAATGCACTTACCAGCACTAATAGCGTTACCCAGCTACCACCTTAAGCCACTGCCACCGTTAGCCAGCTGCCAGCTAACCAGCCTTAACTAACACCGCCACCAGCTAGCGAAACATCACTATCACCTTACCACTACCACCACCGCTACTAACTAATAACCGCAATACCAACACCACTACCACTGCCACCAAGCGATATGCTACTAGCCACCTAGCCAAATAACATTATCACTAGCTACCGCCACTGCCATCACTGGGTTACCATCATTAAGCTGGTTACCAGCCTTACCACCATCGCTACCGTCATCATCATCATCGCTTACTACCCTACTGCAATAAGCAGTACTACTTCACTTCACTTAACCTTATTACTGCTACTGCTTACTGACCACTACTTACTTACCACTGCTATTGCCAATAATAACCTACTACCGCTATCACTTCTCAGCGGGTAATGCCATGCTAACGGCCAGTAACCAATACTACTAAAACCTTACCGCTACCACTGGTTACCAAGCACACTACTACGAAGCCTTAGCCTACTGCTACCTGCTACTACTACTAGCCACTGGATTAGCAGCCACTACTGCTACTAGCAACCTTCATCACTAACTTCAGCTATATTGAAGCCACTACTACTACTGGCACTACTGCTACTGCTGGTTACCGTTACTGCTACTACTGGTTAATAGCCAACTAATACTACTACTTCAAATGCTACTAACTGCGCTACCACTACTACTAATTAGCTAGCCTTAACTACCGCTACTACTGCTAGCTGAATAATCACATTAGCCATAGCTACTACTGCCAGCGCTACCGTTAACCGTTACTACTAGCTAACACAACTTCACTGCTACTACTACCACTACCACTGCGAAGTATAGCTACTACTAAGCCTTAATCGCTACTAATACTGCTACCACTTAACTAGCTAGCCACTGCCACCGCCAGCGGCACTCATAGCCCAGCTTGCTACAGCCAGCCTTACCACTACTACTACTACCAGCCACTAGCACTAAGCACCATAGCATTGGCTACTACCACTTCACTGCCACCACTGCCAGCCACATAAGCTACTTAGCCAGCTGCCAGCAGCAACTGCCAACCTTAGCTACCGCTACCATCACGTTACTTATTACTACCTTATACCACTTCACTACCACCGCTACCACTACTACTGCCACCATTACCAATACTCACTAACACCGCTACCAGCTACCTGCCACCACTATAAGCTAAGCAGCTGCTTAACTAGCAATACCGCCACTACCATCAACTAACCAGCTGCCAAACTGCTAGCCTTAACCAGTTACTAAGCTAATACTACTTAACCACTAATGCCACTACTTAACTAGCACTGAAATAATAACTACTACTACCACTCTACCATTACCGCTACCAGCACTACTGCAACAGCATTAGCACTACTACTAGCTGCTACTGCTACTACTTAATTACTACTACTACTAACTACTACTAGCTACTACTATCATATGGCGCTAACCTACTACCGTTAACCACTACTGCCACTAGCTACTAACACTAATTACTTACTGATTACACCTTAGCGGCTGTATTACCTTAACTAACACACTGCTTGGCAGCAGCTGAGAAGCAACCTTAGCTACTGCTACCATTACTGGTTAGCAGCAT
Organism: Odontamblyopus lacepedii; assembly: GCA_034769755.1. NCBI lineage: Eukaryota > Metazoa > Chordata > Actinopteri > Gobiiformes > Gobiidae > Odontamblyopus > Odontamblyopus lacepedii. The sequence goes on from CM068353.1 coordinate 2,959,642, forward strand.
ACTGCTACTATATACCACAGCTAGCAGCAGCGTACCACTGCTACTAGCGCAGCCTTAGGCATCAGCGGCGTTACTGCTAGCTAACCTAATACTTCACTACTACTACTAATACCGGTTAGCCTCATCATTAACTACTAGCTAGCCTTAGCTAGCCACTGCTGCTAATACTACTGCAGCGAGCTACCACTGCTTAGGCTTAACTAGCCAGCATACTAGCAACCTTAACCAACCAGCGAAGCTAGCAGCAGCAGCATTACTATTATCAGCTAACTGCGAACCTTAGCTAGCTTAACACTGAGCTACCAATAACTAATAGCCTTAGCTAATAGCACCACCGTTAGCTAATAGCTTGGCCTTACCAGCTAGCAGCTTATTGTACCACTGAATAAGCTTATACCAGCTGCCACTAAGCAGCAGCAGCAGCCAGCTTAACCAACTAACCTTATAGCTGCCAGCTACCATACTTAGAAGCCAGCGGAAATAGCTAGTAACTAACTGCTTACTGGCCATAACCTTACCTACCGGGCAGCACCAACTAGCTAACCAACCAATACTTAATGCTAACCACTAATAGCAACGCTTAGCATACTGCCTTAATACTTAACCAATATGCGCTAATAATAATAATAGCTAGCTATATAAAAACCAACTTATAGTAGCTACCACCATTAATATATATACTAACTACCGCCATTATATATTATAACTATATAATCATATTAATATTACTAACGCTATATTATAGCCTTAATAATATTACTACTTACTACTATATACTATTATCATATTAATATATTATTACTACTTAATTAATCTAATACTACTTAACTTATTACTATATACTATATACTTAGCATATTACCTTAGCCATATATACTATTATTAATTACCATTAATATACCAATATATTATTAAGCTATATATTATATACTATTACTACCGTCATAAATACTACTACCACTACCTTAGCATATAACTAACATTAACCTTACTAGCTAATATGCTAGCTCTTATACTACTAGCTACAGCAACTAATTAATACCACTGCCAATACTGTTAATACTACTACTGCTATTAATATATAACTACTATATATTACTGCTATTATAATATAGCTACTACTAGCCTACTACTGCTACTTTACTATTACTACTAATACCGCTAGCTAGCCAATATACCATTATATCACCTGCTATTACTAATACTCATAACTAAACTGCCATACTAATACTACCTTAATAGCAAATCACTTAGCCACTTAACTATACTGTTACCATACTGCTTAATATTACCACTGCTACCACCAGCTACTGTTATATATCACTGCTTAGCAAATAACTATCATACATATTAATAATACTACTTATATACTACTGCTAGCCTACTTACTACTACTACTGCAATACTTACTACTACTACCTGCTACTATCACTATACTACTATAAATACTGCTGCTACTATTAATACTACTGCTAATTACTACTATATAATGCTACTATACTTAATACTGCTACTACTACTACTTATACTATATTACTACTGCTACTACTATATCATATTACTAATTACTATAGCTTAGCTGCCACTGCTACCACCATATACTGCTGCTAATACTACTGCTGCTATACCAAGTTTGCGCCAACCAGCTACCGCCTACTTAGCGCTAACCTTACCAACTGCTTATATAACCACTAACTATACTACTAATATATTATACTGCTACCACTACTTAACTAGCTAACTAGCTACCACTACAGCGCGCTAATACTAATAACTATACTATATGCTAATACCGCTACTGCTACTACTACTACTAATTAATATAAGCCACTATATGCCTTATACTACTACTACCTTACTGCTAGCTTAATATACTTATTACTACTGCTACTACTACTACTGCTTACTGCCTTAATTAATAGCTATATAGCCACTGCTAGCCACTACTGCCAGCAACACTATATATCACTACTAAACTGCTTATCATTATATAGCAGCTAACATACTGCTACTACTACTACTACCTTACTGCTGCTGCTGCTACCACTTAACTTAATACTAGCGCTACTACCATCATCAGTTACAATTACCACTGCTACCACCATAAGTTACTACTGCACTGCCAATTATACTAAAGCATCTACCAGCACCAGCTACCACTACCACTGCGCCTGCTGCCACCAGCACCGTTACTGCTACTAACCTTAGCACTACCAACATACTAACTACTGCTACTACTACTGCTAGCAGCACATAGCGCAGCCATACTATCACAAAGCACCTAGCACCTTAGCTAATTACTACTACTTAGCTAATACTGCTTAGCTACTACTGCTGCTACTACTACTGCTACTACTACTGGTTACTATATTAATATTATATATTAATACCTTATTAGCATATACTTCAATGCTACTATACTTACTAATACTACAATACTACTGCTACTACTAAGCTATTAACGCTTTACTACTACTACCTTAATACTAATACTGCTACTTAATCACTACCTCATTACTATTACTACTATTAACCTTATGCGCATTTAACTAACCTTAGCAATTAGCCTTACTACTTACCATACTTAATACCATACAATACTACTAGCTGCTACTTAGCTGCCACTACTGCTACTACCACTATTACTAGCATACTACTACTGCTATTATTACTACTGCTACTAATATTAACTAGCTAATACTATATCACTAACTAATATAATATAACTAGCTAACTACCACTATACTACTAATACTACTGCTACTGCTACTACTACCAATATTCACTATTAATGCTACTACTATATTACTAATACTGCTACTGCTAATACTGCTACTACTATATATATACTACTACTACTACTTCTCATTATACTATATAACTGCTACTACTGCTACTACTACTACTATACTAATACTACTACTTACTACTACTACTTCATTACTACTACTAACCTTACTACTATTATATTATTACTACTGCTACTACTACTACTACTACTACTACTACTGCTACTGCTACTACTACTGCTGCTACTGCTACTACTACTACTACTACTACTACTACTACTACTGCTACTACTGCTACTACTACTACTACTACTACTACTACTACTACTGCTACTACTACTACTACTACTGCTACTACTGCTACTACTACTACGACACACGACTGTGTTTTGATTCACATTTATTCGCGTCATGTCAATAAGTTAAATAAATACATAAATACAGTTTTCTGCAGGACGGTGACGCGTTCAGGTCACGTTTACGGCGTCCGAAAACACACGACATAAATACACTTTTTACATTTGTACATCGTATTTCTAGAACCATTTGTAAAGTCAAATAAAACAACTAAAAAATCTACCCCGCACAGCCCCGTCCCTCCAGTTTCTACCCCGCACAGTTCCTCTAGTTTCTACCCCGCACAGTTCCTCTAGTTTCTACCCCACACAGTTCCTCTAGTTTCTACCCCGCACAGTTCCTCTAGTTTTTACCCCACACAGTTCCTCTAGTTTTTACCCCACACAGTTCCTCTAGTTTCTACCCCACACAGTTCCTCTAGTTTTTACCCCACACAGTTCCTCTAGTTTCTACCCCACACAGTTCCTCTAGTTTCTACCCCGCACAGTTCCTCTAGTTTCTACCCCACACAGTTCCTCTAGTTTTTACCCCACACAGTTCCTCTAGATTCTACCCCACACAGTTCCTCTAGTTTCTACCCCACACAGTTCCTCTAGTTTTTACCCCACACAGTTCCTCTAGATTCTACCCCACACAGTTCCTCTAGTTTTTACCCCACACAGTTCCTCTAGTTTCTACCCAACACAGTTCCTCTAGTTTCTACCCCCCACAGTTCCTCTAGTTTTTACCCCACACAGTTCCTCTAGATTCTACCCCACACAGTTCCTCTAGTTTTTACCCCACACAGTTCCTCTAGTTTCTACCCAACACAGTTCCTCTAGTTTCTACCCAACACAGTTCCTCTAGTTTCTACCCCGCACAGTTCCTCTAGTTTCTACCCCGCACAGTTCCTCTAGTTTCTACCCCGCACAGTTCCTCTAGTTTCTACCCCGCACAGTTCCTCTAGTTTCTACCCCGCACAGTTCCTCTAGTTTCTACCCCGCACAGTTCCTCTAGTTTCTACCCCGCACAGTTCCTCTAGTTTCTACCCCACACAGTTCCTCTAGTTTTTACCCCACACAGTTCCTCTAGATTCTACCCCACACAGTTCCTCTAGTTTCTACCCCACACAGTTCCTCTAGTTTCTACCCCACACAGTTCCTCTAGTTTCTACCCCACACAGTTCCTCTAGTTTTTACCCCACACAGTTCCTCTAGTTTCTACCCCACACAGTTCCTCTAGTTTCTACCCCCCACAGTTCCTCTAGTTTTTACCCCGCACAGTTCCTCTAGTTTCTACCCCGCACAGTTCCTCTAGTTTCTACCCCGCACAGTTCCTCTAGTTTCTACCCCACACAGTTCCTCTAGTTTCTACCCCACACAGTTCCTCTAGTTTCTACCCCACGCAGCGGCAGCCGGCTGCAGAGAGTCCCTCCACTTTGTGCCATCGATGTTTATTGTCCAGAAAGGCCATGTCCTCGTGGTGCGTGGGGCGACAGCAGGGGGCGCTGTGCCAGGGCCCTCTGAGAGCGGCGCCCCCTTCAGGCAGCAGGGCGCTCTGCAGCAGAGAGCTCAGGGCCAGGTCGTGGTTTGACCGGAGCTGAGGACAAGCTCCACTGCAGTATTTAAACAGCAGCACCTCGTCGGAATCGTACCCCAAACCCAAGTCCCGGACCTGGACCAAAACAGACCTCAGGGCGCAGGGGGGGTCCAGAGGGGAGCGGCGAGACCGGGGCCCAGAGGCTCCAGGGGGTACAGAGGCTCCAGGGGGGACAGAGGCTCCAGGGGGGACAGAGGCTCCAGGGGGGACAGAGGCTCCAGGGGGTAAGGAGGCTCCAGGGGGTACAGAGGCTCCAGGGGGTAAGGAGGCTCCAGGGGGTACAGAGGCTCCAGGGGGTAAGGAGGCTCCAGGGGGCACAGAGGCTCCAGGGGGCACAGAGGCTCCAGGGGGCACAGAGGCTCCAGGGGGTAAGGAGGCTCCAGGGGGTACAGAGGCTCCAGGGGGCACAGAGGCTCCAGTGGGGACAGAGGCTCCAGTGGGGACAGGGGGGAGGCCGAGGACAGGCACCCCAGGGACGGAGCGCTCTGACTGGGCTTCGCCTGCAGCTGCCGCCCCTCGGCCCTGGAGCTCCGGCTGTGCAGAGGCAGGTCTCCTCTGATCTGAGACAAGAACGAAAGAAAAAAAGGTTCATAAGGACCCATATCTGAAAGTGGGTGCGAGAAATAATTAAATCCTGCCACAAACATCACACGTTTGCATCTTTAGATTTAAGATTTTACTCAAACTCTGGCCGAACTGTTTCTACACAGCAAAAAAGGCCTATCAAAAATAAGACAAATGTACCAATTTTGGGGTAAAAATTTTAAGTGAAATTTTCTGCCAGTGCAGTAAGAAATTTTCACTTACCAAGTTTTCTTAAAACAAGACGAAATCTGAATCTTGTTCTAAGCAGAAAACACGAGTTTCAAGGATTTATGGACAGATTTTTCCCCTTATTGGTTTGAGGAGGAAGTTAAAGAGGCTTAACCTGGACTGAGTTCATATAAAAAGTGCTTAGAATAAGTTGTAATATCGAGATAAGATAAATCAGGATGAAGATCTGGAAACAAGTAAAAAATCTCTTCTTATTCAGTAAAAAAAATCTTAAAATTGGACTTTTAAGATGAATCTGCTTAATTTAAGTTACTTAAAATCGTGCATTTTTACCTCAAAATTGGTATTTTTTCTTATTTTTGGATAGGCCTTTTTGCAGTGCAGAGAATACCCGCCAAATCAAGTCAGAAGTGGACAAACGCGGGTTAAGCCGGACTGACCTGAGCCGACGAGAGTCCAGAGGCGGCTCCCCTGGCCCATCCCCACACACAGCAGCACACACAGGGCTCCGAGCTGGACCCTCATCCTCATTTGGTCCTTCTCCCGAATCTCACTCCTCGTCTCGGCTCCGTCTGATTTATACCCTGAGCTCCGGGGCGAGAGGGGGAGCTGCCCGGCCGTCTGCCCCCCTCGCCGCAGCTCCAGATCGGGCTCAGACTCCGGCTCAGACGCCGGCGGGCCCTGGATTAGGCGAGTAAATCATGGAGGAGCAGATGTTTTTCCGTGAGATGGTTCCCGTGAAGAGCCGACAGTGAATCAGGAGCAGAGCCGGACTCGGGCCAAATGTGGACGGGAAATACTGAGAAATATTTACTGGCAGCGAGAGGTTCAGAGGCCGTTGTTCTGTTGGGCAAGACACTTCATCCGGCTTGGACGAACGCGGTGTGTGGGCTCCACGGGTCCACGCCCACCGCGGCGTCCACACCTCCAGTTTGGTGTTCCTCATGGGGGAGACTCGTAGGATTGGGCTGTCCTGGTTTAACCCAAGTTTAGTCCTGGTTTAGTCCTGGTTTAGTCCTGGTTTAGTCCTGGTTTAGTCCTGGTTCAGTTCCGGTTTGGTCCTGGTTTAGTCCTGGTTTAGTTTCTTTAGTTGTTTTAGATCAAAATTGAGATTTAAACTGTCACAGATCAGAACGATCCACAGTCAGAGTTTAAACGTCTTTAAAAAGTCATTTGTAAAAGACAAACATTTAGAATGAGATTATAAACTGTGACTTAAAGAGGCACAGTGGAACTTTTCTGGTGGAGGATCTGCCATCTGACTGTCTCCATGGAGATGAGCAGGACGCCACCAGGCCGAGTCACAGGTCAGATCTGTGGAGAGGCGACCCCGCTCACATGAATTTTTAAGTTATATTTAATGCTACACTGTGAAACAAAACGTCTCCATGGAAACGCGCGGCCGTCCCCCACCTCAAAAGTTACACAGTGCCTCTTTAGAAGCCTCGTATCAGGCGTTATTTTAACATAAATAATTCAGTTATTTGTTATTACTTAAGAGTCTTAAGCTTTGTATAAAACGTATGAGAAACACGTGCAGTTTAAATGAGGCTAAAATAGAGCGCTGCTTTATTTTAGCCTCATTTAACTTTAAAAACACAGAGGAACATTCACAATGAATCATTTCCAATTAAAGCTCCTATATTACGCAGTCTTGTGAAACATTTTGGGCACTTAACCCCTGAAGACCTGAGGGCAGTTTTATTACATTTTTTTTCTTCATTTTGCTTTTCAAACTGCCCCTTTTGCCCCTAATGAAGTGTTCTGCCTCCTTTTGTTCAGTCCAACCTGTTATTTCACATCTGCTGCTGGAGTTGTGTCATGAGGCTGTGAGAAAAGCTCCAGGACCAGAAATAGAGACGAAAAAACAGAAAATAAAACTCACTCTTTTATACAAAACACACAGAAACCTGTAGAAACAACTTTTTGTACATAAAAAATGCTTAATTTAGGGCCTGAGCTACAAAAATGCAAAATCTCAAGTCTGTAAGTAAATTAAAAATCTCCTTATTGCCCTAAAAACAAAAAAAGTGCAGTGGCTCCATGACTTTCCTGGTCCAGTCCTGGAAACAGCTCCTGTCAGGTCCAGGGCCAGAGCCACAGCACTTCTGCATTTCCAGGGTGGAAATTACTTTTGGATTTGTTCATTTTGATAAAATAATAAAGTAAATAAATAAAAATAGAAAGGGATGCACAATTACACACACCATGATGCGTAATTTTCCATTTATTTGAGAATTAACTCCACTTAGAGCGACTTTTTCCCTCGTTATAAACACACACAGTCAGAGGAGTCGACCATCTTGACTCACTTCACTCTTTGGCAAAGTTTGGCTCCATCAAAATGGACGGAGCGCATGAGTTTGGGGAAAACAAAGTTCCTGTTGGACACTCGTTTTGCTCCCGTCATCACACAGCGTGAGTGTGACGTAGGATAAAGCCGCAGAAATGTACGGAAACCTCTATGTCTGCACTTTCAGAGGGGAAAAGGACGTTTCTGTCTTTTTATAGAAACATGTTCCTCTGTGTCGTGGACGATGTCGTGGGTCTTTAATAAATCGTTTTTGCACATCATTATTCCGTTGTGACTTTATTGTGTTCCGTCAAAATGACTGAAACATAAAATGAATCTTTTATTTATCATGTGTGGATTTCATTTTTCTCAGAAACTTCATCTTGTAAAAATATAATTCTTTGTTTTTGGACTCATCAGGTCCAAATCTGCCCAAATAACAAAGAGAAATCAATACAACTGTAAGAGTTCAGGTCCGAGGAGGTGAAGTTATCGTATCTTGTTTGAGTAATTCTTTATTATTAGTCTGCGCCCACCACTTTGTGATGTCATGTGGTGGCGGTTTTGAAGTGGAGAAGAGTTCAGTAGAGATCGACACTGCTGGAAAAGTTCATTTTCTACATGAACTAGTTCAAAGTTCAGTTGACAAACTTAAAAATGAACTAAATCGTTCATAGTTCATAATTGTTTGTAGTTAATAGTTCGTTCATAATTGTTTGTAGTTAATAGTTCGTTCATAATTGTTTGTAGTTAATAGTTCTCATTTCTCATATTTTGAATCCTGTTCCAGCTCCACTTTTCTGTGGGAAACAGTGGAAACACTCATCTGTCCCCAACCGAACAGTTCCCCGGTGCTGCTTCAGTCCACACGAGCAGCACTGGAGACAGATACAAGCCCTCTGTGTGTGATGTGGGCCCTCTGTGTGTGATGTGGGCCCTCTGTGTGTGATGTGGGCCCTCTGTGTGTGATACAAGCCCTCTGTGTGTGATACAAGCCCTCTGTGTGTGATATGGGCCCTCTGTGTGTGATACAAGCCCTCTGTGTGTGATATGGGCCCTCTGTGTGTGATACAAGCCCTCTGTGTGTGATATGGGCCCTCTGTGTGTGATACAAGCCCTCTGTGTGTGTGATGTGGGCCCTCTGTGTGTGATGTGGGCCCTCTGTGTGTGATGTGGGCCCTCTGTGTGTGATATGGGCCCTCTGTGTGTGATGTGGGCCCTCTGTGTGTGATCTGACTCTCTGTGTGTGATGTGGGCCCTCTGTGTGTGATATGACTCTCTGTGTGTGATGTGGGCCCTCTGTGTGTGATGTGGGCCCTCTGTGTGTGATACAAGCCCTCTGTGTGTGATATGGGCCCTCTGTGTGTGATACAAGCCCTCTGTGTGTGTGATGTGGGCCCTCTGTGTGTGATGTGGGCCCTCTGTGTGTGATGTGGGCCCTCTGTGTGTGATACAAGCCCTCTGTGTGTGATATGGGCCCTCTGTGTGTGATACAAGCCCTCTGTGTGTGATATGGGCCCTCTGTGTGTGATACAAGCCCTCTGTGTGTGATGTGGGCCCTCTGTGTGTGATATGACTCTCTGTGTGTGATGTGGGCCCTCTGTGTGTGATATGACTCTCTGTGTGTGATATGACTCTCTGTGTGTGATATGACTCTGTGTGTGATATGACTCTCTGTGTGTGATATGACTCTGTGTGTGATATGACTCTCTGTGTGTGATATGACTCTCTGTGTGTGATGTGGGCCCTCTGTGTGTGATATGACTCTCTGTGTGTGATATGACTCTCTGTGTGTGATGTGGGCCCTCTGTGTGTGATATGACTCTCTGTGTGTGATATGACTCTCTGTGTGTGATGTGGGCCCTCTGTGTGTGATATGACTCTCTGTGTGTGATGTGGGCCCTCTGTGTGTGATATGACTCTGTGTGTGATATGACTCTGTGTGTGATATGACTCTCTGTGTGTGATATGACTCTCTGTGTGTGATGTGGGCCCTCTGTGTGTGATATGACTCTCTGTGTGTGATATGACTCTCTGTGTGTGATGTGGGCCCTCTGTGTGTGATATGACTCTCTGTGTGTGATATGACTCTCTGTGTGTGATATGACTCTCTGTGTGTGATGTGGGCCCTCTGTGTGTGATATGACTCTCTGTGTGTGATATGACTCTCTGTGTGTGATGTGGGCCCTCTGTGTGTGATATGACTCTCTGTGTGTGATATGACTCTCTGTGTGTGATGTGGGCCCTCTGTGTGTGATATGACTCTCTGTGTGTGATGTGGGCCCTCTGTGTGTGATATGACTCTCTGTGTGTGATATGACTCTCTGTGTGTGATATGACTCTCTGTGTGTGATGTGGGCCCTCTGTGTGTGATATGACTCTCTGTGTGTGATATGACTCTGTGTGTGATATGACTCTGTGTGTGATATGACTTTCTGTGTGTGATGTGGGCCCTCTGTGTGTGATATGACTCTCTGTGTGTGATGTGGGCCCTCTGTGTGTGATATGACTCTCTGTGTGTGATATGACTCTCTGTGTGTGATATGACTCTCTGTGTGTGATGTGAGCCCTCTGTGTGTGATATGACTCTCTGTGTGTGATATGACTCTGTGATATGACTCTGTGTGTGATATGACTTTCTGTGTGTGATGTGGGCCCTCTGTGTGTGATATGACTCTCTGTGTGTGATGTGGGCCCTCTGTGTGTGATATGACTCTCTGTGTGTGATATGACTCTCTGTGTGTGATATGACTCTCTGTGTGTGATGTGGGCCCTCTGTGTGTGATATGACTTTCTGTGTGTGATATTACCCTCTGTGTGTGATATGACTCTCTGTGTGTGATATGACTCTCTGTGTGTGATATGACTCTCTGTGTGTGATATGACTCTCTGTGTGTGATGTGGGCCCTCTTTGTGTGATATGACTCTCTGTGTGTGATCTGACTCTCTGTGTGTGATATGACTCTCTGTGTGTGATGTGGGCCCTCTGAGTGTGATCTGACTCTCTGTGTGTGATATGACTCTCTGTGTGTGATATGACTCTCTGTGTGTGATATGGGCCCTCTGTGTGTGATACAAGCCCTCTGTGTGTGCTGTGGGTTCTCTGTGTGTGATGTGGGCCCTCTGAGTGTGATATGCCCCCTCTGTGTGTGATATATGGGCCCTCTGTGTATGTGTGATGTGGACCCTCTATGTATGCTGTGGGCCCTCTGAGTGTGATATGGCCCCTCTGTCTGTGATATATGGGTGCTCTGTGTGTGATATGGGCCCTCTGTGTATGTGTGATGTGGGCCCTCTGTGTGTGCTGTGGGCCCTCTGTGTGTTATATATAGGCCCTCTGTGTGTGATATGGACTCTATGTGTGTGATTTGGTCCCTTTATGTGTGTGATGTGGGCCCTCTGTGTGTATTATGGGCCCTCTGTGTTTGACTTGGGCCCTCTGTGTGTGATATATGGGCCCTTTGTGTATGTGATGTGGGCCCTATGTGTGTGACTTGGGCTCTGTGTGTGTGTGATTTTGGTGCTCTGTGTGTGACACAGGCCCCCTGTGTGTAACTTGGGCTCTGTGTGTGTGTGATGTGGGCCCTCTGTGTGTGATAGATGCCCTCTGTGTGTGATGTGGGCCCTCTGTGTGTGATATGGGCCCTCTGTGTATGTGTGATTTGGACCCTCTGTGTGTGATGTGAGCCCTCTGTGTGTGATATGGGCGCTCTGTATGTGATGTGGTCCCTCTGTGTGTGAAATGGGCCCTCTGTGTGTGATATGGGCCCTTTGTGTGATACAAGCCTTCTGTGTGTGATATGGGCCCTCTGTGTGTGATGTGAGCCCTCTGTGTGTGATATGGGCCCTCTGTGTGTGATGTGGACCCTCTGTGTGTGCCATGGGCCCTTTGTGTGTGTGATGTGAGCCCTCTGTGTGTGATATATGGACCGTCTGTGTGTGATACGGGCCCTCTGCGTGTGAAATGGGCCCTCTGTGTGCCCGTGGCTCTGTCCGGGAGCAGGGTTTTCGGGGGGAGTTGTCGGGAGCAGACATTCCTCCTGGTTTGAAAAGGTTCACGTCGGAACATTCATAAATTGAGGGATTTCGTGTGTTCTGTAGAAAATGTAGAATATCTCAAATATGCCGACGATGTTCGATGTTTACGAGGAAACTCCAGTGTTCCCGAGCGAGGGAGCGCTCGCAGCACAGGCTGTGTGTACGGACCCGAGAGTCGCCCTGTTCCCATAAGACGTGAGCACGGGCGAGATCCGGCTCCATCCACTCTGGCCCCAGTTCACTTCACACTGAAAACCCGTGGCCCCTCTCTGGACCTGCTGCTGTGAACCTCCTCATTTTGGGCTGGAAATGTTCCCATTAACCCGACGTGATCCTGGGCTTTTTCGGTTTCGTACATTTTTATTCATGTGCAAACAGATGTGGACGAGTCATTCAGAAACACACGTGCCGACACTTCATGTTTATGCACAGACAAAACGAACACAAACTAATGAAATGAAGAAATACAATAGAATAATAATGAAATAATAAGTATAGTGCTACTGTTATTAACACAGAAAACAATAATAATATTGCAGTTTACACACTTTTACACACTTTTATACACTTTTACACACGTTTACACACGTTTACACACTTTTACACACGTTTACACACTTTTACACACTTTTACACACTTTTACACACGTTTACACACTTTTACACACTTTTACACACTTTTACACATGTTTACACACTTTTACACACGTTTACACACATTTACACACTTTTACACATTTTTACACACGTTTACACATGTTTACACACTTTTACACACTTTTACACACGTTTACACACGTTTACACGTGTTTACACACGTTTACACATGTTTACACACTTTTACACACATTTTTACACACGTTTACACATGTTTACACACTTTAACACATGTTTACACATGTTTACACACTTTTACACACGTTTACACATGTTTACACACTTTTACACACGTTTACACACATTTACATACTTTTACACACTTTTACACACTTTTATACATGTTTACACACTTTTACACACTTTTATACATGTTTACACACATTTACACACAAATAACGAGCTGCCGTCTTGACCTGAAGTCCTTTTTGTTTGCGGCAGGTTTGATGCACAGCGTTGCTATAAACGGTCGCTACCTTCAATGGCTGTGCTCCGTATTCGCTCTTATTTGGTCGGTTGGAATTCGGCTCCACCTTCGCCGCTATGATCACAGGCCACGATGACCGCAGGCCACGATGAGCTTCATTTGACTGGAGCGCCGTGGGTGACGTCACACTCTTTCTACAGTCTGTGCTGCCTCTACTCCTGGCCGAGCTCCTTTGACTGCGATAGAAACACAGGGAGAACATGCAAATCCAGCAGGAAAAGGGTTTACACAGACGATTTGTTCTTCTGTTTTCCCCTTTGTTCCTGTTTTTTTTGGCACGTTTCACTTCCTCTGAACAAAAATCGCAGCTTCTCTTTCTCTTTTCTGTCACGGCTTTTCAAATTTATCACTTATGGTTTTTCAAATATTAATTTAAATTGAATATTTCGATTTCCATTGACTTCAACTGTAAAATTCTCCCTCTTCTGAATATCTGAATAACTCTGCACTTTTGTCAAATGTTAAATTAACCACAAGATAGAGTAAAAGTGCCTCTTAATCACACGTCTACAGAAAACTGTTTTTAACCTAAAATGAAATCTTCTTATTAACACTTTAAGCTTTTTAAATATGACACTATTTTCTGATCCATAATGTCGTTTCCTCGTCACAAACACTCCTGGAGTTTGTTTCATTCGCACGTGTTTACCTCACAAACCTGCACATTTAACAGGTGTTCTTCTCTCAGCCTGATCTCAACACTCTGTTCCACCTCGTGATGTCATCAGGTGGTGATACAGGAAGTGCTCCGCTGTGTTTTTATCCTCCGCAAACCTTCAGTAGAATCATTTGGATCATTTCAGACCTGAAATATCCCATCTCTACCGAACAAAAGGGCAAAGGAGCTGAAGGAGTTGGGTCAGGGTGGGTCCTCAGACTTCGGCCTCGGTCACAGAGGACATAAACACACAGAAAACTCCGCTCTGGCTGTGTCAGGGCAAAGCAAAAACATCTCCATGGAGATAAAAAAGTCACACAGTGCACCTTTAAACTTCATTTAACATGATCAGTTCTGCTCCACCCCCTGCAGGCTGGGTCAGTCCTGGGTCAGTCCTGGTTCAGTCCTGGTTCAGTCCTGGTTCAGTCCTGGTTTAGTCCTGGTTTAGTCCTGGTGTAGTTCTGGTTTAGTCGTGGTTTAGTCCTGGTTTAGTTCTGGTTTAGCCCTGGTTCACTCTTGGTTCAGTCCTGGTGTAGTCCTGTTTTGGTTCTGGTTTAGTCCTGGTTTAGTCCTGGATTAGTCCTGGTTTAGTCCTGGTTCAGTCCTGGTTTAGTCCTGGATTAGTCCTGGTTTAGTCCTGGTTCAGTCCTGGTGTAGTCCTGGTTTAGTCCTGGATTAGTCCTGGTTTAGTCCTGGTTTAGTCCTGGTTTAGTCCTGGTTTTAGTCCTGGTTTAGTCCTGGATTAGTCCTGGTTTAGTTCTGGTTCAGTCCTGGATTAGTCCTGGATTAGTCCTGGTTTAGTCCTGGTTTAGTCCTGGTTTAGTCCTGGATTAGTCCTGGTTTAGTCCTGGTTTAGTCCTGGTTCAGTCCTGGTTTAGTCCTGGATTAGTCCTGGTTTAGTCCTGGTTTAGTCCTGGTTTAGTCCTGGATTAGTCCTGGTTTAGTCCTGGTTTTAGTCCTGGTTCAGTCCTGGTTTAGTCCTGGATTAGTCCTGGTTTAGTCCTGGTTTAGTCCTGGATTAGTCCTGGTTTAGTCCTGGTTTTAGTCCTGGTTCAGTCCTGGTTTAGTCCTGGATTAGTCCTGGTTTAGTTCTGGTTTAGTTCTGGTTCAGTCCTCTCTGGTGAGTGGTCGTGTTGATGTTTGCTGGAGGGAGTGATTCAAACGAATCAGCAAATTTACTGTCAGGAATTTATCCTCCGTAGATCCGGGATTTCCTGCTCTGCTCCCGGAGAATCTCCATCATCTCCACATGAAGACGACTCACCACATGTGCTCTGAATCACAGGGAAAAGTGAAATGTGTGACTTCCCTCTCCCCAGACATGTCCTCCACTGAAATCCTGCAGCTCCATGAACTCCTCTCAATATTCCTCCTGCTGGACTAAACCAGGACTAAACCAGGACTAAACCAGGACTAAACCAGGACTGAACCAGGACTAAACCAAGACTGAACCAGGACTAAACCAGGACTAAACCAAGACTGAACCAGGACTAAACCAAGACTGAACCAGGACTAAACCAGGACTAAACCAGGACTAAACCAGGACTAAACCAAGACTGAACCAGGACTAAACCAGGACTAAACCAGGACTAAACCAGGAATAAACCAGGACTGAACCAGGACTGAACGAGGACTAAACCAGAACTAAACCAAGACTGAACCAGGACTAAACCAAGACTGAACCAGGACTAAACCAGGACTAAACCAAGACTGAACCAGGACTAAACCAAGACTGAACCAGGACTAAACCAGGACTAAACCAGGACTAAACCAGGACTGAACCAGGACTGAACGAGGACTAAACCAGAACTAAACCAAGACTGAACCAGGACTAAACCAAGACTGAACCAGGACTAAACCAGGACTAAACCAGGACTAAACCAGGACTGAACCAGGACTGAACGAGGACTAAACCAGAACTAAACCAAGACTGAACCAGGACTAAACCAAGACTGAACCAGGACTAAACCAGGACTAAACCAAGACTGAACCAGGACTAAACCAAGACTGAACCAGGACTAAACCAGGACTAAACCAAGACTGAACCAGGACTAAACCAAGACTGAACCAAAACTGAACCAGGACTAAACCAGGTCTAAACCAGGACTAAACCAGGTCTAAACCAGGACTAAACCAGGACTAAACCAGGACTAAACCAGGAGTAAACCAGAACTAAACCAGGTCTAAACCAGGTCTAAACCAGGACTAAACCAGGTCTAAACCAGGACTAAACCAGGACTAAACCAGGTCTAAACCAGGAGTAAACCAGAACTAAACCAGGTCTAAACCAGAACTAAACCAGGACTGAACCAGGACTAAATCAGAACTAAACCAAGACTGAACCAGGACTAAACCAGAACTAAACCAAGACTGAACCAGGACTAAACCAAGACTGAACCAGGACTAAACCAGGACTAAACCAAGACTGAACCAGGACTAAACCAAGACTGAACCAAAACTGAACCAGGACTAAACCAGGTCTAAACCAGGACTAAACCAGGTCTAAACCAGGACTAAACCAGGACTAAACCAGGTCTAAACCAGGAGTAAACCAGAACTAAACCAGGTCTAAACCAGAACTAAACCAGGACTGAACCAGGACTAAACCAGAACTAAACCAAGACTGAACCAGGACTAAACCAGGACTAAACCAGAACTAAACCAAGACTGAACCAGGACTGAACCAAGACTGAACCAAGACTGAACCAGGACTAAACCAGAACTAAACCAAGACTGAACCAGGACTAAACCAGGACTAAACCAGAACTAAACCAAGACTGAACCAGGACTGAACCAAGACTGAACCAAGACTGAACCAGGACTAAACCAGAACTAAACCAGGACTGAACCAGGACTAAACCAAGACTGAACCAGGACTAAACCAGGACTAAACCAAGACTGAACCAGGACTAAACCAAGACTGAACCAGGACTAAACCAGGACTAAACCAAGACTGAACCAGGACTAAACCAAGACTGAACCAAAACTGAACCAGGACTAAACCAGGTCTAAACCAGGACTAAACCAGGTCTAAACCAGGACTAAACCAGGACTAAACCAGGACTAAACCAGGAGTAAACCAGAACTAAACCAGGTCTAAACCAGGTCTAAACCAGGACTAAACCAGGTCTAAACCAGGACTAAACCAGGACTAAACCAGGTCTAAACCAGGAGTAAACCAGAACTAAACCAGGTCTAAACCAGAACTAAACCAGGACTGAACCAGGACTAAATCAGAACTAAACCAAGACTGAACCAGGACTAAACCAGAACTAAACCAAGACTGAACCAGGACTAAACCAAGACTGAACCAGGACTAAACCAAGACTGAACCAAAACTGAACCAGGACTAAACCAGGTCTAAACCAGGACTAAACCAGGTCTAAACCAGGACTAAACCAGGACTAAACCAGGTCTAAACCAGGAGTAAACCAGAACTAAACCAGGTCTAAACCAGAACTAAACCAGGACTGAACCAGGACTAAACCAGAACTAAACCAAGACTGAACCAGGACTAAACCAGGACTAAACCAGAACTAAACCAAGACTGAACCAGGACTGAACCAAGACTGAACCAAGACTGAACCAGGACTAAACCAGAACTAAACCAAGATTGAAGCAGGACTAAACCAGAACTAAACCAAGACTGAACCAGGACTAAACCAGGACTAAACCAGGACTGAACCAGGACTGAACCAAGACTGAACCAGGACTAAACCAGAACTAAACGAGGACTGAACCAGAACTGAACCTGGACTAAACCAGAACTAAACCAGGACTGAACCAGGACTAAACCAGAACTAAACCAGGAATGAATCAAGACTAAACCAGAACTAAACCAAGACTGAACCAGGACTAAACCAGGACTAAACCAAGACTGAAATAGGACTAAACCAGGACTAAACCAAGACTGAACTAGGACTAAACCAGAACTAAACCAGGACTGAACCAGGACTAAACCAGAACTAAACCAGGAATGAATCAAGACTAAACCAGAACTAAACCAAGACTGAACCAGGACTAAACCAAGACTGAAATAGGACTAAACCAGGACTAAACCAAGACTGAACTAGGACTAAACCAGGACTAAACCAAGACTGAACCAGGACTAAACCAGGACTAAACCAGGACTGAACCAGGACTAAACCAGGACTAAACCAGGACTGAACCAGGACTAAACCAGGACTAAACCAGGACTGAACCAGGACTAAACCAGGACTAAACCAGGACTGAACCAGGACTGAACCAAGGCTGAACCAGGACTAAACCAGAACTAAACCAGGTCTAAACCAATGACTAAACCAGAACTAAACCAGGACTAAACCAGAACTAAACCAGGACCGAACCAGGACTAAACCAGAACTAAACCAGGACTGAACCAGGACTAAACCAAGACTGAACCAGGACTAAACCAGAACTAAACCAGGACTGAACCAGGACTAAACCAGGACTGAACCAAGGCTGAACCAGGACTAAACCAGAACTAAACCAAGACTGAACCAGGACTAAACCAGAACTAAACCAGGACTGAACCAGGACTAAACCAGAACTAAACCAGGACTGAACCAGGACTAAACCAGAACTAAACCAAGACTGAACCAGGACTAAACCAGAACTAAACCAGGTCTAAACCAGGACTAAACCAGGCCTGAACCAGGACTAAACGGCTTACAGCAGAATGCGAAACGAAACGAAACGAAATCTGCAGACTGCGAAATCTGCAGAATGTGAAATGGTGTGTTTATGTTTCACCCGAAAGTACATTACACCATCTGACTTGCGCGAGTGCAATATATGCTGTTCAAAGGACCTAAACGGGTCAGTCTCCGTGAAGAGGACATGACACCCCAAAAAATTGGAACTATTTTTGAGGTAAGGTTAAAATGACCTTTTTCTGTTGTTGTAAACCCCGTTTTGTAATAGGCGGCATTAGCTAATAACTGGAATGCTAGCCAGCACTGCCGTATGGATAGCTTTACTCGTAGGCAAGCTGTTATGTTGCAGACAAGGGATGCACAAAAAATCGTCAAGGCACACACTGCTCCAGGGACTGTAACCAATACATACTCTGTTATTAACTGTAAGTAGCTTTGGATAAAAAGTGTCAGCTAACACACGCACACACACGCACGCACACACACACACACACGCACACACACACACCCATTAACTGTAACTATGTACAATTTAAAAGCCTAATATAAATCATCAGTAAAGACCTGGATTTGTTCATTATTTATTCCACTGCAATAATGGAGCGGTATCTTTTAGGCCTGGCAAATATGACTATGAAAACTATAGCCTGGGATAAGGGAAGCCTAGAATAACCCCTGTTTACATTGCATTATACATGACACTTAGCTGACACTTTTTATCCAAAGCTACTTACAGTTAATAACAGAGTATGTATTGGTTACAGTCCCTGGAGCAGTGTGTGCATCCCTTGTCTGCAACATAACAGCTTGCCTACGAGTAAAGCTATCCATACGGCAGTGCTGGCTAGCATTCCAGTTATTAGCTAATGCCGCCTATTACAAAACGGTGTTTACAACAACAGAAAAAGGTCATTTTAACCTTACCTCAAAAATAGTTCCAATTTTTTGGGGTGTCATGTCCTCTTCACGGAGACTGACCCGTTTAGGTCCTTTGAACAGCATATATTGCACTCGCGCAAGTCAGATGGTGTAATGTACTTTCGGGTGAAACATAAACACACCATTTCACATTCTGCAGATTTCGCAGTCTGCAGATTTCGTTTCGTTTCGTTTTGCATTCTGCTGTAAGCCAGACTAAACCAGGACTAAACCAGAACTAAACCAAGACTAAACCAGAACTAAACCAAGACTAAACCAGAACTAAACCAGGACTAAACCAGAACTAAACCAAGACTGAACCAGGACTAAACCAAGACTGAACCAGGACTAAACCAAGACTAAACCAGAACTAAACCAGGACTAAACCAGAACTAAACCAAGACTAAACCAGAACTAAACCAAGACTGAACCAGGACTAAACCAAGACTGAACCAGGACTAAACCAGGACTAAACCAGAACTAAACCAAGACTGAACCAGGACTAAACCAGGACTGAACCAGGACTAAACCAGAACTAAACCAAGACTGAACCAGGACTAAACCAGGACTAAACCAGAACTAAACCAAGACTGAACCAGGACTAAACCAGGACTAAACCAGAACTAAACCAAGACTGAACCAGGACTAAACCAGGACTGAACCAGGACTAAACCAGAACTAAACCAAGACTGAACCAGGACTAAACCAGGACTAAACCAGAACTAAACCAAGACTGAACCAGGACTAAACCAGGACTAAACCAAGACTGAACCAGGACTAAACCAGGACTAAACCAGGACTGAACCAGGACTAAACCAGAACTAAACCAGGACTGAACCAGGACTAAACCAGAACTAAACCAGAACTAAACCAGGACTGAACCAGGACTAAACCAGAACTAAACCAGGTCTAAACCAGGACTAAACCAGGACTAAACCAGAACTAAACCAGAACTGAATCAGGACTGAACCAGGACTAAACCAGGACTAAACCAGGTCTAAACCAGGACTAAACCAGGACTAAACCAGGTCTAAACCAGGAGTAAACCAGAACTAAACCAGGTCTAAACCAGAACTAAACCAGGACTGAACCAGGACTAAACCAGAACTAAACCAAGACTGAACCAGGACTAAACCAGGACTAAACCAGAACTAAACCAAGACTGAACCAGGACTGAACCAAGACTGAACCAAGACTGAACCAGGACTAAACCAGAACTAAACCAAGATTGAAGCAGGACTAAACCAGAACTAAACCAGGACTGAACCAAGACTAAACCAGAACTAAACCAAGACTGAACCAGGACTAAACCAGGACTGAACCTGGACTAAACCAGAACTAAACCAAGACTGAACCAGGACTAAACCAGGACTAAACCAGAACTAAACCAAGACTGAACCAGGACTAAACCAGGACTAAACCAAGACTGAACCAGGACTAAACCAGGACTAAACCAGGACTGAACCAGGACTAAACCAGAACTAAACCAGGACTGAACCAGGACTAAACCAGAACTAAACCAGAACTAAACCAGGACTGAACCAGGACTAAACCAGAACTAAACCAGGTCTAAACCAGGACTAAACCAGGACTAAACCAGAACTAAACCAGAACTGAACCAGGACTGAACCAGGACTAAACCAGGACTAAACCAGGTCTAAACCAGGAGTAAACCAGAACTAAACCAGGTCTAAACCAGAACTAAACCAGGACTGAACCAGGACTAAACCAGAACTAAACCAAGACTGAACCAGGACTAAACCAGGACTAAACCAGAACTAAACCAAGACTGAACCAGGACTGAACCAAGACTGAACCAAGACTGAACCAGGACTAAACCAGAACTAAACCAAGATTGAAGCAGGACTAAACCAGAACTAAACCAGGACTGAACCAAGACTAAACCAGAACTAAACCAAGACTGAACCAGGACTAAACCAGGACTGAACCTGGACTAAACCAGGACTAAACCAGGACTAAACCAGAACTAAACCAGAACTGAACCAGGACTGAACCAGGACTAAACCAGGACTAAACCAGG
This sequence comes from Odontamblyopus lacepedii, assembly GCA_034769755.1. Lineage (NCBI taxonomy): Eukaryota > Metazoa > Chordata > Actinopteri > Gobiiformes > Gobiidae > Odontamblyopus > Odontamblyopus lacepedii. The sequence continues at coordinate 2,980,887 of CM068353.1, forward strand.
TCTAAACCAGGACTAAACCAGGACTAAACCAGGTCTAAACCAGGAGTAAACCAGAACTAAACCAGGTCTAAACCAGAACTAAACCAGGACTGAACCAGGACTAAACCAGAACTAAACCAAGACTGAACCAGGACTAAACCAGGACTAAACCAGAACTAAACCAAGACTGAACCAGGACTGAACCAGGACTGAACCAAGACTGAACCAAGACTGAACCAGGACTAAACCAGAACTAAACCAAGATTGAAGCAGGACTAAACCAGAACTAAACCAGGACTGAACCAAGACTAAACCAGAACTAAACCAAGACTGAACCAGGACTAAACCAGGACTGAACCTGGACTAAACCAGAACTAAACCAAGACTGAACCAGGACTAAACCAGAACTAAACCAGGAATGAATCAAGACTAAACCAGAACTAAACCAAGACTGAACCAGGACTAAACCAGGACTAAACCAAGACTGAACTAGGACTAAACCAGGACTAAACCAAGACTGAACCAGGACTAAACCAGAACTAAACCAATGACTAAACCAGGACTAAACCAGGACTAAACCAGGACTGAACCAGGTCTAAACCAGGACTAAATCAGGACTGAACCAGGACTGAACCAGGACTAAACCAGAACTGAACCAGGACTGAACCAGGACTAAACCAGGACTAAACCAGGACTGAACCAGGACTGAACAAGGACTGAACTAGGACTGAACCAGGACTAAACCAGGACTGAACCAGGACTGAACCAGGACTAAACCAGGATTGAACCAGGACTAAACCAGAACTAAACAAGGACTGAACTAGGACTAAACCAGGACTAAACCAAGACTGTCCGTGCTCTTTTAATCTTATGGTTTAAAATCCTTTCCCCTGAAACACTCGGGCCTTTCGTTTATTTCTCCCGACAGAGACGAGGCTGAACTTTGTGCCTGTGGTGGACACTTCACTCCAGCATCAGTATTTTATTAAGTTTATGTTTACATTTTCATTTATACACCATAGTTTAATTTACTTACACTTGTGTTTTTTCCCGTTTTTTCGGTTTGAATCACCCGGACGGACCAGACCATCGCTGAGCCGAGGGGGGAGCACTATTTAGTTTGTTTTGTTAAGTTAGTTTAGTCAATGTTACTTTCCTTTACCGTCCCCTGTTTATTTTTATTTTTTATTATTTTTTGGCTGTGTTCAGTGGACTTTAAGTTCCGTCAGTCTGGGCCCAGTTTTAATCATAGTTTGCTCCCTTTGGTCCCTGACAGTGCCCTTTTGGCTTCATGTGAAAAGACCTCAGGAATTACAGGGATAGGAGGCGTTGACAAAAACGAAAATGCAAGAGAGCTACTCATTTTGGCGGGAGCAAGAAATAGAGTAAAATAATTACATTGTCTGAGCTCAGGGGTACTACACTGTGCCGATGTCGCCTGAAACCCCTAAACAATGTAAAAATAGTGATAACACCGTCGCTCTCCAGATAAAGATGGAAATAAACTAAACCTGGATCAGAGTCAGTCCTTATATGGGCGCGTCTGGACACAGGAATGTGCAGGAATATTCCAAACATCCACCAGGAATCTTCTTACAGCATCAGTGTGAGACAATACACGGCAAAAACGTCCACACACACACACATGTGCAGGTGAAGAGTCTGTCCGAAAGAGGACACAGACTATAGAGGACAGAGGACACAGACTATAGAGGACAGAGGACACAGACTATAGAGGACAGAGGACACAGACTATAGAGGACAGAGGACACAGACTATAGAGGACAGAGGACACAGACTATAGAGGACAGAGGACACAGACTATAAAGGACAGAGGACACAGACTATAGAGGACAGAGGACACAGACTATAGAGGACAGAGGACACAGACTATAGAGGACAGAGGACACAGACTATAAAGTACAGAGGACAGAGACTATAGAGGACAGAGGACACAGACTATAGAGGACAGAGGACACAGACTATAGAGGACAGAGGACACAGACTATAGAGGGCAGAGGACACAGACTATAGAGGACAGAGGACACAGACTATAGAGGACAGAGGACACAGAGTATAAAGGACAGAGGACACAGACTATAAAGGACAGAGGACACAGACTATAAAGGACACAGACTATAGAGGATAGAGGACAATCTATAAAGGACAGAGGACACAGACTATAGAGGACAGAGAACACAGACTATAAAGGACAGAGGACACAGACTATAGAGGACAGAGGACACAGACTATAGAGGACAGAGGACACAGACTATAAAGGACAGAGGACACAGACTATAAAGGACAGAGGACACAGACTATAGAGGACAGAGGACACAGACTATAGAGGACAGAGGACACAGACTATAAAGGACAGAGGACACAGACTATAAAGGACAGAGGGCACAGACTATAGAGGACAGAGGACACAGACTATAAAGGACACAGACTATAGAGGATAGAGGACAATCTATAAAGGACAGAGGACACAGACTATAGAGGACAGAGAACACAGACTATAGAGGACAGAGGACACAGACTATAGAGGACAGAGGACACAGACTATAGAGGACAGAGGACACAGACTATAAAGGACAGAGGACACAGACTATAGAGGACAGAGGACACAGACTATAGAGGACAGAGGACACAGACTATAGAGGACAGAGGACACAGACTATAAAGGACAGAGGACACAGACTATAAAGGACAGAGGGCACAGACTATAGAGGACAGAGGACACAGACTATCGAGGACAGAGGACACAGACTATAGAGGACAGAGGACACAGACTATAGAGGACAGAGGACACAGACTATAAAGGACAGAGGGCACAGACTATAGAGGACAGAGGACACAGACTATCGAGGACAGAGGACACAGACTATAGAGGACAGAGGACACAGACTATAAAGGACAGAGGACACAGACTATAAAGGACAGAGGACACAGACTATAGAGGACAGAGGACACAGACTATAGAGGACAGAGGACACAGACTATAGAGGACAGAGGACACAGACTATAGAGGACAGAGGACACAGACTATAGAGGACAGAGGACACATACTATAGAGGACAGAGGACACAGACTATAGAGGACAGAGGACACAGACTATAGAGGACAGAGGACACAGACTATAGAGGACAGAGGACACAGACTATAAAGGACAGACTATAAAACTATTTTGTGGCGTAAATCCAGTCTTGAGAAAGCAGAAGTAAAGATCTTTGTTGGCGAGAGGCACCGGTGACACAGGCCCCTGAAAACAAAACACCATCTTCGGATCACGTTCCCAATTTGATGATAGTTCTACAGAAACACCTCTGAGCCACTCCAAAGCTCAAAGACACCTTCATGTTCACTTCTGCACAGGCCGGTCACCAGAACCACCACAGCCGATCATCACTCAGCAGATGAAAGCTGCACAGGGTCATTTCGGGCTCAGGATTCACCGTGTGCACATTTTCTTTGCTCGACTGAGGATTTTGTGCTTCTTTTGTGCTTCTAAGAGACTGAAGCAGTAAAAGGTCGAGTGAATCTCTTCTCCGACTCATCACAGACACAAACTCAGTAACAAAGTGTCTCATTCTGCTGTTTCTTTGTGGCAGCTCATGTTTTTAACACTATTGTAGAGTTAGAATCGTTCTTGTGGCTTAAATCTGCTCTTGTGAGCGTGTTTTTGTGTCAGAGGCTGTGACGGAACAAACCAGATGTTCAGGTTTTTGGATTGATTGGTTTTTCTTGAGTTTGAGAGAGAAACAATAATCACACACAGACGACATCCACACTGTAAACTAGAGAAAAGCACATTTCTCCAAAAGGAGAAGAAGAAAAACTTAGATGAAGCCAAACCTGTTCATGACACAGTTTCACAAATGATGTGTTTGCTCATGTGGATCCATCATGAAACTTTACAAATATTTACATGCAGCAAAAGAAATGACATCCTGTGCAAACTAAAGATCATTTTGGTATTTTTCTTTGACACTTATTATTTTCTCTGTGCACTTTTGGATTTCATTATTTCTTTGTTATTTTTCGGATTCTTTTTTCCATCACCAGTGCTGTCACTCACCCTTAGACCAGGTTGATTAAAAACTGTCATTTATTCATTGACAGAAACAAAGTGATGAAAAGAAAACAAAAGAAAACGTCCCAAGTTCAGGCAAATATTTCTACAAAATCAAATCGAATATTTGACAACGAAATGAACGAAGACGTTAAAAGAAAACAACATTTCAATGATACAAAGTGTGACATTTGAACAATAATAAAGAGTCTCAGGAACATTACAAAGTCTCTGTCGCCCATAGCAACAACCAAAAGACACAAGTGAACGGGTGGAGAACTCCAGACACCGAGAGCCCGACGAGCCCCAAATATAAAACTTCAAAATGTGTTATTGAGGCAGGACGGGAGGGCATCTGACACACAGGGATACAGGAGGACGGGAGGGCATCTGACACACAGGGATACAGGAGGACGGGAGGGCATCTGACACACAGGGATACAGGAGGACGGGAGGGCATCTGACACACAGATACAGTGAGTTGCATCAAAGTGTTTCTTTACATCAATGTAGAGATTCAGACGCCATCACCAGGACACTGTGAATTCTTCTTTTCTTTACAAGAACTCAGGGTCCAAACTATAAGGAGACCAACTTGGGACTTTTCAGTCCAGTTCAAACACAGAGGAAAAAGTCTCCACAGTAAAATGGACCCAAATAAAGTACAGATACTTCAGAATTATACTTCAGTGCAGTACTTTTACTTTTGTACTTTGTCCCGGCTCAAAGTCTCCACTGCAGTGAGGACCAGAGGAGCAGAGTTTGATCCTCTGTGATTTAAACAGGGACTGAAATATGGAAGCAGCTTCTCCCTGAAGCAGCAGTGAGTGAAGGAGTAGAGGAGATCTGCAGAATCTGCATCATAAAAGGAGACCAGACCCTTTCCATAGTCCACAAACACCCCGACCTTCTGAGGAGCTCTCTGAGGGAACAGACGGACAGGAGGGCCAGTACAAGCTTCGTACTCATCTTTGTTTCTTAACCAGATGCTCCACACTCCATGTTTGGGATCTGCAGTGATCGTTCCCTTCCTGTTGATGGACTCTTGGGCCACTCCTAAATCCCACGCTGTTTTCCCTTTGACCTGAACCTCAAAGTAAAACCTGCCTGAAGAGAAACTCTGTTTTCCTAAAACACAAGGACATGTATCAAACCTCAGAGGAGAGTCTGGGAGCTTCTTCCACACATCAGTGTCATGAACCTGTTTGAGATCTTCAGCCAGAACGAGATTAGGATGAGCCGTGTCTGGGTCCAGAGTCACCTCCACCGCACTCTGCTGCGCTCTCTTCAGATCGGCTTTCTTGTGTTTGTTAAACTCCTGAGAGACGCTGTTCTCCAGCTCAGACAGAGCCCGGGCCACACTGCCCTCACATGTCTCCGGCTCAAAGCTCACGCTGCTCCACTCCTGAAGCCCAGCAGGGGGCGTGAGTGCAGCAGAGCGCTGTAGAAAGTGGAGGGGGTCATGAGAGCGTGAGAGACGTTGGGCCTCAGCGCTGCTCTGCTCCAGATCACAGATCTCCTGCTCCAGCCGCCGCAGCAGATCCTGGGCTCGTCTGTGGCTCCGGCTCTGCTTCTCCTGGAGCTCCTCTAAGAAGAGGTCCATACGCCTCTGAACAGACTGCATGAGAGCAGTGAAGGCCTGCAGCCCCGCAGCCCTCTCTCTGAGGGCCTCTGTCTCACTCAGCTCCAGGAGCCTCTGGATCTCCTGGATCTTCTGCCTCCTCTGCTCCACCATGTGCAGCAGAGAGGACCTCCTGCGCTCACACGCCTCCTCCAGAGGCAACAGCTCATGGTTCTTGTGCTCTAGAGCGAAGCACATCATGCACACGCTCTTCTCATCAGTGCCACAGAAGAGCACCAGGGGTTGTTGGTGTGTGGGACACACCCTGTCTTCCAGGTTCTCCACAGGCTCCATCAGCTGGTGTCTTTTCAGCCCAGAGACTGTGAGATGAGGCTGGAGGTGGCTCTCACAGAAGGAGCACAGACACACCAGGCAGGACTTGAGGGCCTTCAGCTTGGGCTCCGAGCACACGTCACACTGCACCTCTTTAAACTCGTCCATGTCCTCCATAGATCTGCTCTTGTTCTTGTCCAGGTTGGACCCTGAGGCCACCTCCTTCAGGAGCGTGTTGACCTTGAGCTGTGGTCTGCTGTGGAACTCCTCGTTACACAGAGGACATGTGCAGGGCCCATCAGTGTCCCAGGCCTGAGAGATGCAGCGTCGGCAGAAGTTGTGTCCACATGGAGTGGTCACTGGCTCAGAGAACACCTCCAGACAGATGGAGCACAGGAACGTCTCCTCAGAGCTCCTTTCACTGGTGGAGGACATGTCTGAAACACACCAACAATAGTGACTATCAAACTAAAGGCTCTGACAAGTGAAAACTCTTATTGTGACAGGAAAGAGGTGAAGAGCTTTTATTTTGGAAGGCTTCAGGAGGATGTGGTGAGGAAGACTGGACTAGAAGAATATGATGGTGTGGTGACCATCCACTGTTTGGTTGTGACTAATATCGAACACGGTTTAAGGAAAAGGCTGAGACTCAGTTTCACCGTGACGACAATAAAAACAATATTTCTTTGAGCCGATAGAACGTCATTTCAGCTCCAAAACACGGCAGTGTCCTGAAGACGACGTCGCCGTAACTATTCTAACGACAAGTGTTGAGAAAAGGTCCCATTTGATCCTGCTCATGTGTTTTTCACACTCACTTCCTGTTTCACTTGTGACACTTGTGATCAGTCGGTATCTGGGTGATAAGAGTCAGGTCTGTGGAGAGGCGAGCTCAAAGTAACAACGCTTGTTTTTCACTGCGACCAACACAAGCAAAAGGAAACAACAGGCTCTGATTGGAGTCTGGTTTGGGCTGAAAAGTGACATACTGTGGCTTTAAATGAGTTCAGAGGTGGGAGAGTATCCAAAAACTGTACTCGAGTAAGAGTAACGTTACTCCAAAATAATATGACTCAAGTAGAAGTACAAAGTAGTGGTCCATGAAAGTAGTGGAGTCAGAGGAAGTTACAGAGTAAGTGTCAGGACGTGAATCAAAGTGAAGCAGGACGAGCCTTGGAAAGTGAAAGTAAAGCGGTGGTTTGACTCTCGTCTGTTTGAGCCAAACTAATGTTGAACTGAACCAAATGAGTGACGACAGAAACAACAGAATCTACAGCAGGAGCTGGTTTAGCTTTAGTCCCGTTAAACACTCAAACAGAACAGGACGAGGAGCAGGAGGAAAGGCCAAAGCAACACTAACCTGTGTTGATCTGGAGCAAATCCAGGGCGTCTGTTTCCTGGTTCAGGCAGAGGGAGGAGCCTGAGAGTCACATGACCCCATTAGACCTGCTGTAGTCCTGGTTTAGACCTGGTTTAGACCTGGTTTAGAGCTGCTGTAGTCCTGGTTTAGACCTGGTTTAGACCTGATGTAGTCCTGGTTTAGTCCTGGTTTAGTCCTGGTTTAGACCTGATTTAGACCTGGTTTAGACCTGCTGTAGTCCTGGTTTAGTCCTGGTTTAGTCCTGGTTTAGTCCTGGTTTAGACCTGGTTTAGACCTGGTTTAGACCTGGTTTAGACCTGGTTTAGACCTGCTGTAATCCTGGTTTAGACCTGGTTTCGTCCTGGTTTAGTCCTGGTTTAGTCCTGGTTTAGACCTGGTTTAGACCTGGTTTAGACCTGGTTTAGACCTGGTTTAGACCTGCTGTAATCCTGGTTTAGACCTGATTTAGACCTGGTTTAGACCTGCTGTAGTCCTGGTTTAGTCCTGGTTTAGTCCTGGTTTAGTCCTGGTTTAGTCCTGCTTTAGACCTGGTTTAGTCCTGGTTTAGTCCTGGTTTAGTCCTGGTTTAGTCCTGGTTTAGTCCTGGTTTAGTCCTGGTTTAGACCTGGTTTAGACCTGGTTTAGACCTGGTTCAGTCCTGGTTTAGTCCTGGTTCAGTCATTAGACCAGAGACCAGACCAGGACTATAACCAGACCAGGACTATAACCAGACCAGAGAGACCAGACCAGGACTATAGCCAGACCAGGGACCAGACCAGGACTATAGCCAGACCAGGGACCAGACCAGGACTATAACCAGACCAGAGAGACCAGACCAGGACTATAGCCAGACCAGGGACCAGACCAGGACTATAGCCAGACCAGGGACCAGACCAGGACTATAACCAGACCAGGGACCAGACCAGGACTATAACCAGACCAGAGAGACCAGACCAGGACTATAGCCAGACCAGAGACCAGACCAGGACTATAGCCAGACCAGGGACCAGACCAGGACTATAGCCAGACCAGGGACCAGACCAGGACTATAACCAGACCAGAGACCAGACCAGGACTATAACCAGACCAGGGACCAGACCAGGACTATAACCAGACCAGGGACCAGACCAGGACTAGAACCAGACCAGGACTAGAACCAGACCAGGGACCAGACCAGAGACCAGACCAGGACTATAACCAGACCAGAGACCAGACCAGAGACCAGACCAGGACTAGAACCAGACCAGGACTATAACCAGACCAGGGACCAGACCAGGAATAGAACCAGACCAGGGACCAGACCAGGACTATAACCAGACCAGGACTATAACCAGACCAGGGACCAGACCAGGACTAGACCAGGACTAGAACCAGACCAGGACTAGAACCAGACCAGGACTATAACCAGACCAGGACTATAACCAGACCAGAGACCAGACCAGGACTATAACCAGACCAGGGACCAGACCAGGACTATAACCAGACCAGGGACCAGACCAGGACTATAACCAGACCAGAGACCAGACCAGGACTAGAACCAGACCAGAGACCAGACCAGGACTAGAACCAGACCAGAGACCAGACCAGGACTAGAACCAGACCAGGAACCAGACCAGGACTAGAACCAGACCAGGACTATAACCAGACCAGGGACCAGACCAGGACTATAACCAGACCAGAGACCAGACCAGGACTATAACCAGACCAGAGACCAGACCAGGAACCAGACCAGGACTATAACCAGACCAGGGACCAGACCAGGACTAGAACCAGACCAGGGACCAGACCAGGACTATAACCAGACCAGGGACCAGACCAGGACTATAACCAGACCAGAGACCAGACCAGGACTATAACCAGACCAGAGACCAGACCAGGACTAGAACCAGACCAGGAACCAGACCAGGACTAGAACCAGACCAGGACTATAACCAGACCAGGGACCAGACCAGGACTAGAACCAGACCAGAGACCAGACCAGGACTATAACCAGACCAGGACCATAACCAGACCAGGGACCAGACCAGGACTATAACCAGACCAGGGACCAGACCAGGACTAGAACCAGACCAGGACTATAACCAGACCAGGGACCAGACCAGGACTAGAACCAGACCAGGACTATAACCAGACCAGGGACCAGACCAGGAATAGAACCAGACCAGGACTAGAACCAGACCAGGACTAGAACCAGACCAGGGACCAGACCAGGACTAGACCAGGACTAGAACCAGACCAGGACTAGAACCAGACCAGGACTAGAACCAGACCAGGACTAGAACCAGACCAGAGACCAGACCAGGACTATAACCAGACCAGGGACCAGACCAGGACTATAACCAGACCAGGGACCAGACCAGGACTATAACCAGACCAGAGACCAGACCAGGACTAGAACCAGACCAGAGACCAGACCAGGACTAGAACCAGACCAGGAACCAGACCAGGACTAGAACCAGACCAGGACTATAACCAGACCAGGGACCAGACCAGGACTATAACCAGACCAGAGACCAGACCAGGACTATAACCAGACCAGAGACCAGACCAGGAACCAGACCAGGACCATAACCAGACCAGGGACCAGACCAGGACTAGAACCAGACCAGGGACCAGACCAGGACTATAACCAGACCAGGGACCAGACCAGGACTATAACCAGACCAGAGACCAGACCAGGACTATAACCAGACCAGAGACCAGACCAGGACTAGAACCAGACCAGGAACCAGACCAGGACTAGAACCAGACCAGGACTATAACCAGACCAGGGACCAGACCAGGACTAGAACCAGACCAGAGACCAGACCAGGACTATAACCAGACCAGGACCATAACCAGACCAGGGACCAGACCAGGACTACAACCAGACCAGAGACCAGACCAGGACTATAACCAGACCAGGGACCAGACCAGGACTATAACCAGACCAGAGACCAGACCAGGACTATAACCAGACCAGAGACCAGACCAGGAACCAGACCAGGACCATAACCAGACCAGGGACCAGACCAGGACTAGAACCAGACCAGGGACCAGACCAGGACTATAACCAGACCAGGGACCAGACCAGGACTATAACCAGACCAGAGACCAGACCAGGACTATAACCAGACCAGAGACCAGACCAGGACTAGAACCAGACCAGGAACCAGACCAGGACTAGAACCAGACCAGGACTATAACCAGACCAGGGACCAGACCAGGACTAGAACCAGACCAGAGACCAGACCAGGACTATAACCAGACCAGGACCATAACCAGACCAGGGACCAGACCAGGACTAGAACCAGACCAGGGACCAGACCAGGACTACAACCAGACCAGAGACCAGACCAGGACTATAACCAGACCAGAGACCAGACCAGGACTAGAACCAGACCAGGGACCAGACCAGGACTAGAACCAGACCAGGACTAGAACCAGACCAGGGACCAGACCAGGACTAGAAAAAGTGAGGCTGCCCAACACAAAATGTGAGTAAAAACAGCTCTGAAATAAAAGCACTGCAGCTTTAGTCCCTGCATGAGGCCAAATGATAAAATCACTTTATTGTGTCATTCCAAATGAGCTTAAAGTGTGGGCTCAGAGTGGACCAAAGGGCCGTATGTGGCCCCGGAGCTCAGAGTGGACCAAAGGGCCGTATGTGGCCCCGGAGCCGGACTATGCCCAGGTCTGGTGTAAGGACTAAAGTCGTCCTCTTTGTGCAGGTCACAGGTGCAGATCCAGAAGTCCTGTGCCCTGGTTTGTTCATCAGAGCTCCAGAATGTGCTTTAGGCGGAGGCTGTGCAGAGACATGACCCACCTGCACCCGCTTTACCTCTTCTCTTTGAGTTCTCCACCCGCCTGAACCCCACGGGGCCACAGGGCCACCCGCACAGCACTACTGACCACACCTAAAGACGCCACATTATGAGGCAGCAAAAACAGGCTTCAGTGTGGACGCAAAAGACACACAAATGTAGAGCAGAAAAGATGTTCAACTGTGACGACACAGAACAACAGGAGATTCACAGCACAAGAATCTGTGAAAGAACTGAGGAAATATCTCAAGTTCTGATGAGACGAACGACACAAACAGGCTGAAAACAGAAGAAACCAGGTCTGAACCAGGTCTGAACCAGGTCTGAACCAGGTCTGAACTAGGTCTGAACCAGGTCTGAACCAGGACTGAACCAGGTCTGAACCAGGTCTGAACCAGGTCTGAACCAGGACTGAACCAGGTCTGAACCAGGTCTGAACCAGGTCTGAACTAGGTCTGAACCAGGTCTGAACCAGGACTGAACCAGGTCTGAACCAGGTCTGAACCAGGTCTGAACCAGGACTGAACCAGGTCTGAACTAGGTCTGAACCAGGTCTGAACCAGGTCTGAACCAGGTCTGAACCAGGTCTGAACCAGGTCTGAACCAGGACTGAACCAGGTCTGAACCAGGTCTGAACCAGGTCTGAACCAGGACTGAACCAGGTCTGAACCAGGTCTGAACCAGGTCTGAACCAGGTCTGAACCAGGTCTGAACCAGGACTGAACCAGGTCTGAACTAGGTCTGAACCAGGTCTGAACCAGGTCTGAACCAGGTCTGAACCAGGTCTGAACCAGGTCTGAACCAGGACTGAACCAGGTCTGAACCAGGTCTGAACCAGGTCTGAACCAGGACTGAACCAGGTCTGAACCAGGTCTGAACCAGGTCTGAACCAGGTCTGAACCAGGTCTGAACCAGGTCTGAACCAGGACTGAACCAGGACTGAACCAGGACTGAACCAGGTCTGAACCAGGTCTGAACCAGGACTGAACCAGGTCTGAACCAGGACTGAACCAGGTCTGAACCAGGTCTGAACCAGGTCTGAACCAGATCTAAACCAGGACTAAACCAGGTCTGAACCAGGTCTGAACCAGGTCTGAACCAGGTCTGAACCAGGTCTAAACCAGGACTGAACCAGGACTGAACCAGGTCTGAACCAGGACTGAACCAGGACTGAACCAGGTCTGAAGCAGGTCTGAAGCAGGTCTGAAGCAGGTCTGAACCAGGTCTGAACCAGGACTGAACCAGGACTGAACCAGGTCTGAACCAGGACTAAACAAGGACTAAACATGGACTAAACCAGGTCTGAACCAGGACTAAACCAGGTCTGACCCGGGTCTGAACCGGGTCTGAACCGGGTCTGAACCGGGTCTGAACCAGGACTAAACAAGGACTAAACATGGACTAAACCAGGTCTGAACCAGGTCTGAACCGGGTCTGAACCGGGTCTGAACCGGGTCTGAACCGGGTCTGAACCAGGTCTGAACCAGGACTGAACCAGGACTGAACCAGGACTGAACCAGGACTGAAGCAGGTCTGAAGCAGGTCTGAAGCAGGTCTGAAGCAGGTCTGAACCAGGACTAAACCAGGACTAAACAAGGACTAAACATGGACTAAACCAGGTGTGAACCAGGACTAAACCAGGTCTGAACCGGGTCTGAACCGGGTCTGAACCGGGTCTGAACCAGGACTAAACAAGGACTAAACAAGGACTAAACATGGACTAAACCAGGTCTGAACCGGGTCTGAACCGGGTCTGAACCGGGTCTGAACCAGGACTGAACCAGGACTGAACCAGGACTGAACCAGGACTGAACCAGGTCTGAACCAGGACTAAACAAGGACTAAACAAGGACTAAACATGGACTAAACCAGGTCTGAACCAGGTCTGAACCGGGTCTGAACCGGGTCTGAACCGGGTCTGAACCAGGACTGAACCAGGACTGAACCGGGTCTGAACCGGGTCTGAACCGGGTCTGAACCAGGTCTGAACCAGGACTGAACCAGCTCTGAACAGGGACTGAACCGGGTCTGAACTGGGTCTGAACCGGGTCTGAACCGGGACTGAACCGGGTCTGAACCAGGTCTGAACCGGGTCTGAACCGGGTCTGAACCAGGACTGAACCGGGTCTGAACCGGGTCTGAACCAGGACTGAACCAGGACTGAACCGGGTCTGAACCGGGTCTGAACCGGGTCTGAACCGGGTCTAACCCTGGTCTAACCCAGGACTAACCCAGGACTAACCCAGGACTAACGCAGGACTAAACCAGGTCTGAACCAGGTCTGAACCAGGTCTGAACCAGGTCTGAACCAGGTCTAAACCAGGTCTAAACCAGGTCTGAACCGGGTCTGAACCAGGTCTGAACCAGGTCTGAACCGGGTCTGAACCGGGTCTGAACCGGGTCTGAACCGGGTCTGGACCGGGTCTGAACCGGGTCTGAACCGGGTCTGAACCGGGTCTAACCCTGGTCTAACCCAGGACTAACCCAGGACTATAACCAGACCAGGGACCAGACCAGGACTAGAACCAGACCAGAGACCAGACCAGGACTATAACCAGACCAGGACCATAACCAGACCAGGGACCAGACCAGGACTATAACCAGACCTAAACCAGGTCTGAACCAGGTCTGAACCAGGACTGAACCAGGACTGAACCAGGACTGAACCAGGTCTGAACCAGGTCTGAACCAGGTCTGAACCAGGACTGAACCAGGACTGAACCAGGTCTGAACCAGGACTGAACCAGGACTGAACCAGGTCTGAACCAGGTCTGAACCAGGTCTGAAGCAGGTCTGAACCAGGTCTGAACCAGGTCTGAACCAGGTCTGAACCTGGACTGAACCAGGTCTGAACCAGGACTAAACAAGGACTAAACATGGACTAAACCAGGTCTGAACCAGGACTAAACCAGGTCTGAACCGGGTCTGAACCGGGTCTGAACCGGGTCTGAACCGGGTCTGAACCGGGTCTGAACCAGGACTGAACCAGGACTGAACCAGGACTGAACCAGGTCTGAACCAGGACTAAACAAGGACTAAACATGGACTAAACATGGACTAAACCAGGTCTGAACCGGGTCTGAACCGGGTCTGAACCGGGTCTGAACCAGGACTGAACCAGGACTGAACCGGGTCTGAACCGGGTCTGAACCGGGACTGAACCAGCTCTGAACAGGGACTGAACCGGGTCTGAACCGGGTCTGAACCGGGACTGAACCGGGTCTGAACCGGGTCTGAACCGGGTCTGAACCAGGACTGAACCGGGTCTGAACCGGGTCTGAACCAGGACTGAACCAGGACTAAAGCAGGTCTGAACCAGGACTGAACTGGGTCTGAACCGGGTCTGAACCGGGTCTGAACCGGGTCTAACCCTGGTCTAACCCAGGACTAACCCAGGACTAACCCAGGACTAACGCAGGACTAAACCAGGTCTGAACCAGGTCTGAACCAGGTCTGAACCGGGTCTGAACCAGGTCTAAACCAGGTCTGAACCGGGTCTGAACCAGGTCTGAACCAGGTCTGAACCGGGTCTGAACCGGGTCTGAACTGGGTCTGAACCGGGTCTGGACCGGGTCTGAACCGGGTCTGAACCGGGTCTGAACCGGGTCTAACCCTGGTCTAACCCAGGACTAACCCAGGACTAACCCAGGACTATAACCAGACCAGGGACCAGACCAGGACTAGAACCAGACCAGAGACCAGACCAGGACTAAACCAGGACTAACGCAGGACTAAACCAGGTCTGAACCAGGTCTGAACCAGGTCTGAACCAGGTCTAAACCAGGTCTGAACCAGGTCTGAACCAGGTCTGAACCAGGTCTAAACCAGGTCTGAACCAGGTCTGAACCAGGTCTAAACCAGGACTGAACCAGGTCCGAACCAGGTCCGAACCAGGTCCGAACCAGGTCCGAACCAGGTCCGAACCAGGTCTGAACCAGGTCTAAACCAGGTCTAAACCAGGTCTAAACCAGGACTAACCCAGGACTAACCCAGGACTAAATCAGGACTAAATCAGGTCTAACCCAGGACTAAATCAGGACTAACCCAGGACTAACCCAGGACTAAATCAGGACTAACCCAGGACTAACCCAGGACTAAATCAGGACTAAATCAGGTCTAACCCAGGACTAACCCGGGACTAAATCAGGACTAAACCAGGACTAAACCAGGACTAAATCAGGTCAAACCAGGACTAACCCAGGACTAAATCAGGACTAAACCAGGACTAACCCAGGACTAACCCAGGACTAAACCAGGACTAACCCAGGACTAACCCAGGACTAACCCAGGACTAACCTAGGACTAACCCAGGACTAACCCAGGACTAAACCAGGACTCACCCCGTGTTGCAGAGGGTCAACCTGAGCCCTGAGAGGATCCAAAGGAAGTGTCCCAGAGAAAAGTGCGTCTGAAGGAAGAGGCTTGTTTGCGTGTTCTTCCTGGAGCCACTCAGAGCTGCTCCTCTATTGGCTGCAGTCCAGGTGGGCGGGGCTTCGTACACCTGAACTGACGTCACTGCTGCTGCGATTCTGCGACGCACAAACATTTCAAAGAAATGGACTTTTGAACTGCTCTTATCAGAAGAGCTTAGAATATGCACGATCCTGATAGAAACGCCTAGAAATCAAACAAACTTTACTTTGACACATGAAGAGTGGCACATACACACACATGTGAACGGAGGACGAATCCAGACCGAGACCTGTCCGAGACCACAGGCTCCCGAGACCAGGACAAGACCGAGACTTTTAAAGGCCCAGATCCAGACAAGACCTTTGGCATTTTCTACATTTCTTTGTATTTGACACTTGTTTTGGCTCAAACACATCCATGTTTTCTATAAATCCAGCTCCATTTCATCTGAATCATGTTCACTAAAGTGTGTTTCTTACCCTGTCTGCGTTCCGGATGCTGCGATGTCACTTCGTCACATCCTCGGGCCCTTTCTGTCCTCGGCTCCACTTCATTTGGCCTCTAAATGACTCCATTGTGCCGCTTTAGTTAGTTTCCACAGTTAGTCACCAGTCCGTAGGCCCCATCAGAACCGTAGATAATCCTGCACGGAGCCCACACCGGACTCAGGCTCCGTGGACACGGAAACGCTCTGAAGCAAAAGCGCACTCACTCTTGTTCCGCGTTTACGCGTTTTGGGTGGAGAATTCTGCACAGGGACACGCCAAACTGTAGGGGGCAGCACCACCCACACCAAATGCTGCGTATAACCAGTGGTTATCATGGAACTATAAGAAAATCTGATTATACATCCATGGTGCTTCTACGAAATATACTGAACCTGCCCAAATACTACGATGAGTATAAGGCTCAGATAAAAACAAATAAAGAGAAGAAAGTCAGAACATTTCCACAGTAAAGTCGTAATATTGCAAAAATAAAGTTGAAGCCAGAAAAAGTAGTAATTTTACGAGAATAAAGTCGTAATATTTTTTGAGTAAAAGTCATAATATTAGGAGAAAAAAGAAACGACAAAAGAACGACTAAAGAACATCAAAAGAACCAAAAAAGAACGACTAAAGACCGACAAAAGAACGATAAAAGAATGACAAAAGAACCAAAAAAGAACGACAAAAGAACGAGAGGAGACACAAGTTTATTTAGACACTTCAGGCAGAACATCCAAACTTCACAATCCTCTTTGCAAAAACTAATAGTGTTTTAGTCCTGGTTTAGTCCTGGTTTAGTCCGGGTTTAGTCCTGGTTTAGTCCGGGTTCAGTCCTGGTTTAGTCCGGGTTCAGTCCTGGTTTAGTCCTGGTTTAGTCCTGGTTTAGTCCTGGTTCAGTCCTGGTTTAGTCCTGGTTTAGTCCTGATTTAGACCTGGTTTAGTCCTGGTTTAGTCCTGGTTTAGTCCTGGTTTAGTCCTGGTTCAGTCCTGGTTCAGTCCTGGTTCAGTCCTGGTTTAGTCCTGGTTCAGTCCAGGTTCAGTCCAGGTTCAGTCCAGGTTCAGTCCTGGTTCAGTCCAGGTTTAGTCCAGGTTTAGTCCTGGTTCAGTCCTGTTTCAGTCCTCGTTTAGACCTGGTTTAGACCTGGTTTAGACCTGGTTTAGTTTACCCCAAAAGATCTGCTCTCATCATTCTCCACAAACTCCAACAAAAGATCTGCTCTCGTCTTTCTCCTCCACAAACTCCAACAAAAGATCTGCTCTCATCTTTCTCCTCCACAAACTCCAACAAAAGATCTGCTCTCGTCTTTCTCCTCCACAAACTCCAACACAAGATCTGCTCTCATCTTTCTCCTCCACAAACTCCAACAAAAGATCTGCTCTCATCTTTCTCCTCCACAAACTCCAACAAAAGATCTGCTCTCATCATTCTCCACAAACTCCAACAAAAGATCTGCTCTCGTCTTTCTCCTCCACGAACTCCAACAAAAGATCTGCTCTCGTCATTCTCCTCCACGAACTCCAACAAAAGATCTGCTCTCGTCTTTCTCCTCCACGAACTCCAACAAAAGATCTGCTCTCGTCATTCTCCTCCACGAACTCCAACAAAAGATCTGCTCTCATCTTTCTCCTCCACGAACTCCAACAAAAGATCTGCTCTCATCTTTCTCCTCCACAAACTCCAACAAAAGATCTGCTCTCATCATTCTCCTCCACAAACTCCAACAAAAGATCTGCTCTCATCTTTCTCCTCCACAAACTCCAACAAAAGATCTGCTCTCATCATTCTCCTCCACAAACTCCAACAAAAGATCTGCTCTCGTCTTTCTCCTCCACGAACTCCAACAAAAGATCTGCTCTCGTCATTCTCCTCCACGAACTCCAACAAAAGATCTGCTCTCGTCTTTCTCCTCCACAAACTCCAACAAAAGATCTGCTCTCGTCTTTCTCCTCCACAAACTCCAACACAAGATCTGCTCTCATCTTTCTCCTCCACAAACTCCAACAAAAGATCTGCTCTCATCTTTCTCCTCCACGAACTCCAACAAAAGATCTGCTCTCATCTTTCTCCTCCACAAACTCCAACAAAAGATCTGCTCTCATCATTCTCCTCCACAAACTCCAACAAAAGATCTGCTCTCATCTTTCTCCTCCACAAACTCCAACAAAAGATCTGCTCTCGTCTTTCTCCTCCACAAACTCCAACAAAAGATCTGCTCTCATCTTTCTCCTCCACAAACTCCAACAAAAGATCTGCTCTCATCTTTCTCCTCCACGAACTCCAACAAAAGATCTGCTCTCATCTTTCTCCTCCACAAACTCCAACAAAAGATCTGCTCTCATCATTCTCCTCCACAAACTCCAACAAAAGATCTGCTCTCGTCATTCTCCTCCACAAACTCCAACAAAAGATCTGCTCTCGTCATTCTCCTCCACGAACTCCAACAAAAGATCTGCTCTCGTCATTCTCCTCCACAAACTCCAACAAAAGATCTGCTCTCGTCATTCTCCTCCACGAACTCCAACAAAAGATCTGCTCTCATCATTCTCCACGAACTCCAACAAAAGAACTGCTCTCGTCTTTCTCCTCCACAAACTCCAACAAAAGATCTGCTCTCGTCATTCTCCTCCACGAACTCCAACAAAAGATCTGCTCTCGTCATTCTCCTCCACGAACTCCAACAAAAGATCTGCTCTCGTCTTTCTCCTCCACGAACTCCAACAAAAGATCTGCTCTCATCATTCTCCTCCACGAACTCCAACCAAAGATCTGCTCTCGTCTTTCTCCTCCACAAACTCCAACAAAAGATCTGCTCTCGTCTTTCTCCTCCACGAACTCCAACAAAAGATCTGCTCTCGTCTTTCTCCTCCACGAACTCCAACAAAAGATCTGCTCTCGTCTTTTTCCACAAACTCCAACAAAAGATCTGCACTCATCATTCTCCTCCACGAACTCCAACAAAAGATCTGCTCTCGTCATTCTCCTCCACCAACTCCAACAAAAGATCTGCTCTCGTCATTCTCCTCCGCGAACTCCAACAAAAGATCTGGTCTCGTCATTCTCCTCCACCAACTCCAACAAAAGATCTGCTCTCGTCTTTCTCCTCCACGAACTCCAACGAAAGATCTGCTTTCGTCATTCTCCTCCACAAACTCCAACAAAAGATCTGCTCTCATCATTCTCCTCCACGAACTCCAACAAAAGATCTGCTCTCGTCATTCTCCTCCACGAACTCCAACAAAAGATCTGCTCTCGTCTTTCTCCTCCACAAACTCCAACAAAAGATCTGCTCTCGTCATTCTCCTCCACAAACTCCAACAAAAGATCTGCTCTCGTCTTTCTCCTCCACAAACTCCAACAAAAGATCTGCTCTCGTCTTTCTCCTCCACAAACTCCAACAAAAGATCTGCTCTCGTCTTTCTCCTCCACAAACTCCAACAAAAGATCTGCTCTCATCATTCTCCTCCACAAACTCCAACAAAAGATCTGCTCTCCTCCTGCTCTTCTCCTTAAAAAACTGCAAACCCCCAGTGTCTCAGCAGAACAGGAGAACCGAACCCACAACCTGAGGGGTGGCTACACCACTCTGCCACAGGGAGGTGCTGTTTTCTTTCTTTTTTTCTTGTTTTTTTTTTTTGTTCTACTTTAGATTTTCACAGAATTCCTCGTTGCTCGTTGGTCTCTGGAGGAAACTTCATTATTCTTATTGTGAAGAGACTCCAACCCAGAGCTTAAATACTGCGACTGCAGCCTGAACACACCACAGTACATTTACTACTACTACTACTACTACTACTACTACTACTACTACTACTACTACTACTTCTACTGCTACTTTCTACCCCTACAGCGGCTGCAAACTGGTAAGAGCCATTCATAAGTTTGTTCTGATTCTAAACCCACAGAGGAGCTCGTCTCTTTGGATTCTTCTGCTTTGTGTTTAATATTCAAAGCAGATTTCGATTTTATTTCCAATATTTAATGTAAAGTTTAGTTCAAATAACACCAAAAAAACAATAGTCTCGGGGCCTGTTTCAGTTCTGATATTTCACCCTCTCCGGTCGATTTGCCGTGTTTCCTTTCGAAGACGCCAAAGTAAACGCGTCGCTGTAACGATAAACTCTAAATTAAATGTTGAAAACGGAGGTCGAAATCTGTTTTTGTTTGACACTAAAACGGAATAATGACACAACAAACTGTTTTCCCCGTTTTCCTGTTTTACGTTCTTCACTGAAATTGAAAGTACAAATCCGTGCACACGATGGACAAGCTGTAATGTGGTGTTTTATCCCGTTATTACTGACATTACTGTAGCAGTTTGGGCTGACAGATCCTGCGACTAAAACCTGGAAAAGCTCTTCCCGAAGGGGAATTCACGTTATTCATGAAGAAAATAAACCAGGTCAACAAATCTGAACTGTGACAGTTACACAGCAAACTCCACCCGAGACTCTCACCGTCTCCAGCTCAGGGCAAAGGGGCCATTTTAATTTCATTTTATTTTAATTATTTCATCATGAATTATTTGTATTTTACTTTATTTTATTTGATCTTATTTTATTGTTCTTGTATTTTATTGGAACGCCCCCTGAGATGTGCCATGAAACAGCACCTGATTTACCGTCACAATATATCGAGTCCCGAGTCTCTTTGCTTAAATGAACAGTTCTGATGCTGAAATAGGTAAAAAAAAAAAAACCCAGAGGGAACTACATAGACCATGATCCTTTGCTCCGTTTCAGTGCAGACGACATGAAGAAATAACTGTTCTAAGCACTTTTACATCTTCATTGTTTGGATTAAGTCTGTGAAGCATTTTTAGGGAAAAAAGTCACCGATTCACCACAAAATATCACAATAAATCTGGTCCAGTGAGACATTTATGGTGAAAATATCGTACAGAGAGATTTGGATTTCGTTCCTTCCCTAATGACAATAAATGTACCAAGTGACTGGTCAAAGCGTTTTAGAGTCAGTTTTGTTATTCTGTGGAATATCGTAATGTCGTGAACTTTCCCACGATATCGCAATAAATATCGTACCGTGAAGTTCAGACCGTATCGTATCGTGAGACTTGGATATCGTTAGACTCCTAGAAAACAAAAATAGAACAAACTGAAAAATTAAAAATAAGACAAACTAAAATGATTCTCTTCTCTGATCTGCTGTGTTCTTCTGGAGTTGTGTTTTGTTTCATTCGCACATGTTTAACACACAAACCTTCGCATTTAGCACCAGCTCTTCTCTCCAACCAGAAACGCTCTGCTCCACCTTGTGTTATAAAGTTGTTTTCTAACGTTTCCAGACACTAATGAGTGAACCAGAGCGTTTGGTTTGTGAGACTCGTGGCTGTTGTCAGATGGGTTAAAGTGGAGTTAAGCTGGAAGTTCAGAACTTGCCCCCATCACTACACTAGTTCAGAACTTGCCCCCATCACTACACTAGTTCAGAACTTGCCCCCATCACTACACTAGTTCAGAACTTGCCCCCATCACTACACTAGTTCAGAACTTGCCCCCATCACTACACTAGTTCAGAACTTGCCCCCATCACTACACTAGTTCAGAACTTGCCCCCATCACTACACTAGTTCAGAACTTGCCCCCATCACTACACTAGTTCAGAACTTGCCCCCATCACTACACTAGTTCAGAACTTGCCCCCATCACTACACTAGTTCAAAACTTGCCCCATCACTACACTAGTTCAGAACTTGCCCCATCACTACACTAGTTCAGAACTTGCCCCATCACTACACTAGTTCAGAACTTGCCCCCATCACTACACTAGTTCAAAACTTGCCCCCATCACTACACTAGTTCAGAACTTGCCCCCATCACTACACTAGTTCAGAACTTGCCCCCATCACTACACTAGTTCAGAACTTGCCCCCATCACTACACTAGTTCAGAACTTGCCCCCATCACTACACTAGTTCAGAACTTGCCCCCATCACTACACTAGTTCAGAACTTGCCCCCATCACTACACTAGTTCAGAACTTGCCCCATCACTACACTAGTTCAGAACTTGCCCCCATCACTACACTAGTTCAGAACTTGCCCCATCACTACACTAGTTCAGAACTTGCCCCCATCACTACACTAGTTCAGAACTTGCCCCATCACTACACTAGTTCAAAACTTGCCCCCATCACTACACTAGTTCAGAACTTGCCCCCATCACTACACTAGTTCAGAACTTGCCCCATCACTACACTAGTTCAGAACTTGCCCCCATCACTACACTAGTTAAAAACTTGCCCCCATCACTACACTAGTTCAGAACTTGCCCCATCACTACACTAGTTCAGAACTTGCCCCCATCACTACACTAGTTCAGAACTTGCCCCCATCACTACACTAGTTCAGAACTTGCCCCCATCACTACACTAGTTCAGAACTTGCCCCCATCACTACACTAGTTCAGAACTTGCCCCATCACTACACTAGTTCAGAACTTGCCCCATCACTACACTAGTTCAGAACTTGCCCCCATCACTACACTAGTTCAGAACTTGCCCCCATCACTACACTAGTTCAAAACTTGCCCCCATCACTACACTAGTTCAGAACTTGCCCCCATCACTACACTAGTTCAGAACTTGCCCCCATCACTACACTAGTTCAGAACTTGCCCCATCACTACACTAGTTCAAAACTTGCCCCCATCACTACACTAGTTCAGAACTTGCCCCATCACTACACTAGTTCAGAACTTGCCCCCATCACTACACTAGTTCAGAACTTGCCCCCATCACTACACTAGTTCAGAACTTGCCCCCATCACTACACTAGTTCAGAACTTGCCCCCATCACTACACTAGTTCAGAACTTGCCCCCATCACTACACTAGTTCAGAACTTGCCCCCATCACTACACTAGTTCAGAACTTGCCCCCATCACTACACTAGTTCAGAACTTGCCCCCCATCACTACACTAGTTCAGAACTTGCCCCCATCACTACACTAGTTCAGAACTTGCCCCCATCACTACACTAGTTCAAAACTTGCCCCCATCACTACACTAGTTCAGAACTTGCCCCCATCACTACACTAGTTCAGAACTTGCCCCCATCACTACACTAGTTCAGAACTTGCCCCCATCACTACACTAGTTCAAAACTTGCCCCCATCACTACACTAGTTCAGAACTTGCCCCCATCACTACACTAGTTCAGAACTTGCCCCCATCACTACACTAGTTCAGAACTTGCCCCCCATCACTACACTAGTTCAGAACTTGCCCCCATCACTACACTAGTTCAGAACTTGCCCCCATCACTACACTAGTTCAGAACTTGCCCCCATCACTACACTAGTTCAGAACTTGCCCCCATCACTACACTAGTTCAGAACTTGCCCCCATCACTACACTAGTTCAAAACTTGCCCCCATCACTACACTAGTTCAGAACTTGCCCCCATCACTACACTAGTTCAGAACTTGCCCCCATCACTACACTAGTTCAAAACTTGCCCCCATCACTACACTAGTTCAGAACTTGCCCCCATCACTACACTAGTTCAGAACTTGCCCCCATCACTACACTAGTTCAGAACTTGCCCCCATCACTACACTAGTTTGTTGCCTTCACAGACTCACACACAGTGAGATCTCCGCAGAGGAAACACTGCTCTGTGCCGTTTTTTGCCTCCTGACAGAATTCCACCACCTCTAGAAATAGACTTTAGCTTCAAACGTGCCCGAGTTCAACTTTAAGAATTCATTACATGATTTTGAGTTTTTGTTCTATTCAGAGAGATACTGTAAGAGTTGGATTATTTGAGTAGTTAAGCTTTAATCTTTCTTAATACATTTGTCAAGTCTTTCTGCCTGCTTTGACCCTTGAAGACCTAAGGACAATTTTAGTACATTTCTCCTCGCCTGGATTTTTTAACTTCATTTTACTTTTCAAACTGCCCCTTTTGCCCCTAATGAAGTGTTCTACCTCCTTTTGTTCAGTCCAACCTGTTATTTCACATCTGCTGCTGTAGTTGTGTCATGAGGCTGTGAGAAAAGCTCCAGGACCAGAAATAGAGACGAAAAAACAGAAAATAAAATTCACAAAACAAGACACAGCAAACATGTAGAAGCAACTTTTAGGACATAAAAAATGCTTAATTTAGGGCCTGAGCTACAAAAATGCAAAATCTCAAGTCTGTAAGTAAATTAAAAATCTCCTTATTGCCCTAAAAACAAAAAAAGTGCAGTGGCCCCATGACTTTCCTGGTCCAGTCCTGGAAACAGCTCCTGTCAGGACCACGGCCAGAGCCACAGCACTTCTGCATTTCCAGGGTGGAAATTACATTTGGATTTGTTCATTTGGACTGAAATAAACCTTTAAATAAAAATAGAAAGAGATGCACAATTACACACACCAAGATGTGTCATTTTCCATGTGTGTGAGAATTAACTCCACTTAGAGCGACTTTTTCCCTCGTTCTAAACACACACAGTCAGAGGAGTCGACCATCTTGACTCACTTCACTCTTTGGCAAAGTTTGGCTCGATCAAAATGGACGGAGCGCATGAGTTTGGGGAAAACAAAGTTCCTGTTGGACACTCGTTTTGCTCCCGTCATCACACAGCGTGAGTGTGACGTAGGATAAAGCCGCAGAAATGTACGGAAACCTCTATGTCTGCACTTTCAGAGGGGAAAAGGACGTTTCTGTCTTTACCGTTACAAAGTTCTGCGGTTATAGAAACATATTCCTCTGTGTCGTGTACGATGTCGTAGAGTCTTGGAGGGTTAATGACACTAATTAAAGTGTGTTTATTATAACGTGGAGTCTGTACCCACTTGTTTCCCCTTTGAGCCGTGCCCCAGCACAGATGCACAGTGGTACAGAGCCTGTCAAAGCCTAAAGTGTGTGATGCTTTTATTGCAGCGGAGGATGCACTCCCCTCTCGTCCTGCTGGTGGCGCTGTGCACTCTGGGCCCAGGTCTCTGTGGCTCCGGGGCCGATCGCTGTGAGCTCAGGGAGCAGCTGGAGCCCCTCGGCCAGAGCCTCAGCCCACCCAGACCTGCAGCTGTGAGGGAGCGACTGCTGGCCACAGGTCAGACCAGGACTCAGACCCTTCGACAAACACGAAAACTAAAACAAAAACAATATTGAAACCAGATCCTCTTTTATCGCAGGTACCGATACCAAAAAAGTCCCATTGAAAAGACAGAAATGAACCCTGAATGTGTTTAGAACGACCTGGATCTGGTGTAGACCTGGTTTAGTCCTGGTTTAGTCCTGGTTCAGTCCTGGTTTAGACCTGGTACAGACCTGGTTTAGTCCTGGTTTAGTCCTGGTTCAGTCCTGGTTTAGACCTGGTACAGACCTGGTTTAGTCCTGGTTTAGTCCTGGTTTAGTTCTGGTTCAGTCCTGGTTTAGACCTGGTACAGACCTGGTTTAGTCCTGGTTTAGTCCTGGTTTAGACCTGGTTTAGTCCTGGTTTAGTCCTGGTTCAGACCTGGCTTATTCTTGGTTTAGTCCTGGTTTAGACCTGGTTTAATCCAGGTTTAGTCCTGGTTCAGTCCTGGTTCAGTCCTGGTTCAGTCCTGGTTCAGTCCTGGTTTAGTCCTGGTTTAGTCCTGGTTTAGTCCTGGTTCAGTCCTGGTTTAGACCTGGTACAGACCTGGTTTAGTCCTGGTTCAGTCCTGGTTCAGTCCTGGTTCAGTCCTGGTTCAGTCCTGGTTCAGTCCTGGTTTAGTCCTGGTTCAGTCCTGGTTCAGTCCTGGTTTAGTCCTGGTTCAGTCCTGGTTTAGTCCTGGTTTAGACCTGGTTTAGTTTACCCCATAAGTGTAATTGCCCCTCGTCTTGTGTTTAAATGCACCTTCTCCTCAGTTGTGTGTGAAGTCGAGTCCTTCCTCTCGTCTTCCGGGGGACAGAGAGTGAGACGAGAGGCCGGCGGCAGGCGGCGCCACGGGGGCAGCAGCGAGGAGAAGGAGGAGGACAGCAGCAATGAGAGCCGACAGGAGCAGAGCAGTGAGGAGCAGAGCAGTGAGGAGCAGAGCCGACAGGAGCAGAGCCGACAGGAGCAGAGCCGACAGGAGCAGAGCAGTGAGGAGCAGAGCAGTGAGGAGCAGAGCCGACAGGAGCAGAGCCGACCGGAGCAGAGCAGTGAGGAGCAGAGCCGACAGGAGCAGAGCAGTGAGGAGCAGGGCCGACAGGAGCAGAGCCGACAGGAGCAGAGCAGTGAGGAGGGGGGAGGAGGATCCGGCCTCACTCTGTCCGACTGTGTGGGTGAGTTGTTTTTGTGGAATCACGGCACATTTAAAGATGCACTGTGTAACTTCTCCCGTTTCCATGGAGACGTCACTGCTCTGCCCGGAATGTTCCGCAGTGTGTCATTAAACAGCTCGACTTTACGTTTATATTCCCACAAAAATATTCCCACAAAAATATTCCCACAAAAATATTCCCACAAAAATATTACCCTAAAAATATTCCCACAAAAATATTCCCACAAAAATATTCCCGCAAAAATATTCCCGAAACAATATTCCCACAAAAATATTCCCACAAAAATATTCCCACAAAAATATTCCCACAAAAATATTACTGCAAAAATATTCACACAAAAATATTCACACAAAAATATTCACACAAAAATATTACCGCATAAATATTCCCACATAAATATTCCCGCAAAAATATTCCCACAAAAATATTCCCAGAAAAATATTACTGCAAAAATATTCCCACAAAAATATTCCCACAAAAATATTACCGCATAAATATTCCCACATAAATATTCCCGCAAAAATATTCCCACAAAAATATTCCCAGAAAAATATTACCGCAAAAATATTCCCACAAAAATATTCCCACAAAATATTACTGCAAAAATATTCCCACAAAAATATTATCACAAAAATATTATCACAAAAATATTCCCAGAAAAATATTACCGCAAAAATATTCCCACAAAAATATTCCCACAAAATATTACTGCAAAAATATTCCCACAAAAATATTACCCTAAAAATATTCCCACAAAAATATTCCCACAAAAATATTCCCGCAAAAATATTCCCGAAACAATATTCCCACAAAACTATTCCCACAAAAATATTCCCGCAAAAATATTCCCACAAAAATATTACTGCAAAAATATTCACACAAAAATATTCACACAAAAATATTACCGCATAAATATTCCCACATAAATATTCCCGCAAAAATATTCCCACAAAAATATTACCGCAAAAATATTCCCACAAAAATATTCCCACAAAAATATTACCGCATAAATATTCCCACATAAATATTCCCGCAAAAATATTCCCACAA
Organism: Odontamblyopus lacepedii; assembly: GCA_034769755.1. NCBI lineage: Eukaryota > Metazoa > Chordata > Actinopteri > Gobiiformes > Gobiidae > Odontamblyopus > Odontamblyopus lacepedii. Next base: position 3,008,180 of record CM068353.1, read on the forward strand.
AAATATTCCCAGAAAAATATTACCGCAAAAATATTCCCACAAAAATATTCCCACAAAAATATTATCACAAAAATATTCCCACAAAAATATTACCCTAAAAATATTCCCACAAAAATATTCCCACAAAAATATTCCCACAAAATATTACTGCAAAAATATTACTGCAAAAATATTCCCACAAAAATATTATCACAAAATATTACTTTCCCGCAAAAATATTCCCACAAAAATATTACTGCAAAAATATTCCCACAAAAATATTCCCACAAAAATATTACCGCATAAATATTCCCACAAAAATATTCCTACAAAAATATTACCGCAAAAATATTCCCACAAAATATTACTGCAAAAATATTCCCACAAAAATATTATCACAAAAATATTACCGCAAAACTATTACCGCAAAAATATTCCCACAAAAATATTCCCACAAAACTATTACCGCAAAAATATTCCCGCAAAAATATTCCCGCAAAAATATTCCCACAAAAATATTACCGCAAAAATATTCCCACAAAAATATTCCCACAAAAACATGAATAAAAACAGGAAACATTTCACACACTGCGTCCGTCTGTGTTAAACCTGCTGTTTTTCTCTGAAGGCGTCGCCGGGGGCAACGTGACACTGGACACAGCCTGTGTCCACCTCATATTCACCAGGTGAGTGCTCCTGTCTGCTCCTGTCTGCTCCTGCCTGCTCCTCCTCCTCTTCCTCCTCTCTCCTGCTCCTCCTCCTCCTCCTCCTGTTCCTCCTCCTCCTCCTGCTCCTCCTCCTCCTCTCTCCTCCTCCTTCTCTCTCCTGCTCCTCCTCCTCCCTCCTCCTACTCCTCACTCCTCCTTCTCCTCCTCCTCTCTCCTCCTCCTCCTCCTCCTCACTCCTCCTCCTCCTCCTCCTCTCTCCTCTCTCCTCCTCTCTCCTCCTCCTCCTCCTCTTCCTCCTCTCTCCTCCTCCTCCTCCTGCTCCTCCTCTCTCCTCTTCCTCTCTCCTTCTCCTCCTCCTGCTCCTCCTCCTCCTCTCTCCTCCTCCTCTCTCCTCCTCCTCTCTCCTCCTTCTCCTCCTCCTCTCTCCTCCTCCTCTCTCCTCTCTCCTCATCCTCCTGCTCCTCCTCCTGCTCCTCCTCTCTCCTCCTCCTCTCTCCTCCTCCTCCTCCTGCTCCTCCTCTCTCCTCTCTCCTCCTCCTCTCTCCTCTCTCCTCCTTCTCCTCCTCCTCTCTCCACCCTTCTCTCTCCTCCTTCTCCTCCTCCTCTCTCCTCCTCTCTCCTCCTCCTCCTCCTCCTCTCTCCTCTCCTCCTCTCTCCTCCTCCTCTCTCCTCCTCCTGCTCCTCTCTCCTCCTCCTGCTCCTCCTCCTCCTCTCTCCTCCTCCTCTCTCCTCCTCCTCTCTCCTCCTCCTGCTCCTCCTCTCTCCTCCTCCTGCTCCTCCTCCTCCTCCTCCTGCTCCTCTCTCCTCCTCCTGCTCCTCTCTCCTCTCTCCTCCTCCTGCTCCTCTCTCCTCTCTCCTCCTCCTGCTCCTCTCTCCTCCTCCTCTCTCCTCCTCCTGCTCCTCTCTCCTCCTCCTGCTCCTCCTCTCTGACACTTGTCCTCTCCTCAGTGTTTGCAGAAACGCCTCCTCAGGATGTAAGATGGTGGATTCTGTGCTCTTCTTCCAGGACTGCCCCAAATCTCCTCAGTCCACCACAACCAAAACCCCATCCCGGTCTGGACCCTAGTCCTGGTCTGGGTCCTGGTCCTGGTCTGGGTCCTGGTCCCGGTCTGGACCCTAGTCCTGGTCTGGGTCCTGGTCCTGGTCTGGGTCCTGGTCCTGGCCTGGGTCCTGATCCTGGTCTGGGTCCTGGTTCTAGTCCCTGATCACATGTTTACTGCATTAATACATGAATAAAAAAGTCTAGAACCAGTTTGTCTTTTTGCCTCATTTAACGGGTCCAAATCAGGGAAAAAAACAACCGTCACATCCAAAACCAAACGAGAAACCGCGGCTTTGAAACTGTCATTTTCCTCGGTTTCACACTCTTGGTGAGTTCACCCTCGAAGACCTACAACGTCACGTACGACTCCGAGGAACATGTTTCTATAACCGCAGAACTTTCTCACCGTAAAAGACAGAAACGTCCTTTTCCCCTCTGAAAGTGCAGACATAGAGGTTTCCGTACATTTCTGCGGCTTTATCCTACGTCACACTCACGCTGTGTGATGACGGGAGCAAAACGAGTGTCCAACAGGAACTTTGTTTTCCCCAAACTCATGCGCTCCGTCCATTTTGATCGAGCCAAACTTTGCCAAAGAGTGAAGTGAGTCAAGATGGTCGACTCCTCTGACTGTGTGTGTTTAGAACGAGGGAAAAAGTCGCTCTAAGTGGAGTTTACTTACTGAGACCTCACCGAGACTTAACCGAGGCCTGACCGAGACTTTGAATCACGCTCAAGCACTTTGGTGTTCTGAAGCCAAACCCAAAGACCTGCTTGGTGGTCACTGAAACATCCGAAGCCTTGTGCCTAAATGTGACCAAATACAACATCTCTTGAGTGAATCAAATATTGACTTTTTATGTCTGACTGAATCTTGGTTCCATCCAAACACTCCAGTAGCAGGTTTGAAAATGGACATGGCCCCTAACACTTTAGAATGTACTGGGCTCAATGTAAACCTCTCCCCCCAAATGTCTATTATGCTGACTGGAATACACAGGGCTCCATCAACACCTAATGTGTTCTGTGGGGAATTAGAGGCCGTCCTCAAAGAACGTCATTGGAAGAAGGAAATAATTTTACTTGGAGATTTTAATGTGAATCGGCTCGATAAATCAACCCGCAAAAAGCTCAAATTTCTCGCTAATAAACATGACCTTTTTCAACTGATACGTGGCCCAACAAGGATAAGCAAATTAACTGAAACTTGCATTGATCTGGTCTTCTCCAACAGACAGGATAGAATCTATAAAACATATACTATGGTCACCGGGCCATCAGACCATAATTTGATTCTTTTATCTCGGAAGTTACCAAAAAATAGGTGTGTTTGTCCTTTTAACGAGTCAGCTGAACAGTTAGAAATACCCAAAAGTGAAATAAAGAACCTAGAAGCAGCCTTACATGAAATAAACTGGGTTGAACACCTTTCAACTGACAATTTAGATGAAAACTGCAAAACATTCATTAACACAATTCAAGATTTAACGCAGAAATTTCAGAAAAAGGTAAAAGTCAGACCTCAGAAAAAAACATCTGCCTCGGTTGAATGAAGAAATCTGGACACAGATGAAACGACGTGACCAAGTTTCACTGAAAACTAAAACAACTACAGATAGACAACTTTTTTGCTCTCTTAGAAACAAAGTCTCTGCAGAAATGAGATATGCCAAAGCAAATGTTTTCAGTAACACTATAAAAAATGCCAAATGTAATATGAAAGAGCTGTGGACACATTAGAAAACTGACTGGACTCTTCCCTTCAAATAACATTAGAGAAATAAAAGTTAACAATGACTTGTCTAATGATCCGTTAAAAATGGCGAACGGCTTCAATACGTATTTCATAGATTCTGTTAAAAACTTGACACAGCAGACATCAGTTCCTGCAGAATCTGGTTTTGCCATAACGCCTGCGGTTATTAATGAACCAGCCTTAGAACTTAGTCCTGTGTCACTTTCACAAATTGAGAAGACAGTCAGCGGCCTAAAAAATTCTAAAGCTAAAGATGCTTTTGGATTGAGCACAATGTTTATAAAAAATCATAAACAATCACTCCTCTTGCCCGTCACTTGAATTATAAATGAATCGATAAATACAAATACATGTCCGGATTTTTGGAGGATATCTGCAATTTCACCAATATTTAAATCTGGAGACAGAAACCAGCAACTACAGACCCATAAGCGTCTTGCCAGCAGGATCTAAAATACTGGAAAAGTGTGCAGCAACTCACAAGACGTCTAAACAACAGTCCTGTCAATCTTCACCAAACACAATCTGGATTCAGAAAACATTATTCTACAGAAACAGCCGTATGCTTCTTCCTGGAAACATTCAAACTGAACATCGATAGAGGAGGCGCTGTGGGAGCAGTTTTCCTCGACCTCAAGAAAGCGTTCGATACGGTCAATACAGCCAAATCTTATTAGAAAAATGATCTTGTTTCAGCCTCTCTCCAAACACTGTGCACTGGGTGGAGTCAGACCTCACACAGAGAAAACAATTCGTTAGAGTAACAAATGCTTCATCTTCGATTTGGGAAAACCAGTCAGGGCTCCCTCAAGGCTCAGCTTTATCACCATTATTATTTTGTCTTTATATAAATGACTTTCCAGATCGCTGTGCACCGAATGTGCAGTGTCACTTATATGCAGATGACGCAGTTCTCTATGGACAAAGCTCAAGCTGCTCAAGAATTAACAGTGAAGATAATCCTCCAATATTGATTAACGGAACAATAATTGGAACAGTTTAAGTTTAAGTATCTTGGAGTCACCATTGACTCCAAACTCAACTTTAAACAACATATTAACAAGGCTGTTAACAAAATGAAATTCAATGTGTCTAATTTTAAGCACATAAGAGACAAGCTAACAACAGAAACAGCTAATCTATACTTTAATTCAATGATTGTCCCACATATGACACACTGTATGACGAGCTGGGCGTCAGCATGAAGACGACTCTGAAACCACATACAAACAAGCGTTAAAAATACTTGACAGAAAACCAAAGACTCACCATCATTGTTTAATTCTGAAAAAACACAACATATTAAGCTGCGACAATCTGATCAAACTCGCAGACTGCACCCTTGTTTACAACATTCTACACGGACTGGCTCCCACCTCACTCCAGGAATTTGTCCAGAAAAGTCATAATAGAGCTACAAGAGCAACTTCCAGAGGTGAGTGTGTTTTTCCCATCTAGAAAAAGCACCTTTGGACAGGCAGTTTTCTCTTTTCGAGCCTCTCAAACCTGGAGCACTATTCCGGCAACAGTACGAGAGCTGCCCACACTCGGCTCTTTTTCTCAACAACTCAAGTCATGGCTGTTGGAAAACCAAAACTGTCCACATTAGACTCAAACTGATTTGTGCACGAACAGTCTCCGCCTGCCAAAAGTCGAGATGTTTCGAGCACATGGAGCTACACTTTTGTGTGACTGCAGTCGTATTGGGGTTGAATGAGTGCAGATGAAGCACTTTTGAAATGGTAAATAATGTTCAGCACATGGTACATAGACATGATATTGTGAATTTATATGAATTGGATGAAATGAAATTGTTAGTACTTTTAACTTTGATATGGTAAATTCTGCTCTGTAGCATTTGCAGTATCTGCAGTAGTATGAATTGGCTGATGAATTCATTAATTAATATGAACATTTACATTTTAATATGGTAAATGATTATTTGCAGTGTTTGATGGTGTGGACATGATGGAGCGAATGTGCGTGGCTGAAATGGAAGAGTTGGCACTTCTGTAGTTTCAGCATTGTAAATTCTGCTCTGAAGTATGTGTGATGGTGTTTGGATGTGTGAAACGAAACCTCATGAGTTGGTCGGTGAACTGAGAAGCACTTTAACTTTAATGTGGTAAATTATAATCTGAAGTGTGGATATGAATGAAAGTGAATTATATGAATAGGTCGAGATAATGAAATGATTGGCACCTTATATTAGATATTGTAACTTTGTTGTTCATGTGGTTGCATCTGCATGTGGTGAGTGCAGCGTGTGGTTATGATTGAATGAGTGGATGAATTGACTAATATTAGTATATCTTTGTATGTGGTAAATTGTGCATGTTTTTTGTAATGTTTTTATGGACTGTGGGGGTCGTGTGGCTGGTTCACACCAACAGGACTGAGGATGGAAATTAGCTTTGGCTAAAATCCTGCGTATTTACAGATATGTGATTTTTCCATATATTCCTGTTTTGATATGCACTGTCCCTTCAGTAAATAAATACATATAAATACTTAACCGAGGCCTTATCGAGACCTGACCGAGACCTTATCGAGACCTCGCCGAGACCTTACCGAGACCTCACCGAGACATTATCGAGACCTCATCGAGACCTTATCGAGACCTCACCGAGACCTTATCGAGACCTCACCGAGACCTTATCGAGACCTCACCGAGACCTTATCGAGACCTCGCCGAGACCTTATCGAGACCTCACCGAGACCTTATCGAGACCTCGCCGAGACCTTATCGAGACCTCGCCGAGACCTTACCGAGACCTCACCGAGACCTTATCGAGACCTCACCGAGACCTTATCGAGACCTCAACAAGACCTTATCGAGACCTCACCGAGACCTTATCGAGACCTCACTGAGACCTTATCGAGACCTCACCGAGACCTTATCGAGACCTCACCGAGACCTTATCGAGACCTCAACAAGACCTTACAGGGACCCTACCGAGACTTAACCTTATCGAGACCTTACAGAGATCATATTGAGAACTTACCGAGACGTAACCGAAACCAAGACCTTACCGAGATCCTGGATTACAAGAAACTGGGTTTGGTTTCGGACCGAGGAGTTTTTGTACCGGTGTTGTTTTACACACAGAGTTTTTAATCCGAGGCAAAAAGGGCCCTGTGCAGGTCCCTGCTCGAGGACAGTTTCTGGCTGCTCTTCTGGCCTCTGCTAAATGTTCTTGTTTTGACAATAGGATAAGTCTCGACTCTCTGCTGTGCACTTTCTGAACAGTTAAATGAGTTTTATGTTACAATGAGTCTGTGTCAACTGAATGTTCTTGTGTGAGTCACCGTGAAACACGACTCCTGAGAATTTCTTCACGAACGTCAGTGCAGGTTTCACTATTGTGCAAGACATCAGTGTTATAAATGTACAGAGGAGGACAGCGAATGGGCCTTTTGTAGTTTTCAGAAATGTTAAATATAATGGCAGGCAAATGGTGTAGATTTTCTGGTATATAAAAGTGTCTATTTTATATTTTGTGTCCATGTTTGAAAAAGAAAAGTTGATAAAAAACATGTTTCTGTACTTTAATCCACTTAAAAATGTAATTCAGTTTTGTTAAAATGTAATTCCATTTATGTCATATTTATGTTATGTGGCTGAAAATAACACAGGAGGACATCAGTGCAGAGGACAGATTTGTAATCTTACCTGTTCTATTCTGAAGAACCTTTGTCCGGTTTTTTATTGGTAATTTAAGGATTAAAAAGGGCAGTTTCACCTGGTCTCACTTTACCAAAATCCTTTTATGGTGAAGTATAAATACTGCGAATGCCTGGGGACGAATACACAGATCCATCAGACTACTAGAGCTGCTACTACTACTACTACTACTACTACTGCTACTACTACTACTACTACTACTGCTACTACTGCTACTACTGCTACTACTACTACTACTACTACTACTACTACTGCTACTACTACTACTACTACTACTACTACTACTACTACTACTACTACTACTACTACTACTACATCTGCTGAAAATACTTGGTAAGAAACTACTCGACACTTTACTTTTCTGTGATATTTTACATGTATTTTAAGGTCAGCCTGAAATGTTCCTTTGTACAGCATTAATTTAGTTCTTCCTTCAAACTGAAAACGCTCTGTTCCACCTTGTGATGTCATGCGGTCATACAGGAAGTGCTCCGCTGTGTTTTTTCAAACCCCGCGCACCTTCGCTCGAATCGGTGTCGGCGGCAAAGTGGCGGCCCCACCTAGCGGCCATTGGGCCCCCCCCCTCCAGCACCTGCCGAAAAAAAATCTTTTAGTTATTATAACTATTTAAAAATGATTATTGTATAATATTTTAATATTACAATTTTAATATTATATGTGCAAACTGTAACTTCAATAAAACAAAACAGGGAGATGGTATAATTCTGGTTGTCGGTGCTCATCGGTCGCTGAGTAAACTTGTTCCATTTGATTTCAGCGTCTGTTGAGCTGCTGTAGACACGTCAAACAGTTTGAATGATCGAAAATAGACTAAAGGACAGTGTGTCACTGGAATCAGTTTGCATTTTCGCCAAAAAATACATTCACGAAAATGGCTTAGACCAGTTCAGAGGCACAAGAAAATCTGGATGATTGGATCAGGGCTTTGTGAGTGTGGCTGTAGTAACTGGAAACAGGCTGTGGCTAAAGACCGTGGATTAAATCAACATGAAACTTCACAATGCTACAGGAGAGAAACGCCGGGTTCTTGCAGCTTGTGTTCGAGAAAGACTTGACAAACGAATGGAAGGACAGAGCACTCAGATGTTTCAGCAGTAGGGCCTAGGCCCACTCGTCGCCTGCAGCTCTTCTGTAAGTCAGTAAGACCTGCTAAGCTGATGAATTATTGACTGACGTTTGCTGGGTCTTGAATTTGTGTTTTGTTGTAGGCGACTAGAAACTGCCTGGAGGCCTCGTGTCAGCGCGTCTTTCAGTGATGTAGTTCATGGTGTTTTTGATGAGTGTGAGGCTGTTGTGTAATGTTTACATCAGTGGCCTTATTGTTAATAATGAGCCTAATACTGATGAAGAAAAACGTGTTTGAAGCATTTCTGGTGTTTGACTCCACTGCGTTAAAGCAGTTCTCAAATGGCAGTGCGCCCCCTGCTGATGACCCACGACCCTCCAGTAGATGTGCCCTGACGCCGACTCTGGCTCAAATCACTGGAGCCGCCGATCTCGACTGAACTAATGGTGAGAGGAGCTGCGCACTTGGAAATGAGCACTCCCTGATGACATCACCAGGTGGAACAGAGCGTTTTGAGCTGTGGAGATGTAGACGGACGGATGATAAAGGGTCACTCAAACAAAACACACCTCCAGGTCCGTCCGCACATGTGCAGTGCAGCCCCGCAGAAAATTCTGCTCTATTAACAAAGAGGTTCATGGGGTTTTCTGTTTTGTTTCCCTCCCAGTGCAAACCTCCGGAAACTGTTTACAACTGTTTTAACCCCTGAAGACCTGAGGGCAATTTTAGTACATTTCTCCTCGCCTGGATTTTTTTTCTTCATTTTGCTTTTCAAACTGCCCCTTTTGCCCCTAATGAAGTGTTCTGCCTCCTTTTGTTCAGTCCAACCTGTTATTTCACATCTGCTGCTGTAGTTGTGTCATGAGGCTGTGATAAAAAAAAAAACTGAAAATAAAACTAACTCTTTTATACAAAACACAGCAAACATGTAGAAACAACTTTTTGGACATAAAAAATGCTTAATTTAGGGCCTTAGCCTCAAAAATGCAAAATCTCAAGTCTGTAAGTAAATTAAAAATCTCCTTATTGCCCTAAAAACAAAAAAAGTGCAGTGGCTCCATGACTTTCCTGGTCCAGTCCTGGAAACAGCTCCTGTCAGGACCACGGCCAGAGCCACAGCACTTCTGCATTTCCAGGTGTTTATTACATTTGGATTTGTTCATTTGGACTGAAATAAACCTTTGAGACAAACATAGCAAAGAGATGCACAATTACACACACCAAGATGTGTCATTTTCCATGTGTGTGAGAATTAACTCCACTTAGAGCGACTTTTTCCCTTGTTATAAACACACACAGTCAGAGGAGTCGACCATCTTGACTCACTTCACTCTTTGGCAAAGTTTGGCTCGATCAAAATGGACGGAGCGCATGAGTTTGGGGAAAACAAAGTTCCTATTGGACACTCGTTTTGCTCCCGTCATCACACAGCGTGAGTGTGACGTAGGATAAAGCCGCAGAAATGTACGGAAACCTCTATGTCTGCACTTTCAGAGGGGAAAAGGACGTTTCTGTCTTTTACACTTACAAAGTTCTGTGCGGTTATAAAAAAAACATGATCCTCGTACAATGTCGTAGGTCTTCGAGGGTTAAATGAGTCGAAATCCCGTACAGAGACTTTAATGTGCCACGTCTTCTTCCCCTCATGACAGTTTGTGACCCGCCTCTGGCTGAAGATGCAGTTGCCGCCTGTTGTCCTGCTGGTGGCGCTGTGGGCCTGGGGGCGGTGTGGCTCTGCTGTGGAGGTGGAGCCCTGTGAGCTGAAGCAGCAGCTCGGGTCAAAGGTCGGGCTGGAGGCTCTGGCCACAGGTGAGCGTTAGCGCCTGTTCATTCTTTATTTCGTTCTTTCTTTTTCGTTCTTACTTTCGTTTGTTCTTTCTTTCCTTCATTCTTTAGTTCTTTCTTTCACGTTCGCTCTTTCATTCTTTCTTTCTGTCTTTTACTTTCTTCTGTTCTTTCTTTAACATTCTTTCTTTCTTTAGTTCTTTTGTTCGTTCTTTCTTACTTTGGTTCATTCTTTTTCGTTCGTTCTTTCTCTAGTTCTTTCTGTGTTTTACATTCTTTAGTTCTTTCTTTCATTCTTTCTTTTTTACTCTCTTATTTTTTCCATTCATTCTTTCTTTCTTTTGGTCTTTTACTTTCTTTCGTTCTTTCTTTTAAGTTCTTTTGTTCGTTCTTTCTTACTTTGGTTCGTTCTTTTTCGTTCGTTCTTTCTCTAGTTCTTTCTGTGTTTTACATTTTTTAGTTCTTTCTTTCATTCTTTTTTTACTCTTACTTTTGTTCATTCTTTCTTTCTTTCGGTCTTTTACTTTCTTTCGTTCTTTCTTTCCTTCTTTTGTTCATTCTTTCTTGCTTTGGTTAGTTCTTTTATGTTCTTTCTTTAGTTCTTTCTGTGTTTTACATTTTTTAGTTCTTTCTTTCATTCTTTTTCGTTGTTTCTTTTTCGTTCTTTCTTCCTTTCGTTCATATTCCATCTCTCTGTACCAGATTTATTGTGATATTTTGTGGTGAATCTGCGACTTTTTCCTCTAAAAATGCTTCACAGACTTAATCCAAAGAATGAAGATGTAAAAGTGCTCAGAACAGTTCTTTCTTCATGTCGTCCGCACTGAAACGGAGCAAAGGATCATGGTCTATGTAGTTCCCTCTGTTTTTTTTAGCTATTTGAATCTGCGTCTCCGAACAGATCTGTGACGACGTCTGTGTTTGTGGATTTTTCTATTATACGTTTGCTGTTTTCAGAATGACAAAGAACAAGTCATAACAAAACCAGAGGGAACTACATAGACCATGATCCTTTGCTCCGCTTCAGTGCAGACGACATGAAGAAATAACTGTTCTGAGCACTTTTTACAGCTGTCCACAAAGCAAAGGGCGGAGACTCTGAGGATTTGAACACAAAATATAAGAAAAATGTAGTTAAGATGTTTAACTTTTTCCTTTCTACAGAACTCCATATGTCTCGCTTCTTTATTGGATGGTTTCTGTAAATGGAGAAAGGAAAAAAACATTAAATGACGACTGGTGGAGGAGTTTCCCCAAAGTTTCCATAAATAATAAGTTAGAATGATCTTATTTTGGTGTGAGATAAGCCGTTGTATAAGCTCCAGAAAAGCCTAATGTCCCGTGTGTCCTGCGTCCTCGTTTCGTCCTCAGGGGTGTGTGAAGTGTGCCGGTTTGTGCACGGAGGAGCCCAGGAGCACAGCGGAGACGGACCTGTGGACATCGGACGCTGTGTCGGTGAGAGATTTAACCCCTGAAGACCTGAGGGCAGTTTTAGTACATTTCTCCTCATTTCTCTGGATTTTTTTTCTTCATTTTGCTTTTCAAACTGCCCCTTTTGCCCCTAATGAAGTGTTCTGCCTCCTTTTGTTCAGTCCAACCTGTTATTTCACATCTGCTGCTGTAGTTGTGTCATGAGGCTGTGAGAAAAGCTCCAGGACCAGAAATAGAGACGAAAAAACAGAAAATAAAATTCACTCTTTTATACAAAACACACAGCAAACATGTAGAAACAACTTTTACAACATAAAAAATGCTTAATTTAGGGCCTCAGCTACAAAAATGCAAAATCTGAAGTCTGTAAATAAATTAAAAATCTCCTTATTGCCCTAAAAACAAAAAAAGTGCAGTGGCTCCATGACTTTCCTGGTCCAGTCCTGGAAACAGCTCCTGTCAGGACCACGGCCAGAGCCACAGCACTTCTGCATTTCCAGGGTGGAAATTACATTTGGATTTGTTCATTTGGACCTTTGAGATAAACATAGCAAAGAGATGCACAATTACACACACCAAGATGTGTCATTTTCCATGTGTGTGAGGATTAACTCCACTTAGAGCGACTTTTTCCCTCGTTCTAAACACACACAGTCAGGAGGGCGGGGACAGGGGAGGAGGGCGGGGACAGGGGAAACGCTCAGTAGTATTGAGTAAACTGTGTTTGTGCAGGTGTGGGCGGGGCCACAGTAAACACTCGGTGCATTGAGTCCATCTTTAACGAGTAAGTCACAAAGAACCAGGACTAAACCAGGACTGAACCAGGACTAAACCAGGACTGAACCAGGACTAAACCAGGACTGAACCAGGACTAAACCAGGTCTAAACCAGGTCTAAACCAGGTCTAAACCAGGTCTAAACCAGGTCTAAACTAGGACTGAACCAGGGCTGAACCAGGACTAAACCAGGACTAAACCAGGACTAAACCAGGACTAAACCAGGACTAAACCAGGACTGAACCAGGACTAAACCAGGTCTAAACCAGGTCTAAACCAGGTCTAAACTAGGACTGAACCAGGACTGAACCAGGACTGAACCAGGACTAAACCAGGACTAAACCAGGGCTAAACCAGGACTAAACCAGGACTAAACCAGGTCTAAACCAGGTCTAAACCAGGTCTAAACTAGGACTGAACCAGGGCTGAACCAGGACTAAACCAGGACTAAACTAGGACTGAACCAGGACTAAACCAGGACTAAACGGGTCTGAACCAGGACTAATTTGGGTCTAAACCAGGTCTAACGACTGAAATCTGATCCTTACACAAAAATCCCGTGTTTTTCACAGTATCGTCCTGAACTCCTCTGAGAAATGTAAGAACGCTGCTCACGCTCAGGTCTTCAAGGACTGTCCTGGTCTTCGAGGACTGAGACCCAAGACCAGACCTGGGACCAGACCAAGACCCAGGGGAGGCAGGAGACCAGGGGGCAGGAAAAAAGGTGGGAACTAGGGGGCGCTATCCCCACAGGCCCATCACCAAACACAACACATGACTGATAAAGAATAAAGATCAGCTCCATAAAATCTTGTTATTTTCTTTTTTGTTTTGGGTGGGATGGGACGGGTGAGGTGGGTTTTCGGTGACTTTTTAGCAGGATGGGATGGGTGGGATGGGTTTTCGGCAAGTTTGGGATGGGATGTGACGGGTGGGGTGGGTTTGGGGTGGGATGGGATGAATGGGGTGGGTTTTCGATGACTTTGGGGCTGTATGGGACGGTTGGGGCGGGTTTTCGGCGACTTTGGGGTGGGATTGAATGGGTGGAGTGGGTTGTGGCCGAGTTTGGGGCAGGATGGGACAGGTGGGGTGGGTTTGGGGCGAGTTTGGGGCAGGATGGGATGAATGGGGCGGGTTTTCGATGACTGGGGCGGGATGGGACGGGTGGGATGCTTTTTCGGCGACTTTGGTGTGGGATGGGATGGGTGGGGCGGGTTTTGGGTGAGTTTGGGGCAGGATGGGACGGGTGGGGTGGGTTTGGGGCGAGTTTTGGGGCCGGTTTTGGGTGGGATGGGACAGGTGGGGTGAGTTTAGGGTACATTTGGAGCAGGATGGGACAGGTGGGGTGGGTTTTGGGCGGATTTGGGGTAAGATGGGACAGGTGGGGTGTATTTGGGGCGAGTTTGGGACGGGTGGGGTGTATTTGGGGCGAGTTTGGGATGGGTGGGGTGGGTTTGGTGCGAGTTCGGGGCAGAATGGGACAGGTGGGGTGGGTTTGGGGTGGGTTTGGGGCGAGTTTGGGGCAGAATGGGAAAGGTGGGGTGGGTTTGGGGCGAGTTTGGGGCAGGATGGGATGAATGGGGCGGGTTTTCGATGACTGGGGCGGGATGGGACGGGTGGGATGCTTTTTCGGCGACTTTGGTGTGGGATGGGTGGGGCGGGTTTTGGGTGAGTTTGGGGCAGGATGGGACGGGTGGGGTGGGTTTGGGGCGAGTTTTGGGGCCGGTTTTGGGTGGGATGGGACTGGTGGGATGGTTTTGGGGCACATTTGGGGCAGGATGGGACGGGTGAGGTGGGTTTTCGGTGACTTTGGGGCAGAGTGGGACGGGTGAGGTGGGTTTTGGGCGAGTTTGGGACGGGTTTGAGGCTGGATGGGGCACGTTTTGGGCCGGTTAGGACGGGTTGGGTGGGTTTTTGTCGACTTTGGGCCGGTTGGGACAGGTTTGGGTGGGTTTCAGCATTTAGAGAGACTATGAAGGCCAGTCGGCGCCGGTTAGGAATATGCCACAATTTAGATCGTGGTGGTTTTGTGCGTCAATGTTAAACTGATGTACGTGGAGGATAAATTACTTAAATACTGAGGTGGTAACTTATGCAAAATGAAGAAGAAGAAGAAGAAGAAGAAGAAGAAGAAGAAGAAGAAGAAGAAGAAGAAGAAGAAGAAAAACAGATCTGTGTTTAAAATGACACAACATTTCTCCGGTTTCCTTTTGTTCAGGCTAAACCTGATCTACAGCTCCAGGACTAAACCAGGACTAAACCAGGACTAAACCAGGACTAAACCAGGACTAAACCAGGACTAAACTGGATCTACAGCTCCAGGACTAAACTGGATCTACAGCTCCAGGACTAAACCAGGATTAAACCAGGACTAAACCAGGACTAAACCAGGACTCAACGGGGACTGAACCAGGACTAAACCAAGTCTAAACCAGGACTAAACCAGGATTAAATCAGAACTAAACCAGGACTAAACCAGGACTAAACCAGAACTAAACTGGGACTAAACCAGGACTAAACCTGATCTACAGCTCCGGGACTAAACCAGGACGAAACCAGAACTAAACCAGGACTAAACCAGGACTAAACCAGGACTAAACCAGGACTGAACCAGGGCTATAAACTAGATGTAAACCAGATCTGTCTCCTAGGTCTAAAACAGTACTAACCCAGGCCAGGTCAGGACTGAACCGGGTCTAAAACTGGTCCAAACCAGAACTCAAACAGGACTAAACCAGGGCGATGAACTGAGTAGGTCTAGACTAGACTAAACCAGGACAGAACTGGGACTAAAACGAGACTAAAACAGGACCGAACGAGGGCCTAACACGGTCTAAACAAAAATCAAACCCAGTCTAAACCAGGTCTAAACCAGGACTAAACCAGGACTAAACCCGATCTGTGTGTCTCCGGGCCCTGGGGTCCTCGGCGGCTCCACCCGGCGCTTTGTCCCGTGTGTATCCTGAGATCACGAGCCAGGGCCGTTTTCCTCCCGAGGCCGGACCCTTTTCAGCCACAACAATGTCTAACCCAGAAACGTCCGAAAACACCACGATCCTTTTTCCGAATCGTCACGAAACTGGAGTCGGGAACGGCCCCGGCTGCGGGCGGAGACGAGCCGGCGACGGGATCGGACGGGGCGTTGTGATTGGCTGCGGCGGGTCGGGGCGTTGTGATTGGCCGCGGCGGGTGGGACGGGATCATATATGCGTTGGGTTCGGGGGGGTTTTGGGCGCAGACGGGTTGAAAATGCAGGGGGTGAGCACAGTGGCGGCGCTGGTCCTGACGGTGGCGCTCTTCGGGGGGGTCACGGAGGGGAAAGTTTATGACAAATGTGAACTGAGAGA
Source organism: Odontamblyopus lacepedii (assembly GCA_034769755.1). Classification (NCBI taxonomy): domain Eukaryota; kingdom Metazoa; phylum Chordata; class Actinopteri; order Gobiiformes; family Gobiidae; genus Odontamblyopus; species Odontamblyopus lacepedii. Next base: position 3,023,736 of record CM068353.1, read on the forward strand.
CCTGCTGAAGGCCGGACTGAGGAAGGCCCGAGACACGACCATCGAGAAGAGTAAGACCAGGACTGAGCCAGGACTAGACCAGGACTGGACCAGGACTAGACCAGGACTAGACCAGGACTTGACTGGGACTAAACTAGGACTAAACCAGGACTAAACCAGAGACACCACAGAGAAGAGTAAGACAGTGTCATGTTTGTGTGTAACGGTGTGTGTGTTTGTGTGTAACGGTGTGTGTTTGTGTGTAACGGTGTGTGTGTTTGTGTGTAACGGTGTGTGTGTTTGTGTGTAACGGTGTGTGAGTTTGTGTGTAACGGTGTGTGTGTTTGTGTGTAACGGTGTGTGTGTTTGTGTGTAACGGTGTGTGAGTTTGTGTGTAACGGTGTGTGTGTTTGTGTGTAACGGTGTGTGTGTTTGTGTGTAACGGTGTGTGTGTTTGTGTGTAACGGTGTGTGAGTTTGTGTGTAACGTGTGTGCGTGTTTGTGGGTAACGGTTTGTGTGTAACGGTGTGTGTGTTTGTGTGTAACGTGTGTGCGTGTTTGTGTGTAACGGTTTGTGTGTAACGGTGTGTGTGTTTGTGTGTAACGGTGTGTGTGTTTGTGTGTAACGTGTGTGCGTGTTTGTGTGTAACGGTTTGTGTGTAATGGTGTGTGTGTTTGTGTGTAACAGTGTGTGAGTTTATGTGTAACGGTGTGTGTGTTTGTGTGTAACGGTGTGTGAGTTTGTGTGTAACGTGTGTGTGAGTTTGTGTGTAATGGTGTGTGAGTTTGTGTGTAACGGTGTGTGTGTTTGTAACGGTGTGTGAGTTTGTGTGTAACGGTGTGTGAGTTTGTGTGTAACGGTGTGTGTGTTTGTGTGTAACGTGTGTGTGTGTTTGTGTGTAACGGTGTGTGTGTTTGTGTGTAATGGTGTGTGTGTTTGTGTGTAACGGTGTGTGTGTTTGTGTGTAACGGTGTGTGAGTTTGTGTGTAACGGTGTGTGTGTTTGTGTGTAACGGTGTGTGTTTGTGTGTAACGGTGTGTGTGTTTGTGTGTAACGGTGTGTGTTTGTGTGTAACGGTGTGTGTGTTTGTGTGTAACGGTGTGTGTGTTTGTGTGTAACGGTGTGTGAGTTTGTGTGTAACGTGTGTGCGTGTTTGTGGGTAACGGTTTGTGTGTAACGGTGTGTGTGTTTGTGTGTAACGGTGTGTGTTTGTGTGTAATGGTGTGTGAGTTTGTGTGTAACGTGTGTGTGAGTTTGTGTGTAACGGTGTGTGAGTTTGTGTGTAATGGTGTGTGTGTTTGTGTGTAACGGTGTGTGTGTTTGTAACGGTGTGTGAGTTTGTGTGTAACGGTGTGTGTGTTTGTGTGTAACGGTGTGTGTGTTTGTGTGTAACGGTGTGTGAGTTTGTGTGTAATGGTGTGTGTGTTTGTGTGTAACGGTGTGTGTGTTTGTGTGTAACGGTGTGTGTGTTTGTGTGTAACGGTGTGTGAGTTTGTGTGTAATGGTGTGTGTTTGTGTGTAATGGTGTGTGAGTTTGTGTGTAACGTGTGTGTGAGTTTGTGTGTAACGGTGTGTGAGTTTGTGTGTAATGGTGTGTGTGTTTGTGTGTAACGGTGTGTGTGTTTGTAACGGTGTGTGTGTTTGTGTGTAACGGTGTGTGTGTTTGTGTGTAACGTGTGTGTGTTTGTGTGTAACGGTGTGTGTGTTTGTGTGTAACGGTGTGTGTGTTTGTGTGTAACGGTGTGTGTGTTTGTGTGTAACAGTGTGTGTGTTTGTGTGTAACAGTGTGTGTGTTTGTGTGTAACGGTGTGTGAGTTTGTGTGTAACGGTGTGTGTGTTTGTAATGGTGTGTGAGTTTGTGTGTAACGGTGTGTGTGTTTGTGTGTAACGGTGTGTGAGTTTGTGTGTAACGGTGTGTGTGTTTGTGTGTAACAGTGTGTGTTTGTGTGTAACGGTGTGTGAGTTTGTGTGTAATGGTGTGTGTGTTTGTGTGTAACGGTGTGTGAGTTTGTGTGTAACGGTGTGTGAGTTTGTGTGTAACGGTGTGTGTGTTTGTGTGTAACGGTGTGTGTGTTTGTGTGTAACGGTGTGTGTGTTTGTGTGTAATGGTGTGTGTGTTTATGTGTAACGGTGTGTGTGTGTTTGTGTGTAATGGTGTGTGTGTTTATGTGTAACGGTGTGTGTGTTTGTGTGTAACGGTGTGTGTGTGTTTGTGTGTAACAGTGTGTGAGTTTGTGTGTAACGGTGTGTGTGTTTGTGTGTAACGGTGTGTGTTTGTGTGTAATGGTGTGTGAGTTTGTGTGTAACGTGTGTGTGAGTTTGTGTGTAACGGTGTGTGTGTTTGTGTGTAATGGTGTGCGTGTTTGTGTGTAACGGTGTGTGAGTTTGTGTGTAATGGTGTGTGAGTTTGTGTGTAACGGTGTGTGTGTTTGTAACGGTGTGTGAGTTTGTGTGTAATGGTGTGTGTGTTTGTGTGTAACGGTGTGTGTGTTTGTGTGTAACGGTGTGTGTTTGTGTGTAATGGTGTGTGAGTTTGTGTGTAACGTGTGTGTGTTTGTAACGGTGTGTGTGTTTGTGTGTAATGGTGTGTGTGTTTGTGTGTAACAGTGTGTGTGTTTGTTTGTAACGGTGTGTGAGTTTGTGTGTAACGGTGTGTGAGTTTGTGTGTAACGGTGTGTGAGTTTGTGTGTAACAGTGTGTGTGTTTGTGTGTAATGGTGTGTGTGTTTGTGTGTAACAGTGTGTGTGTTTGTGTGTAACGGTGTGTGAGTTTGTGTGTAACGGTGTGTGAGTTTGTGTGTAATGGTGTGTGTGTTTGTGTGTAACGGTGTGTGTGTTTGTAATGGTGTGTGAGTTTGTGTGTAACGGTGTGTGTGTTTGTGTGTAACGGTGTGTGTGTTTGTGTGTAACGGTGTGTGTGTTTGTGTGTAATGGTGTGTGTGTTTGTGTGTAACAGTGTGTGTGTTTGTGTGTAACGGTGTGTGAGTTTGTGTGTAACGGTGTGTGTGTTTGTAATGGTGTGTGAGTTTGTGTGTAACGGTGTGTGTGTTTGTGTGTAACGGTGTGTGAGTTTGTGTGTAACGGTGTGTGTGTTTGTGTGTAACGGTGTGTGTTTGTGTGTAACGGTGTGTGAGTTTGTGTGTAACGTGTGTGTGAGTTTGTGTGTAACGGTGTGTGAGTTTGTGTGTAACGGTGTGTGTGTTTGTGTGTAACGGTGTGTGTGTTTGTGTGTAACGGTGTGTGAGTTTGTGTGTAACGGTGTGTGTGTTTGTGTGTAACGGTGTGTGTGTTTGTGTGTAACGTGTGTGTGAGTTTGTGTGTAATGGTGTGTGTGTTTGTGTGTAACGGTGTGTGTGTTTGTGTGTAACGGTGTGTGTGTTTGTGTGTAACGGTGTGTGAGTTTGTGTGTAATGGTGTGTGTTTGTGTGTAATGGTGTGTGAGTTTGTGTGTAACGTGTGTGTGAGTTTGTGTGTAACGGTGTGTGAGTTTGTGTGTAATGGTGTGTGTGTTTGTGTGTAACGGTGTGTGTGTTTGTAACGGTGTGTGTGTTTGTGTGTAACGGTGTGTGTGTTTGTGTGTAACGTGTGTGTGTTTGTGTGTAACGGTGTGTGTGTTTGTGTGTAACGGTGTGTGAGTTTGTGTGTAATGGTGTGTGTGTTTGTGTGTAACGGTGTGTGTGTTTGTGTGTAACGGTGTGTGAGTTTGTGTGTAACGGTGTGTGTGTTTGTGTGTAACGGTGTGTGTGTTTGTGTGTAACGGTGTGTGTGTTTGTGTGTAACGTGTGTGTGTGTTTGTGTGTAACGGTGTGTGTGTTTGTGTGTAACGGTGTGTGTGTTTGTGTGTAACGTGTGTGTGTCTGGTCACAGTCGTGTGCCACGTGTCCCAGAGCTCAAAGTACAACTCGTCTGCGGTCAAGATTTCAACCGTGGCCAACGAGAACGGCGCCGCTGAGGACTGGACGTTCTACGGAATCTTCCAGATCAGTCACCACTTCTGCAGCGAGAACGGCGGGAACGGCGGGAACGGCGGGAACGGCGGGAACGGCGGGAACGGCGGGAACGGCGGGAACGGCGGCAACGGCGAGAATGGCGAGAACGGCGGGCTGTGCGGCATGGACTGTGCAGGTCAGGACCCCCGCTTTAATCTGTCCGCACCACTGACTTCAGGAAGTGCTCCATTACACTGAGCAGGAATTACAACGTGAAAATGTTTTGTGTCTCAGGGCTCACGGACGATGACATCACGGACGACATCGAGTGTGTGGACAAAATCAAGAGGGCCTTTCTGTGAGTGCCTCGTCCAATCACGGCGCTTCGCTTCGTCGCCTCGTCCAATCACGGCGCTTCGCTTCGTCGCCTCGTCCAATCACGGCGCTTCGCTCTGTCGCCTCGTCCAGTCACGGCGCTTCGATCCGTCGCCTCGTCCAATCACAGTGCTTCAATCCATCGCCTCGTCCAATCACGGTGCTTCACTCTGTTGCTTCGTCCAATCACGGTGCTTCAATCCATCGCCTCGTCCAATCACGGTGCTTCACTCTGTTGCTTCGTCCAATCACGGTGCCTCGATCTTTCGCCTCGTCCAATCATGGTGCTTCGCTCCGTCGCCTGGTCCAATCACGGCGCTTCGCTCCGTCGCCTCGACCAATCACGGCGCTTCGCTCTGTCGCCTGGTCCAATCACGGCGTTTCACACTGTGGCCTCGTCCAATCACAGCGCTTCCCTCTGTCGCCTCGTCCAATCATGGTGCTTCGCTTCGTCACCTCGTCCAATCACGACGTTTCACTCTGTGGCCTCGTCCAATCACAGCGTTTTGCTCTGTTGCCTCGTCCAGTCACGGCGTTTCGCTCCATCGCCTCGTCCAATCACCACATTTCTCTCTGTGGCCTCGTCCAATCACAGCGTTTTGCTCTGTCGTCTCGTCCAGTCACGGCGCTTCGCTCCATCACCTCGTACAGTCACGGCGCTTCGCTCCATCGCCTCGTCCAGTCACGGCGCTTCACTCTGTGGCCTCGTCCAGTCACGGCGCTTCACTCTGTGGCCTCGTCCAGTCACGGCGCTTCACTCTGTTGCCTCGTCCAATCACGGTGCTTCACTCTGTCGCCTCGTCCAATCACGGTGCTTCACTCTGTTGCCTCGTCCAATCACGGTGCTTCACTCTGTTGCCTCGTCCAGTCATGGCACTTCGATCTGTCGCCTCGTCCAATCACGGCGCTTGTATAAGGAACATTGTGATTGGTCCACATAGGTGTCCACACTTCACCTCACAGAAATCACCACTTTCAAACATTTTTGACCAGAAAGCTGCAAACTTTTCATGACAATTAGCCAAAAAAAGCACTAGTCACCGTTGTTTTTAGTTCCACTTTAAGCTGGATGCCCTCCCTGTCACCACCAGCTCCGTGAGTGCGACTCGAGGGCGGAGTGCCTTGCTCAAGGACACTCAGGAGCGCTATCCTCTGATCTATGTTCTCGTGTCGTTTCCTTGTCACGAACACACCTGGAGATGAGTTTTGTTTCACTCGCACAAGTTTAACACACAAACCCTGCAGCATTAGGCTCTGTTGCACCTTGTGACGTCATCATGTGGCGATACAGGAAGTGCTCCATTGTGTTTTTAAACCCCACACACCGTCACTGAAATCATTTGGCTCATTTCAGCGCTGGAATTTCTAATTGATACTCAACTAAAGGTAAAACGAGCTGTGAACATGAAAACTGCCACTTCATGACATCACCAGGTGGAAGGGAATGAAACAAGACACAGGAGGGAACAGCGTTGGAGCGCGACGTTAAGCTCCCAGGAGTCCGTTTCGTGAGACTAAAGTTGTTTAATTTTCTCTGCAGCCAAAACCCGCCCGGAGCGACTCACGTCTTCAGGGAAATGTGAGTCTGCGATTCCAAATTTAATCCAAGTAAATAAAAACGTTAAATTGCACGTTTTCCTGTTTTCCAGAATTCCTAAACTCTTCAGTCCGAACTGCGAGAACTCCATCCTCTCCGAATGTGGAGTCTGAATCCAGATGTGCAGAGAGACAAGTCCACGGTTTCCTGATTTCAGATGATATTAATATATGACGATAGTTTAGAGAATGTGTTCAAACTGTAAACACTTTTACAGGAAAACTTCCACTTCCTGTGATTATAATTCCCCGAATAAACGGACAGAGAGATAAACGGAACGTGTTTTTATATCTTCATTCAGAGAGAGAAAGAAAAGAGACAGAGAGAGACAGAGACAAAATGAGAAAGAGGGGGAAAGAGAGAGACAGAGAGAGAAAGCGACAGAGAGAAACAGAGAGAGATAGATAACAAGATAGAGAGAGAGAGAAGAGAGAACGACACAAAGAGACTGAAAGACAGAGACAGAGAGAAATAGAGAGCAACAGTGAGAGAAACTGAGAGAAAGACAGAGAGAGAAAGAGAGACAGAGAGAGAAAGAGAAACAAAGAGCTACAGAAAGAGAGAGAAAAAGAGAGACAGAGAGAGAGAGAAACAAAGAGAGGGACAGAGAGAACCAGAGAGAGATAAAGAGAGAGAGACAGAGAGAGAGAAACAAAGCGTGAGAGAGAAACAGAAGTAGGGAGGAGAAAAACAGGGAGACAAAGAGAGAGAGAGAAGCAGAGTGAGAGAGAAACAGAGAGAGAGAGAGAGAGAAAGACAGGGATAGAAACAGAGAGAGAAACACACAAAGAGAGACAGAGAGAGAGACAGAGAGATAACAAGATAGAGAGAGAGAAGAGAGAACGACAGAGAGACTAAAAGACAGAAACACAGAGAGAAATAGAGAGAGTGACAGAGAGAGAAACTGAGAGAAAAACAGAGAGAGAAAGAGAGAGAGAGAGTGCTACAAAAACAGAGAGAAAAAGAGAGACGGAGTGAAAGGCAGAGAGAGAACCAGAGAGAGAGGGACAGAGAGAGAAACAGAGAGAGACAAAGAGAGACAGAGAGTGAGAGAGAGAAACAGAAAGAGAGAAACAAAGAGAGAGAGACAGGCAGAAAGAGACAGAGAGAGAGAAACACAGAGAGAGAGAGACAGGCAGAGAGAAACACAGAGAGAGAAACACACAGAGAGACAGAAACAGAAAGAGGGAGAGAAAGAGACAGAGAGAGAGAAACACACAGAGAGAGACAGGCAGAGAGAGACAGAGAGACAGAGAGAAACAGAGAGAGAGAGACAGAAAGAGAAACAGAGAAACACAGAGAGAGAGAAACAGAGAGAGAGAGACAGAGACAGAGAGAGAAACAGAGAGACAGAGAGAGAAACACAGAGAGAGACAGGCAGAGAGAGACAGAGAGAGAGAAACAGAGAGAGACATAGAGAGAGAGAAACAGAGAGAGACAGAGAGAGAGAGACAGAGAGAGAAACACAGAGATAGACAGGCAGAGAGAGACAGAGAGAGAGAAACAGAGAGAGACAGAGAGAGTGAGAGAAACAGAGAGAGACAGAGAGAGAGAGACAGAGAGAGAAACACAGAGAGAGACAGGCAGAGAGAGACAGAGAGACACAGAGAGAGAGAGACAGAGGGAAACAGAAACACAGAGAGGCAAAGAGAGAGAGAGAAAAAGAGAGAGTGAAATAGAGAGAGACAGAGAGAAAAAAGAAAGAAAGAGAGAGAGAGAAAGAGAAAAGAGAAAGAGAGAAAAAGAGAATTAGAAAAGAGAGAGAGAATGAGAAAAGAGAGAGAGTGCAAAAGAGAGAATGAGAAAAGAGAGAGAGCAAAAGAGAGAATGAGAAAAGAGAGAGAGAGCAAAAGAGAGAATGAGAAAAGAGAGAGAGCAAAGGGAGAATAAGACAAGAGAGAGAGAGAGCAAAAGGGAGAATGAGAAGAGAGAGAGAGACCAAAAGGGAGAATGAGAAAAGAGAGAGAGAGCAAAAGGGAGAGTGAAAAAAGAGAGAGAGCAAAAGGGAAAATGAGAAAAGAGAGAGAGTGAAATAGGGAGAGACAGAGACACGCACCGTCAGCTCATTCATATGCTCGCTTTCATCATGTTTCTAATCAACCAGAAAACCATAAGTTTCCATAAGTGCACCATGGTTTCATAAGGTTATCGCCACATATAGCAACAGCAGCAGCAGTAGCTCTTCGTTGCCGCAGCAGCTAGCCGCTCGCTGCTGTTGTTGCTTGTTGCTGCTGCTGCTGCGTGCAGTTAAGCGCAGCTTCAGCGCTGCTGAGCTGTTGCTGCTGCTGTCGCGTTGCTGCTGCTCGCTGCTGCTGCTGGTTGCTAAGCGTTGCTGCTTGCTGCTTCGCTAAGGGTTGCTGCTGCCGCTGCTGCCGCTTGCGCTGCTGCTGGGCTGCTAAGTTGCCGCTGCTGCCGCTGCTGGCCGCTGCTGCTGGTTAAGTTGCTGCTGCTGCTGTTGCTGGTTGCTTGCTTGCTTCGGGCTGTCGCTGCTGCTGCTGCTGCTGCTGCTGCTGCTGCTTAAGCTGCTTCGTTGCCGCTGTTGCCGCTGGTTGCTGCTGCTGGTCGCTGCTGCTGTTGTTGCCGCTGCCGCTTCGCTGCTCGTTATACGCTGCTGCCGCTGCTGCTGTTGCTGCTGCTGCTGCTGCTAGTTAGCCGCCGCCGCTGCCGCTGCTGTTGCTGTTGTCCGCCGCTGCTGCCGCTGCCATAGTTAGCTGCCGCCAAGCCGCTGCCGCTGCTGCCGCCGTCGCTGCCAGCTGGTCAGCCAGCTCGCCAGTTACGCTGCTGCTGCCGCTGTCAGCTGTTAAGCTGCTGTTGGCTGCTGCTGGTTGCTGCTGCTGGCTGCCATTGCGCCAGCCACGCTGGTTTCGTTCATAGCCATTGTCTGCTGCCAGCTGCTGCGTTGCTTCAGTTGCTGCTAGTTGGCTGGCTGCTGCCGCTGTTTGCTCGCTTGCCGCCAGTTAGCCGGTTGCTGCTTGCTTGCCGCTGCTGCTGCTGCCGCTTGCATCGCTGCCGCTGCTTCGGGCATGCTAGCTGCTGGTTGCTGTTAAGCTCGCAAGCCGCTGCTGGCTGCTTCGCTGCCAGCTGCCGCTGCTGCTGTCGCTAAAGGTTTCTGGTTGGGCTAAGGCTGTTTGCTGCTGCCGCCAGCTGGCCGCTGCTTGTTAGCTAATGGGCTGCCGCCAATAGCATTTCGCCTGCCGCTGGCTGCTGCTGGCTAGTTAAGGTTACGTTAAGCGCTGTTTGCTAAGGCTAAGGCTGCTGTTGCTTGCTTAAGGCAGTGCAAGCTGCTCAAGCTATTTTACCGCTGGCCAGCTTGTCAGCTAAGCTTATGGTTAGCTAAGGTTGCTGTTGGTTGCCGCTGCTTGCTGCTGGTTGGGCTAAGGCTTGTTACTGCCATAGTTGTTGCTGGCGCTGCTCGCTGTTAGTTGCTAAGGTTGCTGGTTAGCTGGTTTGCTCACGGCTAAGCCAGCTGCTGGCTTCGCCGCTGTTGCTGCTGCTGGTCGCCGCTGTCGCTGCCGCTGGCTGAAGCCGCTGGCTGGGTTGTCGTTGCCGTTGTTGCTGCTGCTGCTGCTGCTCGCTGCTCGCTATTAAGCTGTTGCTAGCTTCGCTGTTACATAGCTGCTGCACTGATACGCCGCCGCTGCTGCCATGTTGCTGTTGCTGCTGCACCGCTAGCTGGTTGGGCTGTTGCCGCTGCTGCCGCTACCGCTAGGCTGGCCGCTGGCTGGCTGCAAGGCTGCTGTTGCCAAACGCTGCTGCTGGCTAGTTGCTAGCTTGCTGCTGGCTTGGCTGGCTGGCTGTTGGCCAAACCTACCGCTAAGGTTGCTGCTGGCTTCGGTAGTTAAGGTTGCTGCTTGGTCGCTGTCGCTGCCGCTAAGGTTAAGCCGCTGGCTGCTGGCTAGCCGCTAATGCTGCTGCTGTTGGTTGTTAAGCTAGTTGCTGTTGCTGAAACGCGTTGCTGCTGCTGACTGGTTGCTGCTGCGCTACGCTGGTTAGGTCGGCTGCTAAGGTTTAAGCCACCGCTGGCTTTACTGCTGTTGGCCGCTATTGCTGCTGCTGCTGCCGCTGCTGCTGCTGCTGCTGCTGCTAGTTAAGGGTTGCTGTTGTTGCTGCTTGCCAAACCGCTGCTGCTGTTGTTGCTGCCAGCTGTTGTTGGCGCCGTTGCCGCTGCTCGCTCGCTGCTGCTTCGCTGGTTGCTGCTGCTACCGCCGCCAGCTGTTGCCATAGCGTTAGCTGCTAAGCTGCCGCTGCCGCTGTTGCCAGTTTGCTGCTGTTGCCAGCTGCTGTAGCCGCTGGTTGCTATTGCCAAACAGCTTGCCAGTTGCTGCTGCTGCTGCTAAGCTGCGCTGCTGCTGGCTGTACTGCTGCTGCCGCTGGTTGCTGCTGCTTGGCTAGCTAGCTGGCCAGCTCGCTATGCCGCTGCTAGCTGGCTGCTGTTGGCTAGCTCGCTTCAAGGCTGCTGGTTGGCTGCTGCTGCTGCTGTCCATTCGCCGCGCTGGCTTCGCCGCGCTGCCGCTTCGCTGGCTAGCTGGCTAGCTTGCTGCTGCTGGCCGCCAATTGCTGCTGCTGTTGGTTGCTGTTGCTCGCTGCTGCTGCTGCTACGCTGGTTGCTGCTGCCAGCTGGTTGGGTTGCTGCTGCTTGGCTACTGCTGCCTGCTGTTGCTGCTGCTGCTGCTGCTTGCTGCTGCCGCTGCTGCTGGCCGCTGCCGCTGCTGCTAGTTGCTTGCTGCTGTTGCTGCTATGTGCTGCCGCTGCTTAGTTGCTGCTTGGCTAGTTGCCGCAGCTAGCTGCTGCCACGGCTAGCTAAGGTTGCTGGCCGCTGCTCAGCTTCGCTGGTTGCTGCTTCGCTGGTTGGGCTGCTGCTGCTGGCTCGCTGCTGCTGCCAGCTAGCTAATCGCCAGTTGGCTTGCTGCTAGTTATTGCTAGCTGGCTTGTTAAGCCAGCTAAAGGAAGGCTGGCTTCGCTTGCTGCTAGCTTCGCTGCGCTGGTTAAGCCATTTAGCTACAGCTGGCATTATTGGTTAGTTGCTGGCTTGCCGCACAACAAGCTGCTGGCTGCTGGTTGCCGCTGGTTGCTGCTGGTACATGATTGCTGCTGCTACCGCTGGTTGGCCGTTGCTGTTAAGGCTGCCTTGGCTGGTTGCTGCTTGTCACATACAAGGCCAGCGGTTGCTGCTGCCGCTGCTCGGCTAAGCGTTGCCGCTGTTGCTGTTTGCTAAGCGTTTGCCGCTGTTGTCGTTGCTGCTGTTATTCAGCTGTTGCTGCTTGCTGCTGCTGCCAGTTGCTGTTGCTGCTGCTTGCTGTTGCTGGCCGCTACAGTAGCTGCCGCTGTTGCTGTTACGCCGCTGCTGCCGCTGTTGCCAGTTGCTGCTGGCCAGCTTAGTTAGCCGGCTGCTTGGCCGCTGCTGGCTTGCTGCTGCTGCTGCTGCCAGCTGCTGCTGCTTGCTGCCGCCGCTGCTGGCTGGCTGGGCTAGTTAGCTTTGCTATTAGCGTTGCTGCTGGCCGCTAAGGCTGCTGCTGCTTTCGCTTGCTGCCGCAGCCATTGGCTAAAGGCTATGCTGCTGCTTTCAGCTACTGCCGCTGCTGCCGCTGCTGCTGCCGCTGCTGCTGTTTCGCTGCCAGCTGCTGCCGCTGCTGCTGCTGCTGCTGTTGGCTGCTGTTGCCTCACAAGGCTGCTGGCTGCTGCCGCTTGTTGCTGCTGGTTGCTGCCTGCTTTCGTTGTCGCTGCTGCTGCTGTTGCTGTTGTTGCCGCTGTTGCTAAGCTGCTGTTGCTGCTGCTTGCCGCTGGTTGCTCGCTGCTTTCCAGCTGCTGGCTGTTGCCGCTGGCTGCCGCTGGTTGCTTAAGCCGCTGCTGGTTGCTGCTGGTTGCTGCTTAGCTTGCTGCTGCTGCTGCTTCGGCTGCCGCTGCTAGTTGCTCGCTGCTGCTGCAAGGTTGCTGCTGCTGCTTGGCTAAGCTGGGCTGCGCTGCCAGTTGTTGCTGTTGGCTGCTGCCGCTGCTGGTTGCTGGCTGCTGCTGCCGCTGCTGGCCGCTTGCTGGCTCGCTAGCTAAGCTGCTGGCTAAGGCCATTCGCTCGCTATTGGGCTTGCTGTTGCTGGCTTAGCTGCTGCTAGTTGGCTAGTTGCCAGTTGCTGCCGTGCTGCCAGTTGCTGCTGTTGCTGCTGGTTGCTGCTGCTGCTGCTGCTGGCTGCTGCTGCTGCCGCTAGTTGCTGCTGCTAAGAAGGCCGCTGCTGCTGCCGCTGTTATTAAGCTGCTGCTGTTTGCTGCTGCTAAGCGCTGCCAAGGTTAGCTGCTGCTGCTTGCTGGCTTCGTTGCTGCCAGGGTTCGCTGCTGGCTGCTGGCTGCTTAAGGCTTACCGCTGGGTTGCTAAGCTGCTGCCAGTTTAAGCTGCCGCTGCTGCTGCGCTAGTTAGTTGCGCTGATTAAGCATAAGGCTTAAGCGCTGGCTGCTGCTATTAATATGGCTGATTCAGCTATTTTATGTTTATTAAGGCTATTATTATTAATACGCTATTGCGCTTATTGCGTTAATAGCTAGCTAGCTGCTGCCGCTAGTTGCTGCTGCTTAGCTGCTGCTGCTACGGCTAAGGCTTAGCTGGCCGCTGCTTGCTTAAGGTTTCTGCTGGGTTTGCGCTAATGCTGCTGTTGCTGCTTCGTTATAAGCTGCCGCTGTTAAGGCTGCTTTCGCTTGGCTTGCTGCTAAGGTTGCTATATTGCCGCAGCAGTTAGCGCTGCTGCTGTTAGTTATATGGTAATACTGCTAGTTATAAGCTGCTAAGCCGCTGCTGGGCTGGCTATATAAGCAGCTATGTAATATATAAGGCGCCGCTAGTTGCTGCTAAGTAGCTGCTGCCAGCAGCTGCATATAAGCGTTAGCTTCGCTACGCTATGCTAGCTGCTGTATAGCTGCCGCTATTAATATTGTTAGTTATCTTGCTAGTTTGTCTTCTATTATTAGCATAGTTATTGCTAGCTGGTTAGTTTGCTGCTGCCAGTTGGTTAAGGCTGCTAGCTATTATTGATTAGTTTTGCTCCATCATCACTGGCTGTTAAGGTTGCTTAGCTTATATTAGCTGCTGCCGCTACGCTTATTACTGTAAGGTTGTTGCTAGCTAAGGGTTGCTGCTGCTGTTGCTAAGTCATTGCCGCTGCTAGTTAAGGTTAGTTGCTGCTGCTTGCTGCTGGTTTCAGCTGGCTGCCAGCTATGTTGCTGCTGGCTAGCTGCTAAGTTACTAGATTGCTAGTTAAGCCGCTTGCTGCTAGTTGCTTAATATTGCTTAGTTATTCACGCTGCTGCCAGCATGCTGTTATTAGTTAAGGTTGCTAAGGTTGCTAAGGCCATGGCCGCTAAGGCTAGTTAAGGTTGGCTGCCATTAAGCTAGTTAGTTAAGCTATTGCTTGCTTGGCTTAATGGCTAAGCTTGCTGCTAGCTTAAGCTTAAGGTTAGTTGCTGCTAGCTAAGCAGTTAAGCTATTGTTGGCTATACAAGCTACTTCATTATTAATATTAATATTATTATTAGCTATTAGTTAGCTATTAATATAGCTAGTATTATTAGTTATATTACGCTGCTTCAGTTGCTGGCTGGTTGGTTAGTTATTTTATTACTACTTGCCGTTAGTTATTCGCTGTTAGCTGGCTACGCTGTTGCTTAAGGTTAAGGTTAGTTGCTGCTTGGCTAAGCTGCTAAGCAAGCAAGGTTGGTTGCTATGGTTAAGGCCAGCCGGCTATTAAGGGGTTTGGTTATATTGCTGGCTGCTATTGTTAAGCCAGTTGCTGCTGGCTTATTAGTTGCTTGGCTAGCTAAGCAAGCTAAGGTTGCTTAAGGCTAGCAGCTTAAGCAGTTAAGGCTTGGGCTGGCTAAGGCTTAGCTAGTTGGTTAAGCCGCTGCTAGCAGCAGTGCTGGTAGCATGGTTATTAAGGTTAGCAGTTAAGGCTGCTATGTTGGTTAGTTGCTTGCTGCTCGCTGCCGCTTAAGCTGGCTACCGGCGCAACAGTAGCATGGTTGCTAAGGTTGGCTAAGGCTTGCTTGCTAGTTGCTTGTTGCTGCTTGTTACATAACACATGCAAATTGGAGTTATTGTTCACTAAATATTAGTTAAGATTCTCTGAATTAAATCATTGCTGTTTAGTTGAAGAAAATGACGTGAGAGTTTTTTGGTTTCGTTTTGTCGTTTACAGACGCTGTGATTCCAAAAAGCGTCACTATAGTTACGGCAAAAATAAAATAAATCTATATTTGTGTGACCAAAACTGCGACCGAACCACTTGGTTTATTCAGAGTGGAAATCTTCTCCCCAGTGAAGCACCACACACAGAGTCTTAATCGCAGTAAAACGCAGCAGCTCCAGCGTTGGTGAAAGTAGTAGGAGTTGTTTTGAGGCTCTGGGGGTGTTCTACCTGTACCTCTAATGGGGAAATGTTTAGCAGTTACCGTGGTGACACAGTGCACACGTTAGCGCTGTCAGAAATGTTTTATTGTGTGAAAACTCAAAAAAACAACAATACAAAGTGGATTAAAGGGCACATTTTAATTTTCCCGGGTGGGGCTGCGTGTGTGGACGGGTCCCTGGGAACGCCCGGGAAGAGCTGGAGGAAGCGTCTGGGGAGGGGGAAGTCTGGGATCCCTGCAGCAGAAGGATGAATGTTATTATAAAGCCAAACGGTGTCTGTAAATGTCCCCGTGTTGTCAGACCAATTGTCCTTTGTGCTCCTTTAATCCAAGTAAATAAAAACGTTAAATTGCACGTTTTCCTGTTTTCCAGAATTCCTAAACTCTTCAGTCCGAACTGCGAGAACTCCATCCTCTCCGACTGTGGAGTCTGAATCCAGATGTGCAGAGAGACAAGTCCACGGTTTCCTGATTTCAGATGATGATTAATATATGACGATAGTTTAGAGAATGTGTTCAAACTGTAAACACTTTTACAGGAAAACTTCCACTTCCTGTGATTATAATTCCCCGAATAAACGGACAGAGAGATAAACGGAACGTGTTTTATATCTTCATTCAGAGAGAGAAAGAAAAGAGACTGAGAGAGACAGAGAGAGACAGAGAGAGACAGAGAGAGAATGACAGACAAAGCGAGAAAGAGGGGGAAAGAGAGACAGAGAAAAACAAGAGACGAAGAGACAGAAAGACAGAGAGAAAAATAGAGAGAAACAGAGAGACAGAAAGAGAGAGAAAAATAGAGAGAGCGACAGAGAGAGAAAGAGATAGAGAGACAGAGAGAAAAAGAGAGAAACAGAGAGAGAGACAAAGAGAGAGAGAGAAACAGCGAGAGACAAAGACAGAGAGAGAAAAATAGAGAGCGTGACAGAGAGAGAGAAACAGACAGAAAGACAGAGAGAAAATAGAGAGAGCGACACAGAGAGAGAAACAGATAGAGAAACAGAGAGAGATAGAAAGACAGAGAGAAAAACATAGAGAGCGACAGAGAGAGAAACAGATAGAGACAGAGAGAAAAAGAGAAACAAAGAGAGAGCAACACAGAGAGAGAAACAGAGCGAGAGAAAGCGAGAGAGATAGAGAGAAACTAATAATAATAATAATAATAATAATAATAATAATAATAATAATAATAATCATGCATTTTATTTCTTTGGCGCCTTTCTGGACGCCCAAGGTCGCCGTACAGCAGCAGCAGAAGCGTCTGGGGAGGGGGAAGTCCGGGATCCCCTCAGAAGATGAATGTCGTTATGAAGCCAAATGTCCTCCTGCTGTCAGACTAATTGTCCCGGGACGGGCTCCTCCGTCTCCTCCGGGCCTCCGCTCGGGCCGGTTCTGGGCAGCAGGTCCGCGGTGCTGGACAGGCTGGTTCTGGGCAGCAGGTCCGCGGTGCTGGACAGGCTGGTTCTGGGCAGCAGGTCCGTGGTGCTGGACAGGCTGGTTCTGGGCAGCAGGTCCGCGGTGCTGGACAGGCTGGTTCTGGTGATCCGGCTCAGGTTCTGGTCGTAGGGCGGGGGCAGGTAGACCATGACGAGGACGCCGTCCGAGCCGTCCGAGCTGGTGCTGTTGAGCCTCTGGGCGTTGCGCGTGAGCGAGGACAGGATCTCCGCTCGGCTCTCCGGGTCCTCCAGGTCCAGGGAGACGACCCGGGACAGGCCCAGTTTGGACCCGGAGCAGCGCCGGAGCCAGAGCCCGACCAGGACCGCCAGAACCAGGGCCGAGGCCGCGGGCAGCAGCACGTACAGCGGGAGGGCGGGGCTGCGTTGGAGGGACAGGTCCAGCTCGCTCCAGCCGTCCTCCTGCGCAGAACACAGAGTTACGGACCACAGACGGACCACAGACGGACCACAGACGGACCACAGACGGACCACAGACTCAGAACCACAGACAGACCACAGACGGACCTCAGACTCAGAACCACAGACTCAGAACCACAGACGCACCACAGACCGACCACAGACGGTCCACAGACGGACCACAGACGGACCACGGACGGTCCACAGACTGACCACAGACGGACCATGGACGGACCACAGACTCAGAACCACAGACGGTCCACAGACGGTCCACAGATGGACCACAGACTCAGAACCACAGACAGACCACAGACTCAGGACCACAGACGGACCACAGACTCAGAACCACAGACAGACCACAGACTCAGGACCACAGACGGACCACAGACTCAGGACCACAGACTCAGGACCACAGACTCAGAACCACAGACGGACCACAGACGGACCACAGACTCAGGACCACAGACTCAGACCCACAGACGGACCACAGACGGACCACAGACTCAGGACCACAGATTCAGAACCACAGACGGACCACAGACTCAGAACCACAGACTCAGGACCACAGACTGACCACAGACTCAGAACCACAGACGGACCACAGACGGACCACAGACGGACCACTGACGGACCACAGACTCAGAACCACAGACTCAGGACCACAGACGGACCACAGACGGACCACAGACTCAGAACCACAGACTCAGGACCACAGACTCAGGACCACACACTCAGGACCACAGACGGACCACAGACGGACCACAGACTTAGGACCACAGACTTAGGACCACAGACTCAGAACCACAGACGGACCACAGACGGACCACAGACGGACCACAGACTCAGAACCACAGACTCAGGACCACAGACGGACCAGAGACGGACCACAGACTCAGAACCACAGACTCAGGACCACAGACTCAGGACCACACACTCAGGACCACAGACGGACCACAGACGGACCACAGACTCAGGACCACAGACTTAGGACCACAGACTCAGAACCACAGACGGACCACAGACGGACCACAGACGGACCACAGACTCAGAACCACAGACTCAGGACCACAGACTCAGACCCACAGACTCAGACCCACAGACTCAGGACCACAGACGGACCACAGACGGACCACAGACTCAGAACCACAGACTCAGACCAAAAAAGAAGAATATCTGTTTAACTATTAGAATTGTATTTATTTGTATTCATTATTTTCCGGAAACGTCACATCTGTCACACTGCAGGACATCACACCTGCGCATGTTCAGTGTTTTATAGAAACAGAAACAGAAAATGGTCATTATTAAGTCATTAAGTCAATGTCAGATGAATCCTTCTGGTTTGTAAGTGTCTCTTAACCGAACACTGAGGGTGTAAGATGATGAAATGCTGTGTACGCACTTCTGCTCATACAGACACCTTTATGCTGTGGTGCTTCTGTCCTCTGTGAGCTCTCAAAAGAGACTAGAACGAGCTGCAAAACAAACTCTTCTCCCTCCTCCTGTTCTCGGCTCTTTCCCAACACATGTGATTCTCAAGCTGACATTTAGCGCCCTCTGGTGGTGGTTTAAGAGAACACAGACTTGACATTAGAAGCGTTTGGAAGCAGAAAGAGCAGAGGAAAAAACAAGAGGAGCAGGAATGAGGCTTTTCACAGCAAGAAACAAGAGGTGTTTGGAAATGATGTCTCTGTGCGGAGTTTGCATGATTCCCCGTGTGTGGGAAGTTTATTATCCGGCTCTCCTGGCCTTTGTTCACTGGCCTATTCACAAATGGGACTTTAAATACACGATAGGCTCTGCTCATGCTGACGTCACAAACCAGAAAGACGTTTGGAAACCTGTGTAAAACATGGCTACATCCCTCCCAATACTGCATCAAATAACTCTATCCTACAATTTATTTGTATCCAAATTCTAGGAAATTGAACCATATTGCATCTTTTGCCATGAAAAAGAAGAAACCATCCCACATCTATTTTTATTGTAATTATTCAAAGGAAATCTGGTCAAATTTAGAAACATTTATACTACAAAAAACAGAATTCATCTGGACTGTTCAAATATAATATCCCACTTTCACCACAAACAATATAAAATTTAATATTTAATAAATCTGTGTATTTTGATGGGGAAATTTCATATTATATATTATTATAATATATTTTTTGTATGTCTTATCTGCCTCAATTTAAGTTTACATATGCCAGTTTGTAAATGTGGCTTTCAGCTATATGTGTATGTATGTGTATGTATATGTGTGTGTGTGTGTGTGTGTGTATGTATATGTGTGTGTATGTATATATGTGTGTGTGTGTATGTGTGTGTGTGTGTATATGTGTGTATGTATATATGTGTATCTATATGTGTGTGTGTATGTATATGTGTGTGTGTGTATGTATAAATGTGTATGTATATGTGTATGTATATGTGTGTGTGTGTGTGTGTCTATATGTGTGTGTGTGTATGTGTATGTGTGTGTATGTGTATGTATATGTGTATGTATATGTGTGTGTGTGTCTATATGTGTGTGTGTGTATGTGTATGTGTGTGTATGTGTATGTATATGTGTATGTATATGTGTGTGTGTGTGTCTATATGTGTGTGTATGTGTATGTGTGTGTATGTGTATGTATATGTGTATGTATATGTGTATGTATATGTGTGTATGTATATATGTGTGTGTGTGTCTATATGTGTGTGTGTATGTGTATGTGTGTGTATGTGTATGTATATGTGTATGTATATGTGTATGTATATGTGTGTATGTATATGTGTGTATATATATGTATATATACTGCACCTCTACTGTGCTTATCTCTGCTGTTATGTCATGTTGTTGTGTTATGGTAAATTAATCATAAAAATGAATTTACTGAGATGTGTATGTATATGTGCTCGATGTGTAAATATGCAGACTGTATGTATATGTGTGTATGTATATGTGTATGTATATATGTGTATGTATATGTGTGTATGTATATATGTGTATCTATATGTGTGTGTGTATGTGTGTGTGTGTGTGTGTGTACATGTGTGTATGTGTGGGATTGAAGTGTGAACAGAGCCCATCGGATGCTCCTGGACCCTTGAGCGAGGGGTCCATTGGCTCGTCTCCATGGAGATATTATTGCTTTGCCTGGAATGTTACACAATAACATGGCATTAAACATATCCATATTACATTTATTCAATACTGAACTTTAATAGTGATATCGTGGGAACGCTCACGATATGGTGGGGAGTAGGGATGGGCAGAATTAGTCGATTAATCGGTAATTAATCATTAAGAATTCCGTCGATCACGTTCATTTTAATGGACAAACTGAATGTCGGTGTCTGTGTAACGTCGCCTGAGGAGTCGAGGTCTGAGCACAAACTCTGGAGCCTCACAGTCCCACGTCTCGGCTCTGGCTCCTTGGAGATCCCTATATTCCTCAGAGTGCGTTTCCCTGCACATCAGTGTCCCGGGTATGATCGGGTTTTTGAGTGTCCCGGTTTCACATGTTTACGCAGCATCTGCAACGCGACATACGGACAGAACAGACTCAGCACCAGCAGAACATCCTCTGTCACAGGGAGAACACTCATATTCACTGAGTCACACAGAGAACACTCATATTCACTGAGTCACAGAGAGAACACTCATATTCACTGAGTCACAGAGAGAACACTCATATTCTCTGAGTCACAGAGAGAACACTCATAGTCACTGAGTCACAGAGAGAACACTCATATTCACTGAGTCACAGAGAGAACACTCATAGTCACTGAGTCACAGAGAGAACACTCATATTCACTGAGTCACAGAGAGAACACTCATATTCACTGAGTCACAGAGAGAACACTCATATTCACTGAGTCACAGAGAGAACACTCATATTCACTGAGTCACAGAGAGAACACTCATATTCACTGAGTCACAGAGAGAACACTCATATTCACTGAGTCACACAGAGAACACTCATATTCACTGAGTCACAGAGAGAACACTCATATTCACTGAGTCACAGAGAGAACACTCATATTCACTGAGTCACAGAAAGAACAGTCATATTCACTGAGTCACAGGGAGAACACTCATATTCACTGAGTCGAGTCCTTTAGTCCCACAGAAGCTGAAGCAGCAGCACAAGGAAAGAGCTGCTTTTTTCAGCTCTTACAGTTTATGCAAATGAGTCATGTGGTTTTAAGTTTAGTTTGTGTAAAACATAAACAAATGTTTAAATCTGCATTAAACTCATTCTGAGCTCACTCTGATGCGTCTGTAGTGCTGATGGTTTAGATGGTGTAAAGTCGAGTGTATTTATGCAGATTAGTAACAGTAATAATAGTGATGATAATTTTAATATAAAATGTTCATGATTAATCAAACGTTTTCCCAATGACTGATAAAGAAAATGTAATCAAATGCCCGCCCCTAGTGGGGAGGCTCACGATATTACCATATTCTACATAATTCGATATTACGATATTCTACATAATTCGATATTACCATATTCTACATAATCCGGGTGAGCAGACGTCCCTGTTTCCCCGGGACAGTCCCAGTCCTGAGCCTGTGTCCTCTGTCCCTGCAGATTCATCCAAAACCACTGATTTGTCCCAGTTTTATACAAGAAATGCCTCAGGTGCCCCGATTTTTGACCCATTCTGATACGGATCAACAGTAAACAGAGGCAGAAACTGCCATTTGTTTAGGCAAAATACAGAAAAGCTGCTTAACAAAATGATCAAAACACAAAGAAAATGGGACTGACTCATCATCAACTATTTTCCATACGTACTTATTTTCTGACAATTTTATTATTACCAACCGCCCCAAACCGAGAATGTTCCAATTTCTGATTTTGAAATTCTGGTCACCCTATACAGAATAACAAGACTGACATTATAAAATGTTTTTTTTTATTGTCATTAGGGATGTAACGAAATCCAAATCTCTCTGGACGATATTTTCACCATAAACATCTCACTGGACCAGATTTAGACTTAATCAGACTTAATCCACAGAATGAAGATGTCAAAGTGCTTAGAACAGTTATTTCTTCATGTCGTCTGCACTGAAACGGAGCAAAGGATCATGGTCTATGTAGTTCCCTCTGGTTTTTTTAGCTACTTCTGCATCAGAACTGTTCAGACTTGGGACTCGATATATTGTGATGCTCCACGATGTTATTGAGACCTTTGACAATACGATATCACCGGATTTACGTTACTGTTACACCCCTGCTCTCCACAGATCTGGCTTGTAGTCTGGCCTGGTGGCAGCACCTTCTGTGGAAAGCGGTACGTTTAATGCTGTATTGTGGAACATTCCAGGCAAAGCAATGGCGTCTCCATGGAGACAAGTGTTCTCCTCCCTCTTTGCCCAGGGCCACAGGCTAAACAGACCTGCGGAGGAGGGTGGGGGGCAAAAAACTTTTGTTTCCAGATCGTTTTTGGATCGTGATAAAAAGTTGCCGACACATTCAGAGAGAAACAAACCAAAATATTATCTTCAGTCTCCACAGCGGACCTGAATAACCGGGGGAGATGGGCTGTTCTGACCAAAATCACCAAAACACAAAACAGAGGTCAGTAAAACACACACGTCATTATTTTATTTTCACCAAACTAACTCGTCCATATAAACACGATGACTAACAGGAAACACGTCTCTTACATTAAAACAGGCAAATTGTTTCCGTCCCAAATTCCCGTCGGGCACTGGAGTCATTTTCCAGCTCGATTCTGAGCAGACACAAAATTAAAAAATGAATCTGTCCAAATGTTTAGTCATGAAAAAATAGTAAAGACAGAAAGACATTTAAAAAAAACAGGTTCTTCCTCTGAACTGTTTCTGGACGATCTAAATGTGTGATGTTTCCGTACAGATTTCTCCTGCACTTCCTTTTCTTTCCTCACAAGACAGAAAGACTGAAACATAGAATCTGATCCATTTTACTGCTATTCTGTCCACACGACTAACACATGGTTCCTAATAGTTCCCACGTCAGTCTGGAAAAATGTGTTTTACTAACCTCTGTTTTTGTGTTTGCCCATTTCCCCCGTTTATTCTGGATGTGGAGACTGAAGATTTGCTTCAAAATGCCTAATTTTTCGGTGTGTTACTCACTGAATGTGTCGGCAACTTTTTTATCACAATCCAAAAATGATCTTTTTCTTTCACTCCACCCTCCTGCGGAGTGTTTCGTGGTTCATTTTTCACCTCTTTGAGCTGAGTCAGTGGGGCTCCTGTGGGCCACTCGTACTCTCTCCCGGCCGGAGCGAACCGCATCCAGCTGCTGTCCAGAAGAGCGCGCATCCTCCAGAAAACGGTCCGAAAAAACAAAACAAAAAAACAAAAACAACAAAACTAAATAAAAACTATAAACGTCAATATTTCCTTCAAATCCCCGCGCACGTTTCAGGACGTTCTGAAGAGTGGAACAAATCTCCTGGAAACTGATGACCAGAGGAGAGCGGGCGAGGGGGGGGGCGGGGTCAGGGGCGCGAGGGGGCGGGGTCAGGGGCGCGAGGGGGCGGGGTTAAGATAAGGAGGGGGCGGCGCCAGAGCGGGAGCAGCGGCGTTAGAGCGGGCGGGCCTCACGGGGCAGGAGGGGGCGGGGATAAGGCGTGAGGGGGCGGGGTCAGGGGCGCGAGGGGGCGGGGCAGACGGGCACGTGGCGACGCACCGGCTAAACGAGGCCACGGGGATTTGAACCCTGGCATCTGGCCCACATCCCTGCGTGTAAATCTGCTGCGGGACGAGCACGTGAGGATTAAAGACGCGATCACTGTGGACTTTACCCTCAAAACGACTAAACGGGACCACAAACTCAAATGAAACGTGAAGGTAAAATCGATTTAGAACGACAAGAGTCCCGGTGTTCGCACAGTTGGAGCGATTACTTCATCCATACGGGTCATTATCGCACACAGCGTCATGTTTACCAGAGGCTGAAGCTTGAGGTCATTCTGCCTTTACCTTTACTCCTTTGTCAGAGCATCATCTTAAAACCTATAATGAGGCTTGAGGAGAATTCTCAGGGCTCTTTTCTGTCAAATAAATAATGGCTGTAGGTGAGTTCTATGTGGTTATTTATGTTTTGAGAACTTTACTTTATGCAGGAAATCTTTGCCTTTCGTGTCATTTAGGAGATTCGAGCTTCATCAGTGTTGACTCCTAAAAATGGAGTTTCCTTTACTCCTTTAATCTGTGTCCCATCTATTACTAATGTGATGTCGTTTTTTTCTGTTTTATCATGAAATAAAATGGTTTTTTTTTACATTAAGAATCAGTCCATATAAGTGAAACCAATATTTTATCTCTTCGCTCTTCGTTTACTTTATTTGTTTCTTTTATATCTTTTCCAGAGTAAAATGCCGTATCATCCGCAGTTCAGAAACTTTAGCAAAATCATTCCTATCCGTCCATCCGTGTTCTTCCTCTAATCGCGGGGGCAGCAGGGACTGAAAATAAACCACCTCCAGACGAGAATGAAGCCGTCTCAGAACGAGCAAGTCGATAAAATATCTGAAAACAAGAAGAAAAACCTGACGCGTTTTAAATCTCGTCCAGATCAAAGTAATGTGCAGTGTAGAGCTTCAGACAGAGCAGTGCTCACGGTTAGCATGGCGCCCCCCGTTGTGCAGCGTCGGTATGGATGTGTCCTGCTGTGTGTTTGTGCTGGACTCACGTGGGGATTAGTCCCACATGAGTCTGACGGTGACAGCTGCAGCTCCACAGACACGTGTGAGGAACATCTGCTCACAGCACGAGCAGCACGAGCAGCACCAGCACCAGCAGCACCTGCAGCACGAGCACCAGCAGCAGCAGCAGCAGCAGCAGCACCAGCAGCACCAGCAGCACCAGCACCACCAGCAGCACAAGCAGCACCAGCAGCAGCAGCAGCACCAGCAGCAGCACCAGCAGCACCAGCAGCACCAGCACCAGCAGCACGAGCAGCACAAGCACCAGCAGCACGAGCAGCACCAGCACCAGCACCAGCAGCACCAGCAGCACGAGCAGCACCAGCACCACCAGCACCAGCACCAGCAGCAGCACCAGCAGCAGCAGCAGCAGGACGAGCAGTACAAACCTGCATGAAGTCGTCGCCCCATCAGCCACAAACCTGCACGAAAACTGCCAGTCGTTTGTGCTGCTTTAGTTTGGCGATATTAAAGCAGAACTAAGTGACATTTTTAGCTCATTAAATGTCTCTGCACTGACCTCGTAGAAGCTCGTTTCTACTGTCCAGGAGTGAAACACCTCCACACAAAAGCCTCTGACGCCAGGGTGGGTTTAGACCACATGTGTCAAACATGCGGCCCGGGGGCCACATCCGGCCCTCCAAGACCTTTAATCTGACCCTCGGCTGATTTTTCTATTAAAATACTTAAAATTTTCAGATTTTTCTGTTAATTTTCTGCACCGTTCAGCACAGCAGCGTCTCCGGCGTTTCTGTACGTTGCGACTCCCACCAGAGCAGCACAAATGAAGACTTTCCTCTTTCCAAACGCTCTTAAAGGACGATCGTTCTGACTGTCGACCGTGACCCTCATCAGCAAAATGTGAAAAAATGAGAAAAGCAGATGCTGAGTTCAGGATTTCCCAAGAAAAATAGTCTAATTCTTATTTGTTGACAGAGGTGAATGGGAAATCTGTGCTCAGTGTGTTTGGAACAAGTGGCGTTGCTCGAGGAATATAATCTTAAACACCACTACGAGACACGGAGAAAAATACAATAACTTGAAGAGAGAACTGAGTTTTCTGATCCGGCCCTTTTGGGATCAGAGTAGGCTGCATACGGCCCCCGGACCAAAATGAGTTTGACACCCCTGGATTAGACTGTTCTTTATATGACGGGTGTGAAGCTGTAACAACATAGCAAACCACGTTTCATGATGCTAATGCTAATCCAAATGCAGTCCAATACCCATGTTAGCATGTAACTTAACCTGTTTTTTATACAGTGAAATTAACTTCTTGTTATCTTGTCTAATCTTATTTATGAACACATTTTGTTTTGAGAAGAAAAACACTTTATTTTTCTGAGGAAGCATCCAGTGTGGAAACATCTTTTCCTGGACCGAAGCTGTTTCCCGTTTGTCTCGGGTTTGTTTAAACTTTTTCCGCAATAGCGTCGCACGCTCGATTCCACGAACCAGCGAATCAGGAAGGAGCAGGTCACAGTGACGCGGCCCAATAAGGACGACGACCAGAGCTTCTACGTCAGAGTATCAGAGTTTTCAGACGTCCACGCGGTGCCGGATCAGATCTGTGCTCAGGCGAATCCGTGGGAGCTGGTGTATCCAGATCGTTCCGTGTCCGGAGCCGTTTTCCGTCGGATTCGTGTGGACGGACACTGCATCCACAGCGAAAACGGACGGGGACAGAGAAGTGGGACGAGTTTTGTTGTTCCTGCAGAATCACAAGCTCCGTTTTCACATAGATTCTTCTCCAGGCTTAAATCCAAACACTGAACTACTGAAAAAAGTGTTGGATTCGTGCGGCGCCACCTGGAGGCAGCGCAGTGATACGACCAGAGAGAAAATAACACCAAGAGTTTATGACCTCGGACTTTTTCCCTGTTCACGGTTTCTGACGGAAATGTTTCACTCTTTTGAACACATTTTGTTTTGAGAAGAAAAACTCTTCATTTGTATCTGTTGGTCTATAAATGTATTATTGGTCTGCTCCCGTCTCACCTGCAAAAGCCTGTAGTTCTGGAAAGTTGGTCTCAGAATCTTATAAACAGATTTTAAAAAACAGAGATCTGGAGTCCACAGGGTGTAATTGTTTTAACTCTTTGAACTGTGTTGATTATTCGGTCAGACTGAATGTGTATGTGTGTTTTTATCCCTTTAAAGATGCACTGTGCTGCTTTAACCGTCCCTTTAAAGATGCACTGTGCCGCTTTAACCGTCCCTTTAAAGATGCACTGTGCCGCTTTAACCGTCCCTTTAAAGATGCACTGTGCCGCTTTAACCGTCCCTTTAAAGATGCACTGTGCAGCTTTAACCGTCCCTTTAAAGGTGCACTGTGCAGCTTTAACCGTCCCTTTAAAGATGCACTGTGCAGCTTTAACCGTCCCTTTAAAGGTGCACTGTGCCGCTTTAACCGTCCCTTTAAAGATGCACTGTGCCGCTTTAACCGTCCCTTTAAAGGTGCACTGTGCAGCTTTAACCGTCCCTTTAAAGGTGCACTGTGCAGCTTTAACCGTCCCTTTAAAGGTGCACTGTGCAGCTTTAACCGTCCCTTTAAAGGTGCACTGTGCCGCTTTAACCGTCCCTTTAAAGGTGCACTGTGCCGCTTTAACCGTCCCTTTAAAGATGCACTGTGCCGCTTTAACCGTCCCTTTAAAGGTGCACTGTGCCGCTTTAACCGTCCCTTTAAAGATGCACTGTGCCGCTTTAACCGTCCCTTTAAAGGTGCACTGTGCCGCTTTAACCGTCCCTTTAAAGGTGCACTGTGCCGCTTTAACCGTCCCTTTAAAGGTGCACTGTGCCGCTTTAACCGTCCCTTTAAAGGTGCACTGTGCCGCTTTAACCGTCCCTTTAAAGGTGCACTGTGCCGCTTTAACCGTCCCTTTAAAGGTGCACTGTGCCGCTTTAACCGTCCCTTTAAAGGTGCACTGTGCCGCTTTAACCGTCCCTTTAAAGGTGCACTGTGCCGCTTTAACCGTCCCTTTAAAGATGCACTGTGCAGCTTTAACCGTCCCTTTAAAGATGCACTGTGCCGCTTTAACCGTCCCTTTAAAGGTGCACTGTGCCGCTTTAACCGTCCCTTTAAAGGTGCACTGTGCCGCTTTAACCGTCCCTTTAAAGATGCACTGTGCCGCTTTAACCGTCCCTTTAAAGGTGCACTGTGCCGCTTTAACCGTCCCTTTAAAGGTGCACTGTGCCGCTTTAACCGTCCCTTTAAAGGTGCACTGTACAGCTTTAACCGTCCCTTTAAAGATGCACTGTGCAGCTTTAACCGTCCCTTTAAAGATGCACTGTGCAGCTTTAACCGTCCCTTTAAAGATGCACTGTGCAGCTTTAACCGTCCCTTTAAAGGTGCACTGTGCCGCTTTAACCGTCCCTTTAAAGATGCACTGTGCCGCTTTAACCGTCCCTTTAAAGATGCACTGTGCCGCTTTAGCCGTCCCTTTAAAGATGCACTGTGCAGCTTTAACCATCCCTTTAAAGATGCACTGTGCAGCTTTAACCGTCCCTTTAAAGGTGCACTGTGCAGCTTTAACCGTCCCTTTAAAGGTGCACTGTGCAGCTTTAACCGTCCCTTTAAAGGTGCACTGTGCCGCTTTAACCGTCCCTTTAAAGATGCACTGTGCCGCTTTAACCGTCCCTTTAAAGATGCACTGTGCCGCTTTAACCGTCCCTTTAAAGGTGCACTGTGCCGCTTTAACCGTCCCTTTAAAGGTGCACTGTGCCGCTTTAACCGTCCCTTTAAAGGTGCACTGTACAGCTTTAACCGTCCCTTTAAAGATGCACTGTGCAGCTTTAACCGTCCCTTTAAAGGTGCACTGTGCCGCTTTAACCGTCCCTTTAAAGGTGCACTGTGCCGCTTTAACCGTCCCTTTAAAGATGCACTGTGCCGCTTTAACCGTCCCTTTAAAGATGCACTGTGCCGCTTTAGCCGTCCCTTTAAAGATGCACTGTGCAGCTTTAACCGTCCCTTTAAAGATGCACTGTGTAGCTTTAACCGTCCCTTTAAAGGTGCACTGTGCCGCTTTAACTGTCCCTTTAAAGGTGCACTGTGCCGCTTTAACCGTCCCTTTAAAGGTGCACTGTGTAGCTTTAACCGTCCCTTTAAAGGTGCACTGTGCCGCTTTAACTGTCCCTTTAAAGATGCACTGTGCAGCTTTAACCGTCCCTTTAAAGATGCACTGTGTAGCTTTAACCGTCCCTTTAAAGGTGCACTGTGCCGCTTTAACTGTCCCTTTAAAGATGCACTGTGCAGCTTTAACCGTCCCTTTAAAGGTGCACTGTGCCGCTTTAACCGTCCCTTTAAAGATGCACTGTGCCGCTTTAACCGTCCCTTTAAAGGTGCACTGTGCCGCTTTAACCGTCCCTTTAAAGATGCACTGTGCAGCTTTAACCGTCCCTTTAAAGATGCACTGTGCAGCTTTAACCGTCCCTTTAAAGGTGCACTGTGCCGCTTTAACCGTCCCTTTAAAGGTGCACTGTGCCGCTTTAACCGTCCCTTTAAAGGTGCACTGTGCCGCTTTAACCGTCCCTTTAAAGGTGCACTGTGCCGCTTTAACCGTCCCTTTAAAGGTGCACTGTGCAGCTTTAACCGTCCCTTTAAAGGTGCACTGTGCAGCTTTAACCGTCCCTTTAAAGATGCACTGTGCAGCTTTTCTGATGGAGGGTCTGCTCCCTGCTCATCTCCATGGACATTCTACATAAAGCGATAATATTTCAAGTAACTTTCCCCTAGAAATGTTACACAGTGCAGCTTTAAGTGGCAGTTTGTGGGGAAAAAAGTACCAAAAGTGTCAACAACATCCAAAAGGCAAGGACCTTTTTTTATTTTTTATTATTTTTTTCTCGAGGAACACGTTTTTCTGATGAATTCAATCTGAAAAATCGTGGTGCTGTGAAGTGAACAGAAGGTGGCGCAAAAACCACGTTGATTACGAACTGAAAAGGAGAAATACGCTTTAAAAAACACGTTCAAAAATGTAAACTTTACAAAAATAATAAATAAATAAATAAATAAATAAATAAATAAATAAATAAATAAATAAATAATAATAATACTAATAATAATAATAATAATAATAGATAAATAAAATGTAATTAAAAAATAAAAAATAAATTAAATTACATTAAATTATAGTGCAGGCAGTGACCATATTACTACAGAATTAATCAAAAACTACCGTATTCCAGTTCTGAGTGATGCACGTAATATAAAGAGTCGTCAAAATTAGTTCTCAGGTAAGAATAAAGTTACTTCAAAATACAATTACTTAATTATATAGAAGTATCTGGGAAAAGTACGACTCAAGTAAGAGTCACTGTCGGAACGTAACATCTGATTTAGAGTTTGAAGTGAATTTTAATTTGACGAAACCTGAAATAAATTCCAAAATCTGGTGTTTTCAAAGGACAGACACAAAATGAGACAAACTAAGTCAGATGTGAAGAAAAACACGTGTTCAAATCATTTCATATCGTCACATGAAGTACGAGTACTGTTACTTCAATAAAAACAAAAGTACTCTCCTCTGTCCCATTCTCTCTAATATCCAAAATAAACGTCCATAACTCGGACGACGGCACAGTTTTTTGCTCTTTTTAAAAAAATAAATACAAATATTTCTGCTTTTAACAAAAGTACATTAAAAAAACTGTGGGGTTCTACAAAACAACAGGAAAAAAAACCATCACGCAATGGAGTGAGCTTTTAAATAAACCTATATAATATAATAAAAATAATTATATATATTTTTTGCCATTTCTTTTCAAATTTACCAACTTTCTGTCTCAAATAATGCTGTTTTTTCCATCATATAAACTTCCATTATTACCGGTATATCTTAAACACACATTTTTTAACACATCGTGAGAATTGTGTGATCCTCTGACTGTTTTTTATCGATTTTTTTTTCTATTTGCATTATTTAAAATTGACTTACTGCTTTATTTATTTTTCATTAATGTGTTGATTTATATCGTATTTATATCGGTAAAATGCGCTGGTGATATAAAGTTATAATATAAAATAATAAAATAATTTCTCGCGCTTTTATTTTGAAACGGTCTGTGTCGTTCCCGTTTCCGCCCAGGTGAGTTCACACTCAGGTAAACCGCAGACGCGCGCTCCTGACGCGCAGGAGAGGCTCCGTGGTCAAATGTGAGCCCGTTCGGCGCTCACTCTTCACATGTCGCGTATAAAGGTTCGTGTTTCCTTCGGTACGTGAGTTTTTTTGGTTTTTTTTTAATTTTTTCCCGGAGTTTTTTGGCGTGAACCGAACCAGCCGGTGCCGCGGGGCAGGGACCCGGAAACATGCTGCCGCTGCGGGCTGCTGCCTTCGCGCTGCTCCTCGGGCTGCACGGAGCGCTGGGAGACGGTGAGTTCAAAGTTTACGTCCGCGTTAAATCCGGACGAATCCTGGACTAAAACGGTCCGGATTTAGTCCAGAGTTTCAGAAAGTCTCAGATCAGAGTTTTAGTCTCAGATCAGAGTTTTAGTCTCAGAGTTTTAGTCTCAGATCAGAGTTTTAGTCTCAGATCAGAGTTTTAGTCTCAGATCAGAGTTTTAGCCTCAGATCAGAGTTTTAGTCTCAGATCAGAGTTTTAGTCTCAGATCAGAGTTTTAGTCTCAGATCAGAGCGGGAAGTTCACAGACTTTTGTTTAAGTCACTTTTTCTGAATGAATTTGAATTTTCTGAGGATTTTTCTAACAGCGTTTCCCTGACCTGAAGATTTGTCCTGAAGTAATGGGGACCAAACCCGGTCTAAACCCGGACTAAACCCGGACTAAACCCGGACCAAACCCGGACTAAACCCGGACTAAACCCGGACTAAACCCGGACTAAACCAGGTCTAAACCAGGTCTAAACCAGGTCTAAACCAGGTCTAAACCAGGTCTAAACCAGGTCTAAACCAGGTCTAAACCCGGTCTAAACCAGGACTAAACCAGGTCTAAACCAGGTCTAAACCAGGTCTAAACCAGGTCTAAACCAGGTCTAAACCAGGTCTAAACCAGGTCTAAACCAGGTCTAAAGACTCTTAAATATAATGCACTAGATGAACCATTTTATCCTAAATTCTCAGGTTTGTGTTGGTCCTTTGGAAACTCCAGATTTGGGGATTTATTTCATTTCTGTCAGATGTCGTTCACTCCAGATTATAATCCCGACTTTTCCCTCTGACTTCAGTCCTTTTCGACTCGTGCTCGTGCTTTGTTGGACCTGTTCTGTGCGGTTTTATTTGGACGGTACGGTCACGGTTTTCGGCCTCTGATCATGATCATGACTCAGTAGTTTCTGTGTGATCTCTGATCCCGCACACGCCTCAGTCGGGATCGGAAAGGCCGGAGGCGCTCGGAAAAGGGATTTTAATGTTGATATGAGTATTAACTGCGCTCGTGAACGCATCATCTGAGTAAACGCCGTAACCCGACCTGAGGCTGTGGTTTTGGCCCAACTTCTACAGCTCCACAGGTGGGAGAGCAGCCAGAACATGAAGACGTCTGAGATGACTTCAGAGTACTCATGGAAGACTGAAAAAAGTATTTGGGGAAAGTACTACTCAAGTAAAAGTAACTGAAAGAGTAACTGTGACATCTGGATTATAAACTGAAATGAACGAGATTTGACAGAAATGAAATAAATCCCCAAATCACAAACATGAGAATTTGAGATAAAATAGTTCATATTATATTTAAGAGTCTTTAGTCCGGGTTTAGTCCTGGTTTAGACCTGGTTTAGTCCTGGTTTAGTCCTGGTTTAGTCCTGGTTTAGACCTGGTTTAGTCCTGGTTTAGTCCTGGTTTAGACCTGGTTTAGACCTGGTTTACTCCTGGTTTAGACCTGGTTTAGACCTGGTTTAGTCCTGGTTTAGTCCTGGTTTAGTCCTGGTTTAGACCTGGTTTAGTCCTGGTTTAGTCCTGGTTTAGTCCTGGTTTAGTCCTGGTTTAGACCTGGTTTAGACCTGGTTTAGTCCTGGTTTAGTCCTGGTTTACTCCTGGTTTAGACCTGGTTTAGACCTGGTTTACTCCTGGTTTAGACCTGGTTTAGACCTGGTTTAGACCTGGTTTAGTCCTGGTTTAGTCCTGGTTTAGACCTGGTTTAGTCCTGGTTTAGTCCTGGTTTAGACCTGGTTTAGTCCTGGTTTAGACCTGGTTTAGTCCTGGTTTAGTCCTGGTTTAGACCTGGTTTAGTCCTGGTTTAGTCCTGGTTTAGTCCTGGTTTAGTCCTGGTTTAGTCCTGGTTTAGACCTGGTTTAGACCTGGTTTAGACCTGGTTTAGTCCTGGTTTAGTCCTGGTTTAGTCCTGGTTTAGACCTGGTTTAGACCTGGTTTAGTCCTGGTTTAGTCCTGGTTTAGTCCTGGTTTAGTCCTCGTCTAGGTCCTGGTTTAGTCCTGGTTTAGACCCG